>CM067067.1:6702546-7240046 GCA_033980235.1 Diadema setosum
TCATTCTCATTTGTGTACTGACGTTAGTCAACACGTGCAGACATAACATTGCCATTTTATTTTTGCTCCTTTTTATTTTCGTTAAAAAAAAATATCCCAAATTTTATTACGGGGAACTATTGTGTGTGTGTGTGTGTGTGTGTGTGTGTGTGTGTGTCTGTCTGTCTGTCTGTGTAATGGTAATATGATAATACTGATATTATCTCATAAAAATATCTAATTATTTATGATAGAACTTCATTTCATGAAATTATAAACAAATAGATGTTATACCTTACGAATAATGCTAATAAAATGCATATACACAATTATACAATGTACCATTTGGAAATGATCATCTAAAGATGCAGGCTACCACCTCGCGGAATACAAAATATATACGATCTGGCAGTAAAATAAGGGCAAATGTCTATATATAAATATAAATAAGTAAAAAAAAAAAAAAAAAAAAAAATATATATATATATATATATATATATATATATATATATATATATATATAGTGAAAACTTTGAGCAAAGAAAATGGGCTTTCATCGGGATTTCGAACCCGAGACCTCCGGATTACTAGACCGGTCCTCTACAGACTGAGCTGTTGAAAGCCTTAGTTCGGTGTTCGTCCCAAACCCTTAATTCTCTTTGCTCGTGTGGTCAGAAGCTTTTTTTTTTTTTTGGGGGGGGGGGGGCTATTTGTTTCGGGTCAGTTTTCCCTTCCTTGTTTCAATAGATATGTCATAAGGTGCGAAAATTATATATATATCTTATATATATATATATATATATATATATATATATATATATATATATTTATATGAAGGATTTACAATTGCCAATTTTCGCACCTTATGACATTCTTTCCCTTTAGAATAGAACACACCAGGATGATCTAAGAAACCAGATTCTTTCATGTCATCTCAAAGCCTGGTAAATTTCCTTTCAGGAAATGTATGGTTTGGTGCCTGTTGGGTGACTTTTGACTGATATTTTGCATTTGACAGGGACTTAAAACGTAAAAATAAGGTAAAAACGCTATTTTCACAATAATTTTTGTTTTTCAAAACAATTATGTGCCTTTTGTATGGTACGTGGCATCTAATATCTCACCGTGTTCTGGATCTGACATATCATGGGTATTTACCACAAAACTATAAGAACTTTATGAGCACGTATGAAATTACAGAGAACAATTGAAATATCAAAGCCCTAAATTGACGAACGTCCGTGATCGCGGCTTTTATTTCTATAGCTGCTGCAAATTCCACTTTGTTGTCCCAACTGTATACGAAAATTCGGTGTTTCACCTATTGTACATATCCTGCAAAAATTGTACGTCTACTGACTGTACATGGGACGTAACATTCTTTTATGCAAGATTATACTCAGTTTTCGTCACGGAAGTGCGTCCGCTATTTATGCCTACTAATAGAGATCGTATCTGAACATTAAACGTGAATATTGGCGATATTGTTCTGAGTCGTAATCAACTAAGATCTAGCCACAGGATAATATGTATGTTTTGAGTTTCTGTCCATCCCTTGTCAAATGCGAACCGAAATGACATTTTTAGCCTAACCTCCGAGAAAAAACAGAACGTCCGTGATGATTAAACCTATTAAGCCCAAGCTATTTTGACCCCTCGCAGGCCGAAGGGGGGGGGGGGGGGGGGGGGGGGGGGGCACATTGTGCCCCCCCCCCCCCCTATATAACTTTTTTATTATTTGATGTATCATCGTCATATTTGGCACGTGGGTAGAGTAACTCATACTCAACATGACCGTACATTTGAATTTTCACAAGGTCACCCATGGAGGGCGCTATTTCCGAAATATAAAGAAATACATAGGAAATATGCTAAAAACATGATTTTCTGTATAATTTCTTTATCCCCATTGTATATGTCTTATTATAGACCAATCATTTTCATATTTGCCACAAATGATAAGCAAGTGGAATTTTGTTATTTTTATGTTTGAAATTTCTCAAGGTCACCACATGGGGGCGCTATTCATATCAACATAGTGATACATTATGAGACTAACTGTTTGGGATGGGTACATGTATAGTTATGGCATTTTTATATTTGCATAATACTGGAATTTTGAGATTGCAAATTGATAATATGATAAACTAATGATATACTCAGTAAGAGGCATAACTTGGGTGAAGGAATCAAAATAACTCAAAATATAAGGGCAATCTTCAGAAAATATTATTGTTCAATTATCTCTATTATCTGGATCTGGATCTGGATCAATACGCTGCCGGACCGTATGGTATAGTGCAGCGGGAATTATATCTATTGTTTTATGCCTTTGTCACATAAAAACAAAGGAAATAATAAGAAAAACGTTCTAGGACCATAATTACTTCAAATTTTGCTCCTTCAACAAATTTCAGCCAAGAAACACCCATTTCATACACTGTAATGCTGTTAAATGAAATAGGAACAGAAAAAAGATGCAAAATCTGACTGACACGGTTGTCAGCTTATAAATGCCATGGCAACCAGCAACATCTAATAAAGCTAAATTATGTATCAAAATGTTTGCAATAAGATTTTAGGAAAGTCACCAAATTTGGTTGAAATCGGATTAAGGGCGAAGGAGTGGCAAACGAAAATCTGGTAGGGGGCACAATGTGCCCCCCTTGGGCTTTATAGGGTTAAAACGTTATTGAGTGGGGCACCATCTTGCTTTGATGGCGAAGGTATGCATTTTACCTTTGGCTCTCTAGCCGAGGAGCTGCATGTCATGTTTAGAGCGGACTGGGGCTCGTCTGCAGTTTTTGGAACATAACGATTCACCGAAAACCAATTTTCTCTGAAAATTCACCCTCTAATCCCTCTCTGAGCAATATATATGCTGAAAGAGTGTCAAATTTCTTATAATTTGCATTGACAACACCTTTTCAATTTTTTGAAAGAGTTAGGAAGGCCACGTACTCTCCGTCGATTAGTTACCCGTCCTGGAACATGACCCTGTGTAGTAGTATACAAAACGAACGTCCGTGACAATAATCAGCGAACGTTCGTGACGAATGCAATCCGACCGATAGGGATAACTTGTTTCGATAGTGTCCTTATATTCTTTAAATCTTTTAGCTCCAATAGCGACAAATAAAGTTTTACAAAATAAGCAATGAGCTTAGAGCAGTAGTTTTAGAATTTTAAAGGCGGTATTTGATCGTGATGAACAGGCAGCTAAGAATTTACTCGCAAATTTATGCTTGTTTTTCCTCTAATTACATAAAAACAAGGACAATGGAATTTTGCGTGATCTGTAATTTCTGTGCATTTAAATTTCTTTCTGATGAGGTTTTGGAGACAATTTGCACTGTTATAGGTTCTGAAAATTTCGCTCACGGACGTTCGGTCGGAGAAAGGAAATTTCTGATAATTACAAATATATCACTGTATACATTAAGTTAATGTTACTTGAAAATATTACCAAATCACTGAGTTTCTCATAACCAAAAGTGAATAACGTTCAGCATTCGATTTACCTGTAATAACAAAAGGAAAACGTTTTGCTCACGGATGTTCGTTGGTAGAATAAGTCCATGGATTACATAGTAGGAGATAGAAGAACAGTGCCACTTTTTAGTGACAGATGCTCCTCGTGTATATCTTTTGAGTAAGGTAGCTGCCATCCAGTTTGGGTCTCCATCACGGACATTCGCTGTTATTGTCATAATATTTTATGCCTTGATACATTCTCATTTTTCTCTTCACAACGATTTTTCTCTCATTCCCTAGTAGCCTGAACATGCTGCGACCAAACAGAAAAGTGCTCCGTAGTAACATTCAGAATATATTGACACAAAAAGGATGAAATGAAGGAAGAAGTCTGTAATGGGCATGATTGTGTCAAGAAGAAACGTACAAGTTTCAAAAGGACGTGGAAGCAGCTGAATGAAAATGAGAAGAAACAGAGAAGGGATCGAGCTCCAACACACACAGAAAAGAATTGCCCGTGCAGTCCCGTTATACCAAATTCCTCTGGAGGAGCTTTTTTGTTTGTTTGTTTGTTTGTTTATTTTTTGTTCATCGAAATGTCGTCATAAGCGAACAAAAATAATGCATTATACGATTTATTGTCTGATGAAAACACGCAAATCTTCCGTTTATGATGACATGGTGTTTTTTTATACTCGTCAATGAAAAGCAATGTTACTTTGCAATTCTGTCCGAGATGTTTTTTTTTTTGTTTTTTTTTTGTTTTTTTTTGTTTTACCTTTAAGAGACAGAGAGATCTTCAAGTTGTTTGTGCTTTTGTGCTTACTTTGAAAACACATTTTAAAAAAGTGATGATTTCATAACAGGATTACTCTTCAAAGGAAAAGGGTTAATCAACATCTAAAAGGGGCGAGGAGTGACAGCGTTTTTAAAATGTTGTATTCACCCTTTTATCCAGCTGAATCCAACAGTTAGATGTGCTAGATACAGCAAGAAAAGGGGTGAATACAACAAACGCTGTCACTCCTCGCCCCTTTTAAAACGCTGATTTACCCTTTTCTTTTTAAGAGTGTAAGGTCGCACTTTGATGCGTTCGCTCTTTTCAAAGACTCGTTACTCCGAGTGTCCGAGTGAATCTCAACGTCACTCCAAAATGAGTGAAAATGTTCATTTTCACTCAAAATTCACTCCATTTTCACTCTAAATTCACTCTTTTTTGTATTCACTCCTTTAAGAGTGAATATTTTTACTCGATTTTTTTTTAGAGAGTAGTTATTTCAGGATTTTTCTTATTTAAAATGTTCTTATTCCGAAAGTTTGTTAATCCGAAAATGAATTATTAAGATTCACTATCCTTTAGGCCCGCATTCTTCTAAAAGTGGAATGGGCCTTATTTTAGCTTAGGTGAAAGAGATTATTATGAGGTTTTGAAATCTGGGGGATTTGGTTGTTAGTTTGATTCTCCACATTTGGATAAACGAACCAGATTTTTCATGTTCCAATTAACAATCCTTTCGATTAACCTTCGGAGATTCCTATGATTTACCGAATAATATAGCTTCATAACTATACGAACCTTAACCAATTTTCGGATTGACAAACCGTATGAATAGCGATCCTCCGAAATGACGCGCTTATACAAAATGTTTGTTCAATATAACGAACAATATTGTATAATATCGAAGTCGCAAACATCCATCCAAGTTATATGGACTTACTGTGTCTTGTTATGACGATGACGAAACTTCGGAGTATCGGACCGTATATCATTTCTGAATAAATATATATCGTATTCGATAACGGAGCACATTTCTTTTGTTTTTCTATGTCAATTCTTAATTGTCATATTTTGCTGTGACCATGTTCGTTATAAGCAAATTTTGCATTGTAGACCATAGATAACAAATTTAGGAGCTAAATCTTTACTTCATGATTACAAAATTTTGATAAATTTATTCGTTCTTAAGGATGCACTACATCACTGAGATTACACGTACGTTTGTACGTTCATTTACGAGAGATGGAAAAAGTGTTTTCTTTCATTCTTCAGCAAGGAAAGATTAACAAACTTTTATAATTGAGAATCGGTAGAAATTATTTAGGACTTTGCAAAGGAGTTTGTTCTCGACATGAAATCGCTGTTTGTTGTGAGTATAGAATGCTTTTCCAACTCAAAAAAACTGCATTGTTCAATATCTTGTTTGCTCCGAACGTCCGTGAGCTATATGCGAACCTCCGTGATGAAAACTATGTTATATTTGTTGGGTTATAGAGACTGCCCAGATCAGATACATCTTTAAAAAGTATCTTATCATTTTTGTGTAAGATTTAAAGTATGGGATAGTGAAATAAGAGGTCAAAATATTGAGTTTCTGTAAAATGCGCGTAAATTGGAGAAAGTATTGTGTGAATAGCGGAAGAGTAATATTTCAACAGAAATGACGTATTTGGTTAAATAATCAGTTGTCTACCATTACGTACAGGTTAAGAGTACAAGCTTAATATTCTGCCAACACATACACATGTACCATAAGATATTTGGTTACGATTTTGAACTGAATCAAATTGTTCCAAGCTATGTTAAATGGTATTCGAAATGTATGTGCAGTGCTATTCCTCACGGACGTTCGCTGCTCTGGACATGGTAAACTTCCGCGGTGAATAAAAAACTTGTTCCTCTGGGAAATTCCTAGTATAATTGGGTTCATATTAATGTTTGAATTATACTCTATCAGGTAAGATTTGGAGGATTTCCTACTTTTTAAATTTTGCGTTGTTTTGGCACAATTGTACATCGTTCAAAATTCTGACTTATATATATTATGTATATATACATACATTTTGACCGGTCGTAGGATATTTAGTAGTAGAGTGAAGCGTATCAATAATGGGAATTATTCGCTTCTCAAAAACAAGCGATGATTATTTTGATAGCCCAAGAAGGTAAAGATGTGTTGCAGAAAAAAAAAAAAAAAACGTTTATCGGCCCATTTCTTTGATGAAATTAATGTGGATTTTAAAATTCTTTCTGATACCCCGTCCAACCAGAGGCGGAATGAGCCGGAATGTCGTTGGAATGAAAATTCTTCCTGCATTCCTGCATATTCGAAGTGCATTCTAAAAATTTTGACGACATAATTTATTCTGAGTGTGTTCGGGCCCATTCGAATGTTTTACCCATGCCTAAAACATTCGAGGAGCATTTGAAATGGAAAGTATTGATCTGCATTTGAAGAGTATTCTAATTGGACTCTGATTGCACTCTGATTGCAGCTTAATAGGAAATATCATTTCCTCTCCTCTCCTCTTTCTACAGATGTTCAGTTTGTTTTATCATATTTCCAGATGTTTGTACATGTGCGTTCACTTCATTTTTATATTTGACTGCATTACGTGTCCCGTTGCTGATCAGCCACAATTTGTAATATCTATTTTTAAACAAATTGTTTTCTTATTGTTGGTGTTGTTACCGTTGTTGATGTTGTTCGTGTTTCATGGATTTTTACGAAAACAGAGCCCTGAGGAAGACCGGCAGTTAGTCTATTTTAAATCTGTGTGACTGAATGATATTATTTTATTTAAATACTTGATGTGTGCGATTACTTTATACTGTTTTGAAATGTAATATTTTATACTGTTTATATATTTCATGCTGATCAGGCTACTCTGGATAAAGAATTGCAATGAATAAATAAATAAATAAATAAAATTGCATCATAAATATTCCTACGGCATTCTAAATATTCCCATGGCAGTCTAACAGCATTTGAAACAATCTTAACTTGAAACTGCAATTCAATCTGGTGTTAAATAGATTTGCGCTTCTGCAAGAGTGAAATTTGATACAGGAATGTGATAGAATACTGTGAGACCAATTTTTTTTAATTTTTTTTATGTCGAGGTGTTATTTTCCGATATTTGTAATCAATTTAGGTAGTTTTCACGTAGGAAAACTTTTTGTTTTGGAGTTTGCATTACTGTAGTGTTTCGATGTGTCAATTTCCGATATTCGCAGTTCGTAGCTGTAACATCTATCCAATTACACTTACTGTCGTACATATTGATTGTAAGCGCTTTGGGCCTTGTGGGAAAAGCGCACTATAAATAATAGTGATAATAATAATAATAATAATAATAATAATAATAATGATAATCATAATAATAATAATAATAATAATAATAATAATAATAATAATAATAATAATAATAATAATAATATTCATGATCAATTTACATTGTTTTCACTTTGGAAAACGTTGTGACTTGGAGTTTGCGCGTTCGGGGTGTCATTTTCCGATATTTGTAATCGATATAGGTGGTTTTCACATAGGATAGCGTTGTGTTTTTGAGTTTGCGTTGAGTTTGCATTAATTAATATTTCGGGGTGTCATTTCCCGATATTTGTAATCGATATAGGTTGTTTTCGCATAGGATAGCGTTGTGTTTTGGAGTTTGCGTCGAGTTTGCATCAATTAGTATTTCGGCATTCATGATCGATCATTATAATATCTGAATTTCTGGGCATCATTCTGCTTTACATTTTCTGAATTTTGAAAGCGAAATATGTTCAAAACGATATCTATTTGGTCAAGAAATATGAATTTAATGATATTTTCATAAAATGTTTTTATTTTTTTCAAGTTAGTGTTGACTGTTGAGCAGTTGCGTTAGTCATTCTTCGATAGAATGGATTTACTTGATCGATACTAGTTTTTGTTTCGAGAGGACTAACGTGAGAGTGGCCTCGGAAGAGCCAGGTCCAGGTACTGTAATTCACCCTAATTTCACCGCTAATGGTTTGTATTAGTTTGCATTAATTAGTATTTTGCATTAGTTTGCATTGATTAGTAGTTTGCATTGAGTTTGCATTGAGTTTGCATTGAGTTTGTATTAGTTTGCGTTAGTTTGCATTAGTTTGTATTAGTTTGCATTAGTTTGCATTAGTTTGCGTCAATTAGTAGGACCGGATCGGGGAAATTGCATTGACTTGTTACTGACATGTATTAGGGCCAATTAAAGGGTAGGGCCTAGCCTAGGCCCTAATATTATTCCAGAGACTCCAACCCCAAGCACCTTCTGATCTGGAGATTCTCCCGCCCGAAACCCCTAGCAAACGGGAGACCCCAAGTTGATTGTGTGCGAACTGCGAAGTTCTTATGTTCTAGATGTTCTCTGGTGCTATCTAAGGCTAATTTTTTCAACATACATACGATAGCAATAAGTAAGAAATCCTTTCCACCGGGAGACACAGAGCCAGGGCGGGAGAAATCAAATCTTCAGCGGGAGAACGGGAGATTCTGCAAAAATGGGCTTTCGGCGAGAGATCTCCCGTCGAAAACGGGAGAGTTGGAGTCTCTGTTATTCCCCCTGCTCTCTGAAAGCGGTACCGTAATTCAAGTGCTCTTTCATTATGCCAGAAAAGTGAAATTCTATTTTTTTCAATATTGTACTCCAAAATGATGACATGAAGTCTAGTAGTCTCCTTATCCAGTGATGACGAAACCAAACTGAAAGATTTATAACTTTTGAACTGATTGTGCAATTTTCCTCAATGTGTTCTACTTATATTGCTGCTTTCACAATATTTTATTACAAATTTGGATAAATAAGGCTTTGGTACCCTTTTTCAAGTTAAAATAAGGTAAAAGTTTGCCTTGGGGAATTCTAAGATTAGATGTAGAACCCCTACATTCAATTTGTTCTGCTTCTAGTTTCAGTGTTTAATAATCCCTAATGCGAGATAGAAGAAGGTCTATCTCTGTATGGACCGATCCCATCTAAAATGTATCACACAACAAGTTTTGTGTCATTTTGCCATATTTGTGACTCAATAGGTGCAGTGGCAAATGTGGACAGTTTACGGAGTGCTTTGGAAGAGTTTATCTCAAATGCCAGTGATGTCATCGAATTAAAATTGGGTAAGTATGCTGTTCCAGTGTAGATGTACTTTTACTGTACTGATGTATCTACATTATTCACAAACACTGACGAACACACAAATAGAAACTATGCCCAAGTCATCCCATTCCATGAATGATATTCAGTTCTTCATGGCAGAATTTGAGTGAGCCACACTGACAGTTCTATCTTTTTGTAGCTCTCACATGCGCCAAAGGCTCAAGTGAGTTATTATAATCATTTATATCCTGATGTCCAGTATGTATCCTGTGGCATGCAGGATACATAAACTTCTTACATTTTTATCTTTTTGAAAATGAGGGAGACAAAGCCCCCAAGTTGACGAATCTTTATCAATTTTCTTCTCTTTGAACAGAAGAGATAAACCAAATTAATGTATACCAGTCGTAAATGAGTAAGTAGATTGATTATTGATTGCGGGGGGTAGGGGTGGTATGGATCAAATTTTGCCCCAATTTCATGTATTCATCTTCTCGAAAATGCATGGTTATATTTTCACCAAACTTGGCAGGTAAAATTGTGTTACTGCCGGAGTATGAAATACATGTTTGTAAAAATGTTCTTAGCAGGTATTTTGGCCGATTAGGACAAATGGAGAGCATACCCCCTGGAGGCCCTCAAAGCCACCCCCTCCCCATGTTTGCCAAGTTTTTAGATAATAGCAAAATACATGGCAGGTAAACTTGTAATACTCAGCACAAGACCCTTGGGTCTCTTGCTGTTTAAAGCTACCGATATCCCTTTGAGTAATTTGCATCTTTTCCCCTTTATCATGCATGTAATGTGTACAATACATGCACATGAATTTGTAAAGCAAAGATAAAGTGGAGATTATGAAGTTTGTTTTCACAATGTATGATTTCGTCAGAGTAAATACTATAAAAGAAAGAGCTTTTAAAAAGAGAAACTTTGGACAGATGTTTATCGTTGATCACTCTTTTTCCCGCTCTGCCTCGTGTGCAGTTCGTTCAAAAGAAGGCATTGAGGATGACAAGACATCATTTCATCCGGAATTCACACATCAAATCTTTGGACAGAAGTGAGTACAGGCACTTTCAGCTATGGAACGAGCATCTGTCATATATCACATAGTGAAACATATTTGCCACTTATTGGATGGTAGTGAGTATTGGTTACGAAACTGTGACATGTGCAGTCAGAGTCTGTCAAATACTCCTTGCTTTTTGAAGCTTCACCATGTGTGATATGTGTGGCATATACGAAGGGGAAACTAGTATACAAATAGAAAAGATTAAAGGGACTGTACAGTACTGGTTGAGGTGAGGATTCAACTTGTAACATTTTGCGAGATATTTAGAAACCACTCTGTGAAATGTTAAAGAGCAATTCTAAGGGGAATCAAAAGTTTATTTAATGAAAATTGGTTTTGAAATGACTGAGATATCTAAAAACAAGGAAAAACAAAGAGATCCTAATAAAAGTTGTGGCCTATCAATTCTATTAGGATCACTTTTTTGCATATCTTGGCCATTATCTCACAAAATATGTTATAAACCTAAATCCTCACCTCAAACAGTACTGTACAGTCCCTTTAAGAAAATGCACGTCTCCAGAAGTTGTTCACTTTTTGTCTGAACGTCATTACTCACCTAAGGACATATCATTGATTACTCAGGCTCACTGTGATAATAGTTTTTAAATATCTATGAATTGAGGGAATGCAACAGTATTGCTATTATATAGTAGAACACTTCAGTAAAGTTTGAGGAAAGTCAGACAATCCATTCAAATGTTATGAATTTTTAAAGTTTTTCTGCAGCCACCACTGGATGAGAACACTATAACACTTTGTGACGTCACATATGGACTACAATATAAAGAAAATACAGCATGTATTCACTTCTCGAGCATTATGAAAGAGCACTTGAATTCATTTTTGATTGAGGGAGTGAGTACTTTATGAAAAAAATGATAGTTTGTGGAATTCTCTTCTCATGAACATGATCACAAAGATCATGAAAATATTTATTATGTTTAATCATAGAAATCAAACTTATTTATTTTTCATTGGTATTGTCTGAATGAATAAGCATTTAAATGCACATTTCTTGGTTTTATTTGATAAACGTTTGTATTCAGAAATAATGAAAGTTCATGATGTTGACATTCCATTTACTGTCATTATACAGTGAATTTGATATATCTGTACACTGAGCATAAGTCATCATGAATCGATGATAAAATTCGGATAAATCGGTTGATTTGTGCTGTAGACATAATGCATCAAGAAGTTTATCAGAGCATACTTTTGTGATTATATTGCACTATTTGGAAAAATAAAATTAAAAGAAATTTAAAAGAAATCTTTAAAAGCCCAGGCAGTCAAGTTGTAGCCACACTTATGCATGTACACACTTACTCAACATCACTGATTATGTATCAAGCTGTGTGTGTGTGTGAAACACGGCAATTAATTAACTTGGTGTTGTGCCTTTGATTTCAGTGAGACCATTTTTGGATACAAGGGCCTCAAGGTACAGCTGTTCTTCTCAGCAGCGAAGCTCACGCCATACATCAACCAGACCTTCCAGGAGAAAGTCAGCCCCAAAAAGTTTGAAGGGGTTCAGGTAAGAAATAACACCTGTAGCTCAGTATAGGAATATGTTTAATGTTCAAATATTATGCATTGCCTAAGAAAAGGCCAGCAATGGAGAAGTTAAGACTGAACTATTGTTCTCAGAAAGGCTCAAAATTCATCTTCTACTATTTGGAATTTGCTTGCAATATATTGAAAGGCTCTTTCCAAAAATCTTTTGTGGCTGACACAATTTAATAGCAGGATAATGAGTTTTGGAATATTTTGAAATCAAACGTGTGAAACAACAAATGGCGGTGTACCCAACTTTCATTTTCGACTATTATATTATATGCTCCTTTTCAACTGTATTATGACATTTCAGGCAGACCCAGTGCTCAAACCCATTGTTGAGAAGCTGGAAATCCAACCCATGGAGAATCTGGACCGTTTTATCTCTCAGCTGGACGACGATGACTCGTTTCAGCCAATGGGAGAGCTTCTCCACTCCTACTCCATAGAGGAGGCAGAGCAGGGAACCACGCGACACTTTGAGATCTACAAGAGCAGCGTCAACACGGCGGGATTCCGTGACTTCCACACCCACCTCCAGACGTTCCTCTGGTGGTTTGTGGACGCCTCCTCCTACATCGACGTAGATGATGAGAAATGGATGTACTACACTGTGTAGGTTGAAATTAGCCCTTGTAGCTCTCCTCTGTGAATCCCTCTTTCAAATCTTTTCAGATTGTCTCCAAATTCCATCAGGCAGGCATTGATACTGAGTGCCCTGATATTTGTTGGATTTGTGCTTTTGACCAACGTTTGCCATAACAATTTGAATGCCCTGATGTCTTTGTGCAGCATGGCTTTTCATTTCATTTCACTTATTTCATTTCCAACAAAAATGCAATTGCAATAAAACATTTGAATACACATGATTGCATGGAAATATGACAATGTTGTGGTATTAAAAGAAAAATACTCTGAACTGAAGTACAATAGATGTTGTGACTTTTATGGCACATACCGAATCAAAATTTTTGGCATTGTTGGACATGTCATGTACAACATTGTACATCAAATGAATATTTTGTAGTGTTGATTCTGCCAACAAATTGCAAAGACATGTTGCAGCAAGAATTATGACAAAGTGAAAAAATGAACCAGCTGTTTGAAGTGCTTTGTTAGTACATAGAAATTTGAGTAATGCTTAATGGTTCTGCTTTGATTTCTTGCAGATTTGAGAAGTACCCTCACAATGAATCAAAGAGGTATGCCACAGTGGGCTATGCAACGGTGTACAGATACTATGCCTACCCTGACAAAATCAGACCCAGGATAAGGTTTGTGACATTGATTTTCACCTAGACCAGCTCTTCTTTCATTCATTCTTTTGGGAATTTTGTGTTTCTTTTTTTTTTTTTCAGTGAGAGTTCTTTTGATTTATATTTCTTTTGTTTTCTTGTAAAAGCAGAGAATGCCTAAGCTGTAGCTCAAATATGAGAGACTCAAGTTGTTACGAGTAAAGAATTCATTTCTCATGGGTGGATACTGTATACTTTCGAACCCTCTGTGAAGTATGAAGTAAAACATTGATGCATAGATAATCTGAGGAAAATATAAGAAATTACCTAGTGAAGTTTTTCTTGAGTATTATATTAAAGAAGTTCCTTCAGTCTGGACGTACAGCTGTATCCATTTTACTGAAATATAGCAGAGTGTGAATTGAATTTTTATACATTTACAAAGACCTCAAGCCTTTCAAATCATTTGACCATGGAAGAAAAATAGAGTAGGAAGGATAATAGACAAATAGACAAAATATTTTTGTGTCTAAATTCGCAGCATCATTTGTAACTTAGTTAACATTAATCATCTTTATTGTTGAAATAATCTGGCTCTGAATAAGATGTATCGGAATCATGGTTCATGCTGAATCTTAAGTCATGTATGCTGGTTAATTTTAGTGATGTCTTGTTCTTTACCATGGTATTTTTATTTTTCTTCCAGTCAAGTTCTAATCCTGCCTCCCTTCCAGAGGAGAGGTCATGGAGCTCAGTTGCTTCAGACCATGTACAGAGACTTCAGGAAAGATCCCATTGTCCTAGATATAACGGGTAAGGATTGCTGTAATAGGCTCTACTGTCAAATTTTTGTGTCCTTGAAACTTTCACAAATTTTGCGAGGAGCCAA
Organism: Diadema setosum; assembly: GCA_033980235.1. Classification (NCBI taxonomy): domain Eukaryota; kingdom Metazoa; phylum Echinodermata; class Echinoidea; order Diadematoida; family Diadematidae; genus Diadema; species Diadema setosum. Next base: position 6,716,651 of record CM067067.1, read on the forward strand.
GATTTGTGAAAGTGTTTGTCTACACAGTGCATTGAATGCGAGTGGCAAATCGTGAAAGTGTCATGCTGCGAGAAAGGCCTTTGGCTGCAATTTGTGAAAGTTTCATACCGTGAATGTTTTTGGTTTTACAGTATTTACAGTAACATTGTGGCGAAATTTCAGAAATTGTTTAACTTTTCTGACTGAGCTGTATGGTGATGGTCAAATGCTGAAATAAGTACACCAACATACCACATTTGTAGAAAATTATGCTGTAACTATCAAGAGATGCATGAACAAATGTCATTATGCTAACAAACGGTATTACAAATATCACATGATTCGCAAAGTATATGATGTGTGCAGGCATAATTTTGCATACTGTCCCGTGAAGAACAAGTAAGTGACTCAGTTGTGTTACCTCAAAGAAGTACTAAATATCCAGAGGAAGATGTTTTTTCTGTCAATATAAAGATTTTTGAATTGATTTATGCAGAAGAGTACTGTTATAGATCATGGTCAGTTGATATTTTGTGGCTGTGAATAGATTTTGAATTGATTTATGCAGAAGAGTACTGATAGAAATCATGATCAAGTGATATTTTGTCGCTGTGAAAAAGCACCATGTATGCCATTTGCACATATCCTCTGAGAAGGCTCATGTCTTTTTAATATGATGCAATCATTGTCAAATTGGTGAACAAAGACTTGTTTCTCTTATGGTAGAAAGTGGTAATGTCGCACAGTTGAAAATTTTATTGCATTTAACAAAGAATGTAGTGTGCATTTGGAAACTTTATAAACAAATGCAGATTGTGTTTAAGAAAGACTGACTTTTTTTTTTTTCAAAATCTTTGGTTTTAATCAGTGGAAGACCCATCGGATGACTTTGTGAGGTTGAGAGATTACATCGACTGCATGGAATGCACACAGCTGTCTGCGTTTGCTACCCCCAACCTTGTCAAGGGTTTCAGTGAAGACATGAAGAAAGAAGCACAGGAGAAACTGAAACTCAATAAGGTAGTGGAAACAGCTCAGAATCAGTGGGTAGAACTAAATCTTGGAAGATTTTATAATGTTTTTCTTTGTTGATTTAAAAGATCGTCCCATTCACACCTTGTTTCGTGCCCTTTACATTGTCTGTTGTGATGTTAACATTGAAATTTTTCTTTGCTGAGTTTAAGAAAAATACACTGGCCACATTTTTGTGTTAACTGGAGAAGTTCTGATCAACCGTGTCATTTGTGATCAACCTATTCACAGAAATGAAAAGCAAATTTCAACAGCATGCCTGGAAATAATTTGAAAGCAAAATGTTGTAGATAAAGAATTTAGAAAGAAGGTATGTGACCAGAAGTTCCTTGCTTTCTATCCATTACATGAACAATTTGAGTCGTAGCAGAAATATTTTAGGCCATCAGATTCTGGCATACGTACCAACTTGTGTTCCATTTTCATACATCACATAAGTCCAGTTTGGATTCAGGGATCAGTCAATTTAATTTTACAAACATACACACCCACACACACACAAACACTATAAAACCATATATTTTTGTCTGCATAAAACTTTCGCGAATTTCACAAGGAGCCAAGATTCTCTAAAGTAAAATGCACACAAAATATTAATCTACACAATGCATTGAATGCCAGTGACGGTTCATGAAAGTTATGTGCTGCAAAATAGGCTGTTGGCTCCAATTCACAAAAACTTTTGTGCCACTATTCACATGATTGTGTTTTGTTTTACAGTAGCTATGAAGTACAAGTGACTAAATTACAGGTTACATGCAGGTTCACACCTGTGTTTGATAAAATATTAATGTGCATTTAATTATTCTTCACTGTTTTGAGAGAAATATAATATTATGGAGAAAGGGTATATCAAAAAGGCTTAAGTTGTGGAGCGTTGTGGCCACAACAATGTGATGGAAATTGCTACATAAAAACATGACTATTTCACAATCCCTGTAAATACATACACTCTTTCTTGGATTTTATGACAGAAACAAGTGCGGAGGGTGTACGAAATCCTCAGACTGCGGATAACAGACTACAGCAACAAGGATGAGGCCCGAACCTACCGACTGGATGTCAAAAAGAGACTTAACATTCCCTTCCAGGTTAGTCACCATGGTAATGTAGATGACTTTAGAAAAATATCCAAACTTTTGTGAACTCTGCAGACATTTATTATTTGTAAGAACATTGGTGTTCCACAATTTGTGTGACACAGGAAATGTTTTTTCACCACTGTGATATTTGTAGGGAAATTTCATGTTTAATATTCCATCATATTTGTGGTGCGATGAAATTTAAGACATACTAGGATTGGTTGTATTTATCATCATAAAGCACAGTGTTGTGATGAGGTGGTTAGTCTACCAGTATGTACCATTATCTTTTTCTTTTCCCTTTGATGTGCAGCGAGTAGAAAAGCATTAAATGACATGTGTTGTGTGAGGTGACAGGTCTAATTGCCATAATCTCTCTGATATCTCCCTTTGTTTTCTCTTTTTCTTGCTCATCTGCTCTGACCCCACAGAAGCAGAAATCCGACTATGAGAAACTGAAGAAGGTGCTGAAGCCAGAGGAGCTGTCTGCCGCCGAGGAAGGGACCAGCCTGGCAGAGCGCCACGAGACCCTGGAGAAGTGGTACCAACTCCTCCTAGAGGACTACAGGAAGGTCCTGGACCGACTCTCCATGTCCTGAGCCCCCTAGGTCTCCCCACCGCCATCCTGCACATCGGGTATGAGACGATCCACATGGGGCCGTGGCTCTTTAGAGCGTCCTTTCCTGTCATTTGCCAAGTTGTTGTAACTTCTGTGCTTCTAAATAACCCTTGCAAGTGACTTTGTACAGGAAGGGTGTATCATTTTCATTGTCAGGAACAGTAAGAACATAATTCCCTGAAAGAAGTCTTACATGGACTTTTTGGTGTCTGAAGTTGACCTACAAATTTCATGATTTTTTCGTTCTTGTTTTGTTTTTAAGTATGATTTCAATGCTCTCTGGCACCCAGGTGTTACCGAAATAGTGCACAAGGTCAAGTGCCACTGCATTTGCACAGGTAATAGTGCCAATGTATGTTTGTGCTTGTTATTTGCTTGTTCTGGATTTTATGTCACATTTTTCCTTGGGATGTTACACTTTTGCATATGGTGTAATCAGGAATGTAACAATAGACTCAAAGTCAGAAAAAAACCAAACATAAACAAATGTGCTTCTAACTGCAGGCAAATCTTGTAATCTGTGGCCATAATGAAGTAAACATGTGCTAGTTGGCTACACGGTTTATTCAAATGTTAAGTAATAAAAGCTGCTATAAGTTATTGCATGTGATTCGCCTTATATTTAGAAAGTCTAATTTTGTCATGTATTGGAACTTCTCGACAATTTTGTGAGTGGTTACGAGTAAATTCCTGATTAGCACCCAACTGGTGAAATTCACAAAAATAAATACCTCACAAAATGTATGGTGTGCATACAGTACTTATTGGGATCTAGTTTACTCGCTGGTTTATCAACAATATCGCTATCCCCATGTTCAAGCCAGTTTGGGAAAAAAAAATATCGGTAAAAATGACATTAATGACATCTAATCTACAGTGAGGGTTACTTGTGTGTTGGTCAGTATTGTAGTGACCGAGTGTGTCAAACTGTACACTGGAGCTGGGCTGGAACTGGACATTGAATTGACATTCCAAGACACTACATTTACAGATCCACTTCATTACGTAATTTATTGGCTTGCTAACCTAGTTTGATATTCAAGGAGATACCAGGATTGATGTGAAGATAATTGTAATACAGAAATTGTGATGGGAATATTTGAGACATTTTGGTAAGTGTGCGATTGTATTCTTATGGAAAGTATGGAATGCTTACTTTTTGCTTGCTGAGCATTTTCACATTGGAAAGGCACAGTTACATTCACAGGATGAGCTGTATTGTTGTTATGCAATGCAGGAATATGTGGAATTTGTGTTATATAAAAAACAAACAAACAAAATGCATACTAGAAATTAAAAGGGATCCTTTTAAGTGGGAAATCCGGACAAAGTTAAATATTTGAATCATGTGAGGACTAAAGGGGGAAGGAACTTGTAAAATAATGCACATACTGTAATATAATTTCTACCTTTGTGTCATCATGGAAGATACTAGTAGAGGAAGTGCAGTAGCACTCTAATGTTGATTTGTTGTCATGGCTCAAACCTGACCAAAATGTACCATGAATTGTAACAGAATTGACCCCATTGTTATAATGACACACATTCAGTCTAAAAAAGAAGGTAAAACACATAAAATGAAGCTTGACTGTATTTACTGTTTGCTTTGAAAAGGTGCGTCTTTATGTCTTAACTGCCCACCTGATTAAATCACATGTAGGGCATTAATTTATCAAGGGCAGAGGGTTATACGGGTCACATGTACAGGCGATACTGATTATAACAAACATAGATACAATGAGATTTCATTTGAACTAGAGGATTTGTCCAGTAAAACTTCATTTCCCCTGTTCCCTTGCTTTGTTATTAAAGGGAAATTGTAGTACATGTATAAAGAAAATTCTTGTTGTCCCAGTTGTCTCGCTACAACAGGGTTCGCTTGTAGCAGGAAGTACTTATAGTAGATTGTTAGATTTACTTTTTGTGTATGATTTCTGTGTTGGTGTTAGGAAAGAAACAACAAACAAAATGTACTTACTGTGTCATGTAATGACAAGACCTCAGAAGGATGTCAATTTAGGTTGAAACACTTGTAGCAAATTGTTAGATAGCCTTTTTTTTTTTCTCACACAACAGGGTGCTCCTGAAATACAACTGGTAACGAAGTCTGTTGGATCTATGCTTTATTTTGGTGTTTTGAACATTTTTTTTTAATGAGCCACCGGACAAAAATAAAGATGAAAATGCTTAAGATTTTTACCAAGTGCAAAATTGAAAGCATGCAATGTAAAGGGGTACCAGAGACTCCAACTCTCCCGTTTTCGACGGGAGATCTCCAGCGGAAAGCCCAATTTTGCAAAATCTCCCGTTCTCCCGCTTGAGATTTGATTTCTCCCGCCCTGGCTCTGTGTCTCCCGGTTGAAAGGATTTCTTACTTATTGCTATCGTATGTTGAAAAAATAAGCCTTAGATAGCACCAGAGAACACCTAGAACCCTAGGAACTTCGCGCTTCGCACACATCAACTTGGAGTCTCCCGTTTGCTAGGGGTTTCGGGCGGGAGAATCTCCAGATCAGAAGTTGCTTGGGGTTGGAGTCTCTGGGGTACATACTACAATGTCACATGAAGAGTGCCCAAAAAGATACAACATGTATAGAGAAAGGGCACAAAACCTAGTACATATGTACAATGTATATGTATGTACCCGTGTGCAAGGTTTCATAGGATGTGCAGTTCATGTACTTAGTTCTGTAGTTCCATAGAAAACACTATATACCACATGAACACTCGACAAGTCATTTCTGTAATGCAATTATTAGACTGATGTCTGCTGTAATAATGAAATGCATATCTTAAATTTTTTATCTATCCACCAAGCTCGTGACATAACTTTGTTAAAACAGGAATTTCCATGCGACCATCTTTATTGTAAGGGACTGTAGTGTGCCACAATGGATCTCAAAGATAATATATACATGTAGGACCTGAACTTTCTCACTTTGCTAGGTTGAAATGTTGCTATCAAGGAGTTTGTTGGAACAAGAGTGCCATGTAGCTTCATGTGTCACATGTGGTGACAGAATTATGCCGTAAATGCTCCTTGTGATGATTATTACATTTGTCATGTCTTATTTTTGTACAATTTCACTTGAGAAAGAAAAATGGAGTCTCACCTCCCACCTTTTACATGCATTTTCAGCATCACTTGTAGCAGTGACCATTATTCCTCATATACTGATTTGTTTATTACAAATGGTGAGCACTTACCTCATATTAGGTAAACTTTTGAGTACCAATAGATTGACATGTACAGATACTTTTTTGTTGGCATTTTGAAATGTCTGTGTAATCTGTGTTGAAACAATTTGAATTGCCTTTTGACATTTGCAAATAAATGTGATGTTGGCTTAGAGAAATAAATGTTGTGATTATTGTACTTTCTGTAGCAAAATATTTCATTTCTAGTAGTAATAATGTAATATGGACTGGCCATGAAAGGGGATACTAGTTTCCTCAAGTAGAATTGTACATTATTTTGCCCAAGTTGAAGATTAGGGCAATACAATTCTAGTGAGGACAATCAATGTTGAATCGTGTACCAAGTATACCCCTCAAGTAGCCAGTCCATATCATTATTACTACCCATATCAAGCATCTTGAGCAGTTATAGGAATTAGTACAATGTAAACATTTTACAACTTCCCAATAACAATGCCTCTCTTAGTGGCAGCTTGAGCTCTACACCAGTGCATTGCATCCATACCATGCATGCACTTACACAGCTCTGGCAAGTGACACACCAATACAGTGTACACAGTCACACACAAGCTTACACACAGAAGGCAGCTGCAATGATCGTCTTCTGTTAATGTATTGGAAATTGTCTTCAGTCGTGAAACTCTCGCCAACTGCAACCTTTCATCACAGAGTGCTCAATTGCCCTGATGCTATACATATATTCCCCTTTCTTAACATGCTAATCTTGTAGGTTTTTGTACAAAAGGGGAATACGAGAAATAAAGCCCTTTTTTCCCTGCTGGCCCTGTAAATGAGGGGAACACAATTTTGTAAACCGCAGCTCAGATTATGGATATGGGAAATGATACATTTGTATTAACAAATGAAAGGAATAGCCAACCTCGCCCAAATGGGGTGCAAAGGTACAGATGTTGTGGACCTTTTCCTCAATTTTTACAATAACAGTGATAAAGACTGCAGACTTCTGCATTAGAAGTAAGCCTGGATAGTTCAGTACACTGCATATGCAAATATATCCAGTGCAGATAAGGTGATGCAGAGGACAATTTGCACTGAAATCACGTAACTTACATGTCATGTTGCTGATTACATGAATGTGTTGTACAATACGTGCTGATTGAAACTGATGTGTGGCTAGGGTTTGCTTCAAGAAAGTTGATTCAATATCAAATCCATTCAAGGGGATATTTTTTTTCTTTGAGCAATATCTTATCCCATATAATTGCTTTCTTTGATAAATTCTTAAATATTTCATTTAATCCCACATCCCAATTTGACAAATGCAGATGCCTAAGCAGTGTCAGTACATCATCTGTGTGTGTGTGTGTGTGTGTGTGAGTGTTGTTTATTTTAACTCTTTCTTCTGTTCAGTCAGTCGATTTCAGGTTTGTTCTCTTCCACTTTTTTGTTGATTAATGACACAGCAAGAAGCACACAGTCACTACAAATACAGAAGACATTTTACTCTGAATTAAAGCAACTAGGTTTCACAGTATATTCATGTTGGGAAACCTTTATTGATCATCCTCTGTCCTCTAGCAACTTCTGCACAGCTCTGAATAAACTTTTACTTGGCTACCACAGTCCTTTGACAATCATGACCACATTTCTCAGTGCAAGAGCAGTAAATTAAATCTATATATATATATATATATATATGGTACAGAGGCAGGTAGAGGCAACAAATATTGCTGCATCAATCTCCAAAGCAGAGATATGTACAACTAGAGAAGCACTCTGAGAGCACAGACCTCCGCCAAGCATGCAGCTCATTTCCACCACTGATCTTTTTCTTCCATAGAGATCAGTGATTTCCACCCATACGTATGCATGCTGAAAGTTGCGCGATTTCCTTATATAGAAGCCTTTTGTACGTCATCAACTTCCGGCTGTGCGGCGCACCTCGCCTCAGCAGAAACTAGAGCACGCACTTAAGTGTGTGCATGAAAACCTCAAAGTTCATTGACCCTACCTGCCAAAATATTGAAAATCCTTCATAAAATCTATAAAAATTCCCGGATCACTACCAAAATGTAGTCATGTGTTATTTGTGTCATTCTCAACCTTTCCTGTAAGTTTCATCGAAATTGGTTCACAACTTCTTGAGTTATTTTGCACATGGACAAACAAACAAACCAACATCAAAGAAAAAAAAATAACCTCCTCCCTTGACGGAGGTAAAAATCCATCAGAAGATGTAAATAATTGTGAGAAATGACATCCCTGTCTTGGCTTCATATCAACATACTCTCTGTTCACCCAAACATGTTCTTATCATAATAAGAGAAAGATGACACCATCAATGCTAGGCCTATGGTCTTATACTGCTAGTGAAACTGTTTCATGAATACGATCCTCTTGTCCATCCCCCACAAAGGCAGGAGCTAAAAGGCATCCACTGCTTCCAAAGTTCCTCTGCAGCACGATTTATATAAAGAACAATCAGCCAGTGTCGAACACAGCCCTCGCAATCTGTGGAGTCAAACAGCAGAGTACACAGGAACATGTAACAATGTTATCAAGTTCATTTCAGCCACTTAGAATTGAATATACATGAATAAGAACAACTTTGCACAATGGTGGCACAAGTCCATAATATGCATGCAGAATGCACAATTTAATTCCATATATTCACACTGCCAAAATTCTAACATGAAAAAGGGTGGGGAAGTAAAATAAGATGGTTTGCCTACAGCTGCCGCTAGTTCAAAATTTTCAAACATTATGCACAAACAAATAGTTTACTGAGAAACATTCACTTTACATCTTGTAAATAACAGTTCACAAAACTGCAAACAAATAATTTCATTCAATGTGAATAGGCCAGTGCCGAGAGTCACACGTGATATCAAGCTTTTTTTTTGGGGGGGGGGGGGGGGGTGGGGGGGGGGGGAAGTGAAATTGAGTCTATGATCAACTGAAAGCAATAAATGTGCAACTTCATGCCATGCCCTCAGACATAAGATTTTTCAGCAGTCTGGCCCAAACTGCAGTCATCCCAGAGAAAAGGAATACAAAGAGGAGATAGGGGTAGTGGAAGAGGGTGCAGAGGAGGAGGAGGAGGACTAAAAGGAATAGAGGAGTGGTAGTCAAGATTTAGGTGGGATGGCTGCACACCAGTAGCAGAATAAGGCATCTGTTTGTCATCATAGGGCACATTCCAAGTCTTTTCATTTTTTTTTTTATTTAACAGTTCTGTTTTGATTGCATATGATTTGATTTGACTATTAGACTGAATGGACCGACTTTATTTGACTTGATTTCACTTTCTTTACACTATCACCTCCATAAACAATGACAGTAAACCTTTATTAACACCAGGGTTGGCATTACTTGTTTACTTATTAATGATAAAGCCCCTCACCCCACCCTCCCTCCTGCTCTCTAATTTTTCTATCATAAAATTTGAATTACACCTTGAGGTACAGGTTCTTGGCAAGTCATCTTTCCAGAAATGAACACAAAAATATCACATAAAAGCATAATTCATGGATTTACTGTCCTTCATTTACCACTGCACTCTCACATTTTCCCTTCCCCTTAAACGGTAACTAATACTATTCACCTTATTTCAACTTACCAAGACATGCATCTGCATCGGACGGCAAATTCTCAGCTGCAAGGTTCCCAGAACAGTTTGAAGGTGATCAACCTCTGACATGTAAATCTGACCAACACAGATAGAGACAAAACCAGACTGAAAGTTAAACACATTCACATCCTTGATTATATGCCATGGATATAAAAGACAGATGTATAACTAGAGACCATACTTGGCTATGGCAAATTTCACTTGTGATTCTCAAATTTCATGTTAGTCTTATTGTTTCATAATCAGAAGGGTCTACATCATTCTTTCTAATGTACAGGTATTATGTGCCCTCAGCTCTCATAATCTGAACAATCAGCGGCTGCTCAATGACCAAACTCACAGCACAAAAGAAGAGGCAGACATTGAGTCCAAGTGATATGAAGACAATGGAGAAAGAGAAATATTGAAAACACGATGGAAGACTAGAGAGAAAGTGCTGCAAGAATGATCGGCTCGCCTCAAGCATAGTTTTCTCATCATCGGGCACAATGACTGGTCAACAAATTACACTATAGACAGACATTACAAGTGGGCAAATCGCTGAATTTGGCAGGTGATGTTTCACAACCCCACGTTTGGCATATTCTGGCAACATCAAACACAGCATAAAATTGGAAGTCAAATCTTGTGGAAACACTGTATAGGTGCATCCTCTTTTTGAGGAAAATATAGTTTACAGCCAACAGAGTTCAATTAACATTTGTCAGAAAATGGCAACGCAGGAGGGTGGACTGTTTGTCCACTTATTTTGGCTTGTTCATTAGTTTTTTACTTGGAACCATCTCTACTTGGAGGATATAGATGGTGAGAACACTTTTTTTTTTTTTGGTAAAACAAGAAGTTTACCACAATACAAAGCTGAAATTTCTGTTACATCAGTCAGAGACAATGAGTAAAAAATTACATTTTATAAATATTTTAAGAAGTAATAACTGAATAATTCTATAGCATATCTATGATAATTTCCAATCCTACCTGGTTGAAAGGTGTTGCTAGTTGTTAATTGGTTCATCTTTTCGGTCGTCACCGCCGGCAACCTGTATGAATACACACGTCAATGGGGTGATGACATCGCAAATCCCCGAAAGGTTAAGTTGAGATTACACTACTCCCCCCCCCCCCCCCCAAACTGTCAAAGCTCCGACACAGGGTGGTACATTATGACATGAAACAAAAATGTTTTCGAGGATTTGTGGACCATAATGCACCCAGCTACAAGAAATAAAAAATTTCTTTTATCATACTATAAATTTCATCAAATACATGCATGTGAATATGAGCCTGATGAGCATTCATGTCGTTCCTCCATGATTCACGGGAACAAAAGTAGGAAATGACATCATTACATCACTGTCACTACGTAGACCACTGCATGCCCTCAGCTCTCATAATCTGAACAATCAGCGGCTGCCAATTGGCCAAAATCACAACGAAGTCGAGAAAGTTGCGAGAGTCAGAACAAAGGACACAAAAGTATTTAGGAGGATAAAGGACATCCTAGAGACAGAAATGAGAGGAAGAAGATGACTCTGCTATGAAAATGACCGGCTAGCCTCAAGCATTATGTTCACATCATTGGGCAATCAAGGGATTTCATTGCATCTACGGACACTTGTCATTCATAAATACATTTGGTCGCTGACCACAACTGAAAATCATATGAGCAGTTAGAGTATACAAAACCTATCAAAAAAGTCCTCAAACTTCTTTCTTCTGTTCTGTCTTCCCTTTGAGAAGATGCTGAGCTTACTTCGGATATTGCCTTGAAGATATGAACTACACATGGTCAAGTACAGTGTGTCACCATGATCAGCTGCTTCTGGGCTGGACAGAGCTCTACCAAACTATTACTACCTTGCTTTATTCTTTGTAGTCACTTCTCCCATACAATAGAATTGTCACTGTGCATTCATAGTATATTCAGTCTGTTGCCACCACAGAAATTCACAGTACACCACTTAAAAACCTTTATCAAATACATACATGTACATGGGTTGTAGTTACCTTTATGAAAGGACTTGGTTTGGACAATCAAAAGGCTTGCCTGACATGACAACATCTGGTGTACACTAAATAAATTTCTAATGTTGAAATGCATCTCAAACACATACTCTGATTTTACAGGGCCCCACGCTCATTTGTAAGAAATTTAATTCTGAAGTGAGCATCTAGATGCATTAGAGACGAACTTCAAATTCATCTCGCCCTAAATTCTTCACGGTAGTATTTTCCTTCTCAGACAACATACACTTGAAATGCAAATTTACTAGAACCTATGTGGAAAAGATAACCATAAATACCAGAAATACTTACTGGTACAATTCCCAAATTGCCTGGAAGCATATACCAGGTAGCTGCTGTGAGAATCATCCCCTGGGGTTCCTGACGGCATCCTGACTCCATTCAGCAGAGTGAAGTTCTTCTTCAAACATCAGCTCTGGGACCCGAGTCAAGTCACTGGGGTCCCGTATCCAAACAGCATGGCTTTGTAGCTTCTTGATGCCATATATTCTCCAAACTCCAAGGAAGCTGCATTAGATGAGACAAAAGACAGATTGACATTTCCCTTTAAAGCTTGCATTCACTTCGTACATCTACACTGGAACAAGAATTTCATGAATTGAATAAAGTGAAACACTTTGGCACAGGTTACTGATGCAACATATGCTGACATCAACCATACATGTACATGTAGATCACACATACTGTAATTTGGAAACAGTCTAAAGCACACACACACACACACACACATTTTTACAAACACGCATACACACACAATCCACTCTTTGAACCATATTTTGACCCAAATGCACTGCACGTCTCACATATACTGTGAATGTGTGAAGCATGGATTTACTTGACATGTCTACATGTGGCTTTACTCAAGGACACAAGTTTAAACTCTATGAAATGATCCCTCCAGCAGATGAATTTTTAGATTTTCAATAACTTTGGCTTAATAAGTAAATCATGATTTCAAATTTCTAAAACAACCAGCAGTAAAATTAATTCATAAAAATAAGAGTACAGTTGGCTTGCAAAATATAGCAATGAATGCAAAATACAGTACTAATGGTTGAAGTCTTACTCAGCATTTGGATTAGAATAAGAAGAGAATTCCTTGAGGAGAGACTAGTCCAGCAACCAACCACTGCTATGCATGGAATGTGGCAATGAACTAGCCAGAGGTATGCAGTGGGTGCATTGCACCTGTCATGGGGCATAGTAGATTTCAGCATATTAGGGAAATGATACCAGTTAACTAATTAAACAAGTTTACTTCTGAATACCATAAGCAAAGGAAAAAAAAGTTAGTTACTGTTCAAATACTATATGTTTCATGCTGAATGTATTTCAAGTGATTCTGAATTCAAAATAGTTTGATTGTAAACTGTTTATTATTTCTTTATCATCTCCGTCTCCTTCACGAAATGTGATCTCTGTGACAGACACAATTTAGTAATTATATTTTGTGCACTAACTACCGGTATGTATGCTACTCTACAGTGGGGCCTACGATATCAGACATGTTTATTTGAATTATACATCGTACTTACATTCTGTACACGTGTACATGGATATTGCAAAACCATTATACAGTATGTTTTAAATCAAACAGACAGCAATTTGACACTATAGTTAACAAAATATGCAAATTAATAAGTGGAAATATTGAACCCTGCTGAATATATCTTGATGTACTCAATGTAAAGATTTGTGGACAGATGGAGCTTGATGTATTAATACCTATTCCATCCAGAAAAAGCAAAGGAAAAGTGATTCAATAGACAGTATAGGCCCTCAAGTCACTGCCCGACTTTCTTCACCTTCATACATCATTATACACACTGTTGTACATTGTACGTCCATGTTCTGAGTACCTGGGCGGATCTCTTGCGTCCCTGACACATGCTCCTCTAATTTGTCATCCCTCACGGTTCATTTTCACAAACCCAATTAGTGTGCACCCTCCTCCGCCCCGACTCCACTCAAGAAGTCACATGACATCGACAACACGCTGGGATGCATTATGGGGCTTACCAGCTTTAGGTTGATGCTTCCCTCGCAAAATGGTTTTAGCGATAAGAGGAGGGCTCTTTCTTTCCCCCCCCCCCCCCCCCCCCCCCCATCACATCCAGCCCTGCAGAAAGTGGCTGGTTTTACATTACTTGGAATCAAAACTGGTGATTCAGTCTGAATACATGTATGATTGAATAAAATGGTTCTCTTTTGATCAACAGTCTATTTTCATTTAATTTGATTGAACACTTCTGACACTCTTTTTTGTAGGCAGTCTTACAGGATTATGTGGTAACTAATTATGCTACTTCCTATGTGTTCATCAAAACTGCTATTCATTTCATCTTCCGAAGTGATTTAAAAGAAAATCATAAGAGAAAATGATATGGGAGTAGGAAATATAGGTGATATGATGAGTCATAAAAATCATATTTCTGTTTATGTATGTGTACATGGAGTTCATGTACAAGCACAATTTAGCATTTCCCCAGTGTAAAAAATTCCTGCAGATCAAAATGTGGTGCTTGTCAAGACTGCAGTCAAGTTCCAGCTCCCCCCCCCCCCCCCCAAAGAAAAGTTTGCCGTCTCGATAATCTGGCCCACTTGCCACAAACACTATCACGTACGGGCGGCGCTTGTGGAGATTGAGGCATATTTGCAAAGCTGCTGCACATCGCCACCAATCTATCTAATATGCAGTCAAATCTCGGGAACCCGAGACAAGTGCTTTTCCACTCGCATCACCCGTCTACCTCTCTGCTCATTAGCTCAGGCTGGTGATCCGAGAGGGGAGCTTCATCACTTGTTTTCTCTAGAAATCCGACAGCCGGGGGCTTGACCACTACACCGCTCATCTCGTATCTCTTAGAGTCAATTTCACATTCACTCGGCCATTCCTCATCAGTGTCATCTCAGTGGTGGCTTGAACGAGGGTAGGAAGGCATCAAACACTATCAATCGGAGGATTTTGTCACTTGGGTGTTGCTTTATTTCTGAGGAAATATTCTAACTTTTGTTTTTCTTCCAGGATCGACAAAGTTCTGGACTCCCTTTAATGAGTGAAATCTCTGGAATTCATACTGTGGACTAACCGGCACTTTACGGAACAAAGATGACTTCACTGAACTGCTTCCGACCAGTAAGTACTGCACAAAAGGCTGCATGCCATACTCACACTTGTGATTTTTCTGTTTAATATACTTGTGGCTATTATACCAACAGTGATGAATGTGTCACAATTTGATAGGTTATTACATTCTTGGTAAATACAACACTGCATTGTTTGCATCAATTATGGTGCTCTTTGTCTGTGCTGATTGATGATACAGACACATCATTCAGACTTTCAAACAGAGAAGTGATAAGCAAAAAAAGAAACTTTTGATACAAAATGTGACTAGCAATACACGGAATAGATAGCCTTCCCTTCATGTTTTGTCTATTACACATTGTCATCATTATTCCTTGAAGAGAGATATGGCCTCTTATATTTATAGAAAATTTGATTCAAACAGTGGTAACTCTTTTATCTCACACATTCATTATCAATCATGAAAGTAAAGAAATTGGTAGTAATTAATCATTAAAACTCCTGGCCAAAAAAAAAAAAAAAAAAAATCCATGTTGGAACAAAGCGTATCACAAAGAACCACGAAGACCCATTCTTTGGTTCATACTTTTCAAAGCTCTTCAAGGTACAATCCTTTTATTTTTACCTAAGTTGATTTCAATTGACAATCCCATTTTCTGATATTACCATCACGTGATAACATAAATTGTTACGTATCATTAAGAAATTAAATCTTCAATATCCAGCATCTGCCTTTAGCATGAATAGGGGCATCAGTGCGATTATACATCCATCTCCTCACATTGCAAGAGTGCATCTTCAGCCATTAATCTACTTGTGAGTGACACAACAGCTGCTTCCAGAATGACTGGAGATCATATCTCCAGAAATGACTATCCATACAGTGCTAATACATTTCACTTGCTTGAACTGCAATCGACAATCTAGAGCGCAGTATTAAACCAAATTGTACTAAGACACATTTACAATTGTACATTATAATAAACGCTATCTTTGCGCTGAAACAACTATCTGACAGGTTTTCCAATGAAAACTGGTTCCAATACTATGCTGTATACCATGTACATTGTGTGTATGTACAATGTACCTCATTTGTGAATTAGTCTTGAGCTGGACAAGATGGAATCAATTTTGTAGCAATATCCAATATGATTACATGAAATGCAACATACTGTAAGTAGCACGGTACAAATTACATACTGGTGTTTACTATCTTCAAGATATCTAGTGCAGAGGAACAAAAAAATAGCTGCTCTTATACGATTTCCATTGTTAGGGGAAGGGGATCATTTACAGAAAGGGGCTTATTTGGGACTCATAATGTAAGTACTGTACTGTGTACATTGTACAAAACTTGTGGTAAAGAGATAATAATCTCAGTATCATGACCAGAGCTCAATACATACACCATGTAGCTCAATAAGTACAACTACAAGTGGGACTAATAAGGAAATCTCTAAGGTACACCAGTACATGGTAACAGCAGTGGAACAATACCCTTTATGTATTGTAGGAGAATTGTATGGATCATATACGTATGTACCTACGTGTAATAAGCCTTCCCTACATTTCACAACCTACTTTGTGAAATTGTAGAACAGACTTTGCAGTACAGTTACACTCTGGTAGTTAACATTCAATACACCATGTTTGACACTAACACTTTATATGTGTACACACTGGTACACCAAATCAACCAAATTTGAGTTCAAGGATTTTGTTGTAGAGTGCTCCTGGAAGGAACTTTGCCGTTTTCCATTTCCTATGTGTTACATGTACCGGTATTACAAGTGGCTGCCTAATTAAGAGAGTAGACTGTACATACATTGTACATGGACAGTGTGTAAACATGTATGATGAGATCAAGCCTACTTAAACATTCAATTCCTGCATGCTGAGAAGAAAAGTGTGCTGTACCACTCTAGCACATCTGGTGAGGCATGCAAACTTTTATAGTAACTAGTAGAACATAAACAATATGTGACCGGCGACAACGGTTTCAGGCAAAAGTCGGGCATTTTGAAAATTCTTTTTTTCACTGAATCACATTGCCCATTTCCTAAGCTTTGCATTGATATAAAACACTTGCATTCTCCGGCACCATAAGTGGGCATGGAAAGCGAAATAAAATGCACTTTTTAAGTTGTTAGCCTGACAAAAAAAAAAAAGAAAACGGGCTTTGAAGATTCACCTCTTTCTCAAAGACAATGTCCGAGCGGCGATGCGAGGTGAGAATCAACCATCCGTACGATGGTGCCAATCGATGTTAAGCCCCGCCTCTAGCAACCACATCGCCTTCTGATTGGCTCACTGAGAGAGTCAAATTTGCCGGGCACCCTTCCTAGCAGCTCAGCGTATGGAGCCGAAAAACAATGCGGTTCGCTCGGGTTTGTTTTACCATTACGTCTTTCAAACAAACCCGAGCGAACCGCATTGTTTTACCATTACGTCTTTCAAGATGGCGGATACGATAATTGCACGTATGATGTACATGTGTATGGTGCACGCATTACGCAATGGCATCCACACGCCATGACCATGTGCATGTAACAGGAGCGGGTGGCGAATCCACATATTTACAAATCGCATTTTCATTGTTGTTGATTTGACTTTATCATTGCTGACCCTTATGAAGGCAGATAAATGACAGTGCTGGCAAAGGTCACGCTTCCTGTTTGTTTTGCTTTTACAAGCCGTGCATATGTTGCCTTGTTTGGTGGTGTTAATTATAATAAAACAAACAAACAAACACAACTCGTTAGTTTCGTGCGATCTTGATGTGTAGTATTTGAATATAACTGGTTTTATGTGACCTCTCCTTTCCTCTCATCTACCTTCCCTTGAGTCAGTCTGCTGTCATAATTTTTACTACATGTACAAGTAGACTATTGTTTTGTTTGTCTTTTCACATGGTTATGTCGTGCTACGTACATGATATTTGTTTCACTTCCGTTGTCGAACATTGCGGTAGAATAGTTTGGACAGAAAGCCAAACGAAGACCATGCATTACAGCGTATAAACCACTATAGCAAGAACAATGGAGCATGTAATGACATGCACGCATGGACAAAGCATTCCCCAAACACTGCAACTGGGGCCGTATTCTGAGAGCTTATTAAGTGTCTGATTAGCACTTAATTACCGAATTGGTATTCTGAGAGCATGATTAAGTAGGGGGTTTATTAACTACCATAGCAACAAGCGTTTGGCGGGAAGGACCTACGCGTTTGCGCGTATCAACGCGCGCGCACCTCTGAGAGGACTTAATCACAGAGTTAATTACGAATCGGTATTCTGAGGGTGTAATTAAGTATGAAAGTTAATGGAAAACTTAATGATACCAAAGAGTGTCATTAACTACTCTGATATCACGCATTACATCGTGTTTTCTCTGCCACAGCGATGCTTACCGTCTTCGGTAACCGAGGAGCGGTTGAATCTTGTTATCATGGTATCCGTAGAATTCAGAGAAAAAAAGAAATATAGCCGATCTTCGAGGAATTTTGTCATTTTATTTGAGCAAATAGGTTGAGATCTTCGCGTGCGTAGGTGAGGGGTTGTAATCAAAACCGGAGTGTGCGCACGGAGCTCTTGGGCTGTAATTACAGGGGGCGTGGAGGAGCGCGCATTGAGGGCATATTTGCGCGTATAATCATCATTTTGGCTTCTAACAACGCGTCTGATTGGATGGAATAACAATTAGATGGGAGGGACCTAAGATAATTACAGGGGACTTAATCATACCTTAATTACGTCCTCAGAATACCGATTTCGCCCATGATTAAGGGCCTATTAACTTCACGACTTAATCACGAAGTTAATTACAGACTTAATTACGACCTCAGAATACCACCCCTGGTGTCTCTGAAAGCCGAATTATGTAATGTGCGCGACGCACCAGCCAATCGCATGCGAGACCTTGCGCCGTAGCAACGCTGGGGATATTGGCGCGGCGTTCGAAAGAAGCTTGAAACTGACGGGTGCGATCCAACACAGGGTGCTTAAAATTCCATTTTCGATAGGAAAAACGTAGTCTTATGCTACGAAATTTAGTGTAGATGTAGAAAACATATCAAAGATTCGATTTCTGCAAAAAACCCAAATCGACAAAAATATTGGTAAAGATCTTTGTACCCCGCCTAGGAGGAAATTTGCTATTGCGACTTTTGCCTGAAACCGTTGTCGCGGGTCACATATACTGTATGTCACATGTACAGCAGATGAACGCTTTTCCTCCATAACTTGCAATGACCTCTCTGTGCATCAAAGCGTTTTGGAATCATTTCTACATTGTGGGCGATGTATTTTTACATTTGTGGGCGTTTTTACATTTGTGGGTTCAACAAGGGACATCTGCTCACTGAATTGGAAAGAGCCACACTGTTGGCCAATGGATAAGTCATAATTTGCTTCTGGAGTGGAACTGGGTACTCCAAGTACAGGTATGTCAGCATTGTAATCCTATCAGGATTGGAATGATCTTCTACAGTCAATTGGAAAAACATCAAAATAAAAGACTGCATGTTGCTTATCTCACTTGACTATGGTGAACAACATCACTTTTTATCAAATTAATGATTCTTACGTCAAATTGATTTTTTTATTGCAACAGATTGACAAATTGCCTGACATTGATGTAAATTAACGCTGATAATTCAGTGTTTTAGTAGAAACATTGATGAAAAAATACTTTTAAAAAAAACCCACTTGCATACAGTCGGGTCCAACCCAACCGCATGTACAGTATGCCCATGATGATGATCTTTTATCTTGGCTACTACTGAAACACTTAATCACTTTTTATCGTCATTCAACAAATCACATCTTCAGTAGGCACATGCATACATTGTAATACCTGACTGTCTTGCCTCCAATGAATAGGACAATGAGAGTTCTGTATTTACAGGTACATTTTTTTTTTAACCCTTTAAGCAAATTATGATCTTCTGAGATGTTACACAGAAAACAGCTTCAATTTTGCAGATCTGTATTCCAATGTAGGTCCTACTCTAGATTTCATGATCAAGTATGTGGAGTACTGGGTAATTGCATTCATTACAAGTCACCGTTAACAACATTGAGACAAGTTGCAAAGACTAGGCCCTATGTATCACAACTCACACTACACAGGAGGTCACTGCTTTTGATGATTTGGTTCTGAAAAACTGCTAGGTAGGATACTTTAAATTTTTCATTAATATCTAAAAAATGAAATTAATTTAAATAAAAGATATGACATAGAATAAAGACATGTCATTCTTGTTCCAGAGGAAAGAAAACATGCAACTTATTTATTTTCCCTTGATTTTCATATTGCACTCTTCATTTTTTATCATGCCACACCATCCCAGAAATCCTGAAACTAATCATATAATATAGTCATGATGTCAAATACATATATATATATATATATATATTTTTTTTTTCTTTTTTTTTTTTGGGGGGGGGGGCAGTTTACCTTAAGTACACATGAAGACATTGGGTACATGTGAATTCAGTGAATGCAGAAATATCAGTGCTGGTAGTAATATTAATGAAGTTTGAGGTAATCTGGACTATTCATTCAAAAATTATGCAATTTAAAGGGGAAGGCTAGTAACTGATCAGTGGGAATCAGTGGAAATGCTGGGAGATGATTGTTCCAATCCTTATGGGATTCATTCAAGAGTACATTGTATATCTATTGTTGTGTGAAAATGATTTGCTTCAGAACGGTCTCATATTCAAGTAATGTGCAGATTAATGCTCCGTCACTGACCAGGGACGCTAACCTGGAAGCATTAAACTGCACATTACTTGAATATGAGACCATTCTGAAGCAAATCATTTTCACACAACAATAGATATACAATGAACTCTTGAATAAATCCCATAAGGATTGGAACAATCATCTCCCAGCATTTCCACTGATTCCCACTGATCAGTTACTAGCCTTCCCTTTAACATTTTTGATTAAATCCATGTGCCATCATCACTGTAAAGAAGACAACAATTCATCATGCCGCATTACAATGTAGGGCAACAATATAAAGAATGTAAAAAAAAAAAAGAAATCTGCAAAATTTTACTTTCTTATAAAAAAAACCACATTGTTTGACTTTGTACTGACATGTTATGTCAGGAGTAATATCATTCCCCCTGCCTTCTGAAAAGAGGTACTGTATAAAGTCAGGTGCTCTCACCTAGAAAAATGAAAACATGTTGAATTTTCCAGCTATTTCCATTATTGGAGAGATACACATGTACAATGGTCCAGAGCAAAGAGAGTCAATGTAATTTTTTTTCTCTCTCATTATGTGGCAAAGAAGGATTTAACAACAGCAGAGTACACTATCATGGACTCACTCAGGAAGTTAGAAGGATTATGTACATGATCTAATTACAGCAGAAGGACTGCACAGCACCAATGCAGCATGCGGTTTCGTACTCCTTCGGCATTCTCAAACTTCATCAAACCACAACAAACCCTGATCCTGGGACTTCCGAGTATGCACATTCACGGAGCACGAAACTGCACTAGTGCTGGATTGCACTTCCCGTTCCACTACTCAATGCATTTAAATATATCCTCAGACACTTTTACAACACACATACATGTGTACAATTGTACATATGAACGTTTTAAACGTAATGTCTTGTTGCACATGCCAAAACATTCCACATATCAAATACAGATTTTACATCAAACTTCTGCCACACCATCATCTAGCACCATCCATTCATACTTTATATACTGTGTACACTTCGTATATGCATGTGTAACGATTATTACACAGTAAAACCACTAAAATCCGTCTGTCTGGAGGAGTTTTTAATCATTTTTTTTTTTATTTACTCTCCTCCGTAGACATTAGTAATTAGAAGCCCTGGGCCTGGGAATTCCATGAAGCCAGTGTCCTCAGAACATTTCCCCCGACAACAAAAAACAGACTGATCTTTCAGTCAACTGAACAATGCATAAATCTTGCTAAGTTTCTTACAGCTACACTGTTTTGTTATAGCAAGGTAGAATCGGCGCTAGTTATTTATGTTTGGTTTTTGAAACTGACATTCATTCATTCATTCATCAGTCAAGTGTGTGGTAATGTCAGTGCTTACAGAATGTTCCAGATCTAATCTAATATATTAAATATTGGTAAATTTATTTGAAAATGAATATATATAGAAACTAGAGAATAATTTAGGGCATTATCGTGAAATAGGTCCCCACGCCACTCCATTCACCACCATTCATTTCATCAGAGCCAGGGACTTCTCTCAACCTCCATAGACTTTGCACATAACATAGTGGAGACGCACACGCAGAACGAGAGGGGACCGATATCACGATTTGGCCTAATTTAGACCGTAAATACGAACACGAGCATCGAGCAGCAGAGGCAGGCCCGGCAGATTCATGTGACACATGATGTATTTGTTTCAACATTACATTATAAAGTTTAAAAACCCAAGATGAAAACCCAAACTTGACAAAGATACCAACAGTAGCGCCCATATCAACTGCTTATCTATATTAGAAATTATAGAGCATTGCCTGTTTTAATTTGATAGGCACGGGCAATGGCAAACAACACAAGCACGTGGGCGGCGGGACTAAAACAGCTCTAAACCCGGCGCGGGGCGCTGTAACATTAAGGGTACGTATTGGGGGCGCTGCTCCAGCTCCAGCATGGTCACGAAGGCATCCTGTAAACTGTACTGTACAATACGTGTAGACAAGCCGTTAGGCCTACAACAATTTTGACTGGAATCTCACTAGATAGTGCTCCAGTCTGGTCGGGCTAGTACGAAAATAGATCTAACGTTAGGTAAGGCCAACAGTATTTCTGACGTTAGATAGATGATAGATCTAACGTGATGGCCACGCGCAACAAGACAGAAAGCGGGGTGTATTTTATGTGGAGAGCTTTAATAGCACAGGGTTTTGTCTTTCATTTTTAAGAATATTATCTCACCACAGAAGACTGCGTCTCACTGTCTTCACTCAGACGATGGAATTTGGCTCATTTTGTGATTTTACAGCTGCCGATTTTACTTCAGAGTGAAATCGAAGTAGAACTCAGGCTGCCGCCTGGGCGTGTGTGGTGGATCTCTCTTCTCGAATCTCCGCTGCTTTTATTTGCTTATACACTGTACACACACCGGCCGTACCGGTATGCACTACTGCGCGCTGCGGTACTGCTGCGGTCGCGGTGTGTCACACCTATGTTACCAAAGGCTCACTTTTTATCCGTGCCACATATGTGAATTACTGCACAGCAATTTGACAACAAACCTAGACGTAATGTTCAGACCCTAATTCTAGCAAAGACGATTTTTTTTTTCTTTTCCCTTCACAAAATATTACCACAAGAGCAGACGTAGATATCCGCGTCCCCATTCATACTATCTATTACCAATTTGTTCCAGTGAATATCTCCCTGCAAATAAAAATCAAGATATCTGCAGGGATGTCCTTTCTACATATTTGTGTGTGTGTTTTAAACTGGAATATGAAAAGAACGAAGCACGATATCAGAGAAAAGACTGAGGATCATTATTTTGTTCCAGTGACAAAAGAAAAAAGAGTAAAAAGTAAAACAGATGAGTAGTCCTAGTATAAACAAATCTAAACGGATTGGTCGAGAAAATTGAATCTACATTGGAAAGGCAATAATGACTCTTCTGTTGGTTGTTCATAAGTTATTCTTGCAAATAGGCATATTACCTAGAGCAAGTATAACTCTGTCCCTTTCAAATTTCACTGTCCCTTTTACAAATTCAGTATCATCAGAAAGGCCATAGTTTATTGTCAATAGCAGTCGTTATTTTTCTTTGTTACAACATCACTGATTTTGTGTTACTATGTGTATGCATATGTAAATGTTTTGTGCCTAAGGTTTAGTGCTGGAAACTGAAACGAAACAAAATGAAATGAAAGTTGTCAATCAAAGCTAAATCATCCAAACGTTTAGATGTCCGTGAAGGAATCCTTGAGGAAGTTTATGGTTGTTGTCCGTCTCCTTTAAATCATTATAAAATATCGAGGAAAAGTTTTGTGTGCAAGTGAAAGAGAGACATGTTATAGGGCCTGTAGCATTCGTCTCCTCATCTCATGATCATTGCCTTATTTGACTGTTTTTTTTAAACAGATTTCTGGCTTTTCATTTATTCTATAAGGTTTGTTATTTGTTTGTATGTGTTATGTTCCTTCAGTTAGAAATACTGAGAATTAAAAGATATCCTGTCATCTAGAGGCTGTTATTCCATTCAAACCAGTTCAACACTAAATCTTGATAATGCACCTGTACACCTGGAGATCATAAATAACGCTATAAATGTTCATTCTATTTTTTCATTCAAGCACTCTTGTTAATATTTTTGTGTGAAGATTGTTGATTTTGTTGATTTCATTATCTTTTTTATAAGTGGAAAATAAACTGAAACTGAAAATAGGGAACAGGGCCATACTGTGGTTATCATGCATAGCTCCAGAAAGCAGATTATCCCGGCCATGAGATTTTGTAATCATTCTGTTCTATATGATTATACATTAACTGCCTTAAAGGCAGAATAGCATTTAAATGCAAAACTCCAGATTTTCAAAAGAATAGCACCATTTTTATTGATAATGTTTGTTAATCCCAAAATGAAACAAAGGTTCGTAATTCTGAAACATATAAAAATTCCATATACATACCGTATGTCCCCCCCCCCCAAAAAAAAAAAATACAATGGTACCCTCCGCAGCGATAACTTAAAAAATAGTGAATCAATCCAAACAAAATTTCAGTGTAGGAAACTATAACTCATTGCCCATATCTTACAGAAAACCCCATTCAATTTGCTTTAGTGGTCAAAGAGAAATGAGGATTTTTGTAGAGCATGTCAGGAATCCCTTCCCTCTGAAGTTCTGTCTATAGATTGTGTTTACACATTAATATGCAGTTCCAAGAGCATCCAAGTGCTAAACTTGGAAGAATCAGACTCATGACATGCTTTACAACAATCCACATTTCTCGGTAACCGCTTAACCAAAGATGTTATTGAATGGGGTTTTCTGCAAATAATCATATTGGGTGTTATCAACGCAAAAATCCGAGTCTAACCACGAGGAAGATTTGCCCCTAATGTGTTCGTTGTCGGGTAATTGCAGGTCCATAAATGTATCATCAGTACCTTATAATGATCCCGGTTACATCAGGGAGGTGGAAGACTCCACCTCCCTGGTTACATGATGCCCTTATATCCTCCACCTAGGAATGGGGTAAGGTGAAAGAGTCGTGATCCTCTTCCCAGGGGTATACAATCCGTTTACAGGATGGGGCGAGGGGACTGGCGGCCTATGGGGCAAAACGTGGTAATTATGTGCGAGCCCGCAGCGAATTAACAACCAAGCCTGGGATGGGGGGGGGGGGGGGGGGGGGGAGGGGAGGTTTCAGAGATTTCCCTCATGAAGGAACTTTTGCATTTTGCAGAATTGAAATTAAACAATCTGAATCACTTTTTGTGGCATATTTTGTCAATCCTAAACGTGCATATCGATCGTCATCAGGGGCGGATCAAGGAATTTCCTAAAGGGGAGGCCCCTTTACAAAATTAAAGGGGGGTGCACGCCCCCCCCCCCCATTTTTTTTTTTTTTTTTTTTTTTTTGTTTCAACAAAATATAAAGAGGGGGCGCGCACCTGATGGTGCACCCCCTCTGGATCCGACATTGGTCATGGTGTTTTTTGTCAAGGCATTAATGTGCATATACATGAGTCGTCGCAAAAATAGCGAGGGAGCTTTTGCATTTTTAGAACTGATATTAAATGATATGGTGCACAGTTTTTGTGAAATATTTGGAAATTTGTTAATCCAAAAAGTGTTCAAAACCTATGGAGGTGTCAGAATGTATAGATGATTAACTGGCTTTAAAATGACATTTTACCGTCTGGCTCAGTTTGCTAAACTCAAAGCGCTATATTAATGTGGTAGTCTATTTCGTTATCATTATTGTTGTTGCTAAAACCCGAGGTCTACAGGATGTTTTATACATAAGGACTACGTCATAAACAGTTGTTCAAAACTCCAATTATTTAACTGTTGTTTTCATTTATTAGCTATTCACATATAATCTCAAAATGTAGAAATTTGTGAATCGTGGGGGAGAATTACAGTCTTGTAAATGAGACTAATTCTGCGAATGTTTATTACGTTCTGATGACATATATACCAAGCTCCAAGCGTCAGGCACTTCCGGTCAATCTTTTTCTGACAGACAATCGGTGTGAACTCTTCTAGGAAACTCTGTTAATTTCATTACGCACAGTACTAACTTGCTTCAAAATGTCTAAATCTGTCAAAAAACAGATCGAAGACTCCAAGGGAAATAAGGATCTTGACCTGTCGGACAAGGGCATATCCAAGCTCCATGACATTCCTGGGCTATGTAAGTAATCTGGCTGATGAAAGTGTCGTTTTGCAAGTTCCCATGTGTGCATATTTGTGTTGTGAAAATATACTGTCTGTCTTTTAATTTTTGATCGACTTTGCTTGCTTGGAAAGGTGTCTGTATCTTTTTTTTTTTTTTAAACATATGAAGCTGGAAAGGCTATAAAGTGTTAGCGCTGTCAAGATTTCTGCAGTAATTTAATAGTTTTAAACGGGGAAATTGTTTTCTGCTTTCTGACTGCATGCTGTGCAAGTGGACAGTTTCGGTATGCAGTGCAGTAAATTCAGATTTAAATTTTAAATTTGATTTAAAAATAATACTCGGACCCCCCTGTAGTTTCAGACTTGGTGGACTTGATTTACAAATGACCTGATGACCCTACCCCTTCGGTATAGTAAAGTAAAGTAAGGCCGCCAGCGTTGAAAGTCATCACATAGTCTAACTGAAAGTATTCCTGTTTGATTGTGTTGCAGAGCAACGGTGAATTGTAAAAGAATAAGTTGATACTTAAACTGTCTAGATCTATAGACTTTCTGTGACTGAGTCTGATGGATGGCTCTAACGTGTCTACCAGTTAATACTGTAAATGTGGAAATTTTCGCGCATTTCGCGCAACCAGATGCTAGCACAAAAATAAAAGCACGCGAATATTTTTGCCTGCCATATGTTTCAAAACTCTTGTCTGCCTCCTGTTTTTTTACTCCTCAGTTTCTCTCAATAACTTGGTACGGCTGACACTGAGTCATAATAAGATTGATGGTAAGTATCGTGAAACCTATCAACATACAACCAGCTGAGAACCAGAGGGGCGTTATAATTATCAGGTTCTAAGATTTGAGCATGAATTAAAGTGAAACAATTAGTTAATCATTAAATGACGATTTTATCAAAAATCAAATGTTGAGAGATGTACGGTATAAACTATAAGCTTTGTTCCAAATATCATGTTTTGATTGTGAACATTTCACTGAAAATGAAAGAAAATGTACATTTTACATTACTGTACGAGCTGAAATTTTCATGTACAGATATTTTCGCGAATTGCAACTAAGAGGACATTTTCACGTGTTGTTAATTTCGCGGTTGCGAGGTCTAACTGTACTTATCCTATTCGCGTGTTGTTATTTTCGCGGTTCAAAGGCGATTCGCGAAATTTGCGAAAATAAAACCACCGCGAAAATTTCAGCTCGTACAGTATAATGTAGATGAGATTGAGCTCTGCAATGTGATACTAACTCAATACCCCCCCCCCCTGCAATAACGCCCTTTTGGTTCTCAGTTGATGATATCATACTTCAGCTGTGTAGGTATTAGTCATATCCTCTTTTTCATGAGCAGTTACTAAGTTTATGGAGTTTCAGAACCTGGAAATCACAGTTTGACTGAGAAAAAGTGATTTTACATGCGGCTGTTTCCCCATATGTAGTGTTGTGTTTGAGAATATTCACCTAAATGTAATGATAATATCTTTTGTTGCTCGTCTATAAGGTGGAAGTGATCTTGGTACACTGCAAAAACAGGAAGCAAGTGTAATGTTCCTGAACAGGAAACTGTGAAATACTATGATACCGTGCTGCTTTATGAGTACTGCACATATCCTATGGAACCACAGTAGCCTTATGCATACATGTATATGCAGTAGCCAAAAAATGCACTGCTGATCAACAAGAACAATGTCAGATGAATCACACCCTATTCTAATGTAATGATTTGCATATATGGTGTATTTTTATGTTTTGTACATTTGTATTACACACAAAAGCATAGGTTTGTATGCTTTTAACCTACACTCACTGTTACGGAAAAAGGAAAGTGTTTTTCATGGAAAACACTGGTGATAACTCTTTGGTAAATGAAACTGTCATGCAATCACCCTCAAAATATTGCAAGCCTAATATTTTGTCAAATGAATCATTATACAATATGTCATGATACACAATTTGTATACAAAAATAGTGGAGTACCATCTTTATACCAATTGTATTATTTTTGTGGAGAAAGAGTTCACTTCACAAACAAAATGTTGTAAAACAAAAGTAATACATTAGTAGTTTTCAAGCTTCTTTATCTGTGGCAGGTTATGTATGTCCTTTGCAATGATTCAGTAGGCAAAATGTGTCACATCAGCACTATAATAATTCTTTCAGAGAGAGTGGCTTAGAAAATAATGATGCTTTTCTTACAATGTAAGTCCAGTTCCTCTTGGTAAAAACATTTGAGGTATCGATGTAATGGTTTTATAACATTGGGCTGTACTAGTAGGTTATTGCGAAAGAATAGCAGCAGATCAGTGAAAAAACTATTCAATAATCCAATTAACCTACTTCCTAATCAACTAATTACTACCAAAACACTTAAATGTATGTTGCAATTTTCTTTGCTAATTCTAACTACCCACAAAAATATACCATTAATGACTGGCTGGTTATCAGAGAATATCTGAAAGGTTGCTGTTTTGAAGTAATGTCAGTGATAATGATTTTATTTTTGTAAAATGCCAAAGTAGAGGTGATTGAGAATTTACTTGAGTAGGTATGAAAACAATGTTCACTTGTAGATGATGATTATGAGCTGAGTTGGTATATATAATGGTACATGTGTATAGACCGTGCGTACTAAGTTTCCAATGTAAGATTCTTGCCTAAAGTTTCCACATCCAATGTCTGCCTTTTCCCTGCAGCCGTTCCACCTCACCTAGTGGAGTTGACAAATCTGGAGTCATTAAATCTCTTCAACAACCACATAGAGGAACTTCCAACCAATATCAGCTCCATGCAGAACCTCAAGATCCTCAACATAGGGTAAGTAGTCTCATTCCCAGGAACTTGGAAATAATCATGTCCTTTGCAGTGTTCATAGATATATTTTTGGTCAAGATTCTCTTCCCCCCCCCCTTTTTTTGTGAAGGAGTGTGCAATTTACATAGTAAACAATGATGTCGTAGCGTGTTTTAATTCTGTCTGTGAAGTGTAGATATGTCCTTTTATTAATTTAATTTTTTGTCTCATCCAGTGACATCTGACTCTTCCATATATAATAATAATAAATAATAATACAGGGTACTTATAATGCGCCAATTCCACATAACTAACATACTCAAGGCACAGTAGGAAAAGTGAGTTACAAAGTACAAAAATCATTACACAAACATGCACATGAAAATGAATGAAACAATAATGATGAAAAAATATCATAACGAGTCTTAAAGGCAACTTTACAGGAGTCAACATTCGAATGTAATGGATAGCTTGAGGCAATTTATTCCACAGGTAAGGTCCAGCATGTGCAAATGACCGTTCCCCCTATGATTTCTTCATTTTTGGAACAACAAGCAATCTACAATCGGATGATCTTAAACATCTGGGAGGATTATAAAATGTCAGCAAATTAACATTGTACTGCGGGGCAGATCCATGTATCTATAAATAGATCTGTGAAAGGGGCAAGGAGGTTACTTTAGTACAGAAAAAAAAAAGAAAGAATATCGCACAGCATTTCTTTCATTGAATGTAGGTTTTCATCTAATGTAGTATTGACTTATTCAGCAAATATGAGAATTAAATCCAATGCTAGCCATCCCATATTTGATGTACATCAAAAGGCATATACCCTCATTGACAGTGGTTTATTAAGATTTAGAGGCTGTGTGTAGCTTGTCTAGTCATGTGTCATTAAAAGCCTTCAGGAGTACAAGCACTGTTTGTAGTGAAAAAGGAACAGCGTTGAACAAAGGAACAAAGTTGTCCTTGTGGCGTATCCCAATATTCCTTGTACACAATAAATGAAGGATACTTGTAATAGTTAATGCAGCACTGGCCTGCTCTTTTGTTTTCTTGATCTCAGTATGAACCGGTTGTACAGTTTGCCTCGAGGGTTTGGCTCCTTCCCCAAGTTGGAGATCCTGGATCTCACCTACAACAACCTGAATGAAAACAGCCTGCCTGGAAACTTCTTCCTGCTCGGTGGGTTGAAAGTCACTCATGGGTCCTTGAATATCTCAAGTGGAAACCCAAGTTTGATTCCATTTTACTGCCCACACATTTTGTTTTGAACATTGCAGGCAAGCAGGGGAAAGAAAAGTTCTGGGAATCACCTTTTAGTGTTTCGCTGCAGTATGAGACCATAGACTCTTTATGATGAAAGAATGTTCATGATTTCTGTTCATAAGGACTTCAGTAGTCAGTAGTCAGAAATACATTTTTCATTAAAAACAAAATATTGACCAAATTGTTAATCAAGTTTTACTTGAATGTCATGTTATCAACATCCCAGACAGAACTGGCAGAGAACTTTCCTCTTTCTAATTGTGACAGTGGCATATCAAATATGTGTATGAATATTTTATTGAAGTTACCTTACAAGTCCAATGCAGCAGATATTTAGATACACCAATTTTGTGGGGTTTTTTTTTTCTGTAATTCGTAGACAGACAGTGACACAAATGAACAAACAAAAGCCCCAGTTACTATTAACTTTATATGCTCATTTTGTATCATTTGGGGAGATTGTATTCTGATGTTTTCTGTGTGCAGATACGCTTCGAGCTCTGTACTTGAGTGACAATGATTTCGAGGTCCTCCCTGAAGAAATTGGACAGCTCAGCAAGCTTGAAGTGGTATGTCTTGTCAGATTTAGAATTATGTAGGACCCTAACTACACATCCGATTCTTGTCAATCTGTGCTTGAATTAATCACTGGAATACACACTCTCAGCTCCACCAAAGCATAGGCTGATTTCACCTAAGGCCAAAAAAAAAAAATTGTTGCATTGGCGTAACATGAGATTTTCAAATAGGGTCGGTCGGGCGGATTTTTTTTTTTTTTTTTTTTTTTTTTTGCTACCTGCATTTTACGTGTAAAACTCGTGCTCAGCTCAGTAAACAGTTACAACTGCTGCACCGAATGTGCTGTGTTCATCTATTCTACAAATCATTTATGAGGCCGATATTACTGGAATTATACCCCTTCACAGAATTTAAAGATGTTGAAATCCCTATCCTGAATGTTTTCACTTCATATTTTACTATTTTGACTTAGATAAGATAGATGCAAATTGACCCATATGTACGATCTTTTCATCGCACACGGCGATCTCTATTACAGTCCCACATATACAGATTCGTGTATGTTCTCCTCACAAGAAACCTACGGCAAAACTGTGCACAATACATCGCAGTCTGAATGCTACGTATACACTGAATAAATCTTGTTAGAGTACGTGTCCGTGTTGGAAACAGATGACGTACTGATCAAGGAAGGCTTATGCGAGGCGCTAGATCTCTCCCTCGTACATCCGATATCCCCAGAGCCGTTTCCACTTCCGGGTTTGTGCGATCGCGATCGCAATCAACAAGATATTTGATATCGATAGCAAAAAAAATAATAAAAAAACATGGGGTCGGCGGAATTTTTAGGGTCGGGCGGGTTACGCCAATGCAACAATTTTTTTTTTTTTGCCTAAGAGTACTTCCTACTAGGTGCATTGAAGTAGACAGACCACTATTTCTCTCCTACTTGTGTTACCTCAAAGAACTAGTGTGATACTGAATGTGTTTGTACAAGAGGTGCTTCTGTATAATTGTAGGATTTCAATTTGATAGGGTCATGTCATAATTGGTTTTACAAAAGGAGGAAAAATGAAAAGTACAGTTGGACGTCAGACGCTAAATGGGGAATGTCTAATTGGAATGCTTCCCCTGAAAATCTCCTGGTGCTGTCTGATGTATTCATACATTTGCATGTGAGCCTCTATGCAAGGGCTCTTGCATAGAGGCTCACATGCCATTTATAGAAGGGCTCTTCTGTGCTGCCTGGCATTATATTGACAAATGCACTAAGTGCAGTAATGGCCTCCTTTGCAAGACTTTCTGAATTGTATTTTTTTTTTTTTGCTATCGCCTGGCAGTTTCTCCTCCAGTCAAAGTTGTTTGGGGCTAGGAGACAGTCTTGCTCAGAAATCTCTCACATATTATGCTCTCATTGTGGAAGAAGAAAATGTCTTTAATGTTTGATACATGCATTAGTGATATTCATGATATTCGTGATAGTCATGTTGGCATACCTCCCGAAAGATGCTACTAACTTGATTCTAATCTCTCACACATTCTGGACATCACACAGCTGGCCGTTAGGGACAATGACCTCATTGCTCTGCCCAAGTCCATTGGTCAGCTCTCCAAGCTGAGAGAGTTCCACATCCAAGGAAACAGAATCACTGTCCTGCCTCCAGAACTAGGTAAATCTAGATTTCCAAACTTGACACAAATCACATTGTTTCAGCGTGAAATGAGCCAAATGAATTTATAATTCCAAAGATATATACCCTCAACAATGGTAAAATAATGGTAGATTCCTTTTGATGTTGAGATCACTCAGTCAGATGGAATGTTTTGGCTGCATTATTCTGTTTATCACTGGTTTCAAGTATACTTGGCATTGGATCTGTGGAGATGAAGTGTTATGACCAAATGACAGTGTCTCCAAAGGGTTAAGAAATAGAATGGATGAGTTTAACAGGGATGTTCAAATGTCTACAGCAAGAGAGAGCTGATGTAAATCATACCAATAAATGGAATTGCTAAGACTGTATTATTACAGTGCAAACTCTACAAAATATCATTTCACAAATTTCCTTTCATACGGTTCCATCAAGTTTCTCTTGCATTTGCTTTCTTTGTTGCTACATGATATTGACATTTTACACTTCTATGATTATATTTCTGTACTTTTTTTCCTTTGAACATAAAGTCAAAATTATGTGTTTATTACATTGTTACAGATATTTTTCCTCCTTTGAGAACTATGAGAAACAATAAATTGAAATTTAAAAAATTGAAATATCATAAGCATGGCCTAGAATAATTAATGCAAGAAATGAGTAGGATGCATTCACACTTTGTCCTATATTGAATTCATAGGGGCTTAATTCATCTCTACACAGGTAAACTGGACTTGTACACTGGTAGGAATACCATGAAGGCTGAAAACAACCCCTGGGTCCCACCAATCGCTGACCAGTTCCAAGTGGGCGTGTCACATGTTTTTGATTACATCAGATCAGAAACATACAAATAGTGAGTATCTCTACCTATGGCATGAAACCTGTGTGCAAACATGATCATAGACACTCTAGATTATAAACAAAAATCAGGAAAATTCAGCATATTTTCAGATGCAGTTGTCACAAATACCAAAAAAAAAAAAAAAAATTACATATTGGCCTTTCAGACATGCATGGCTTGTAGTGTTTTTATCAACAGGATATCTTCATTGAACTTTCAAGGTGAAAACAGAAAGTGTGTTAGTAGCCATGCTGTAACAGTAGACAATATATGCTTGCAAAGTGATTTAACCTTTTCAGCACCACCATCTTAAAATGCAATTGACATTGTACATACCATGATAAACATATTACATAGGAGTAAAAGAGTTAATTGGATATTAGGTCTTTACAATAAAGTAGCATTTCCTGATATTATGAACTTTAAAAGACAATTCCAGTTATGCGGGGGTATTTCTGTGCCATCATATTTGCACATCTCATATGTACAACCTAACGAACAATAGATGTCCATCCAGACTTGAGTACACAAAGAAATGGATGTGTGACATACTGGTTATTCAGTTCTGATGCCATCTTAATCTTCCGCCCTTTCATCTCAAATTGAGTACTAGTATTGATTTCTTCCTCTCTCTTTCTCCATCCCAGTCTGTATGGCAGACATGTCCAGGCTGGTGCTGCTCCCCCACCCAAGACCAATGCCAAGGCTAAGAAGATCAGTAGACGGGAGGTTTGGGGCAAGAAGTAAAGAAGGCGGAGCTGCCCCCCTCCCCTTTCAACTTCCTACCCCACCTCTGTAGAGAAGAGACAGAAAGAGATTGCAAGAGAGGGAGAGAGAGAAGGGATGCAGACATGTCTTCTCTCCTCTCTTTCACATCTCACCTGCTGCTGTAGAGTCCAGTAATGGTCCAGTGATCATTGTCGTTTGCCTCTTTAAAGTTAAATGATAGTTTCTGAGGAGGATCACCTCATTCATGTGTTGGTCTTTGATGATGTGTTACCAAGACTCCAAGACCTGGAACCATGTTCTCAAGGAAGTCGCATCTTGCCAGTTAGCTACGTCCCAAGGTTTCCAGGTTGATTTGATAAGAGTGTCATTGTACAAATGTCCCCAGAGATAGCTGCCTTGTAAACCTTAATGGAATCTTTTGAATCGACATTGATGAGAAATTTGAAAAGGTTTGTTCATGAAGCATCCAAACAAACTTTTCTCAGTCACCGTGCTGTGTTTGGCAAAGATGTATAATCCAGCAAAAATTCTATGGTGTCAAAGCCAGGATAGGAGTGGTTAGCTTTACAACCAAAGTGTTCAGAGAACAGCTTTGTTCTTCAGCAAATTTTGGCACTTTGGTTCATCACTGGAAAGAGAGAAAAATAGAGTACTTAAGGTACATGAAGAGTGATGCCAGCTGTGCTATTTCTGTGACCCCAGTGTCTTTATCGATTGGCAGCGTGTGAGTATAAAGTCTGTCACATGTAATGTTCAAACCCATGCTTTCTTTTCATGTGTAAAATTTAAGCAACATCAATTTCTACTCCAACTTTGTGTCTTGAAATTTAAACTCGTGCTGGTCTGGAGGTCAGGTAGTAATTGTCCATGTCCAGACAATTAAGAGTAAAAGTTTTTTTTAAAATAAGAATTTAAATTCTTTCTCTTCTGGGCAGCAATGTATGTGATTATTTGCTACTTGTTGACCTTTTTTTTTGTCTGTAGAAATCTTTGATACCTTGAAAAAGTAAAATGCAGTCACATTAATACTTCACATACTGTGACCATATTCTTTTTGTTCCACCTGATAAGTATAGAATTGTGGGATTTCATTTTATTTAGCATGTCTTTATAAAAATGTTTCCCAAGAAAATTATTGAATAATGCAATATTGAGAAATATGATATAAAGCTATTTTGAAAAACCTTTTTTTTCATAGTTGTCATATCATCATCTTTATCTTAATCATGCATGCAGTAGTAATAGAATTACTAATTATACATGTATGTCTCAGTGGCCTTTGCCAGTTATTGCCAAAGGGGTCTTGTTTTTTCTATTTATATGCTATTTAGCATCTGTAAGAGATAATAATGTATTATGCTATTTCTTTATTGTACAACTCTGATCTCATACATGCATGACAAATATTTTAGTCATAATTTCATTTCACATAACTCGGAAAGAGATGGCAGATTTGAAATAATACATGAAACATACATGTAGAGTTCCTGTGATTCTCAGTCATGGTTTTGATTATGCAGATATTGTGAATAAGTTACAGGGTGTGGGGTCTTGTAATACAATACTGTATCCCAAAACTGTATCGCAAATGTTTGTATGTTCTGGGTATTTGAAACAAGCAAAAGATGTCGAAAACACAATGAAAAAATAGACAACTAAAAATCTTCTTTTTTTTTTTTATAGTCATATTTACGCACAGATGTTTTACAGATACATTTAAAGGGATAGTACAGTTTTGGTTGGGATGGGAATTCAGGTTTTTAACCTTTTTTTTTATTATTTCCTGAGATAAGGAGAGACCTTTTA
This sequence comes from Diadema setosum, assembly GCA_033980235.1. NCBI lineage: Eukaryota > Metazoa > Echinodermata > Echinoidea > Diadematoida > Diadematidae > Diadema > Diadema setosum. The sequence continues at coordinate 6,752,274 of CM067067.1, forward strand.
TGAAATATGAAAGTGCATATAATTCTAAGAGGAATTCATAGTTCATTTGATAAGAATTTGTTTTGAAATAACTGAGATATCTTATACAAAGCAATCCTAATAAAAGGTGTGACCCACCTTTTATTATGATCGCTTTGTTTTGCTTTGTTTTTGGATATCTTGATATCTCAGTCATTTAAAAACCAATTTTTCATCAATGAACTGTGAATTCTAAAATTGTGTGCTCTTTCACATTTTATAAAGTGGTTTATAAGTATCGGGCAAAAAGTTAAAGACGGAATCCTCACCTCAACCAATACTATACCATCCCTTTAATACTTTCCTGCCCAGTATTGTAACATAATAGGGTATTAAAGAGTATGTGACTTGTGCTTTAGGAAGCCACACAAAATAGTTTGTAGTAGACATCTTGAAGATAAGACTGACTACCAATAAGTATCATCAAATTTGCTCTTACTCAAATATCACTGTTGTAGCTATGGAAGCTGACCATATACCCTATTTATAATTTTCAATATTTGATCAATGTAAATATTCTTGAATAGTTTTGAAAGTGTACTATATGTGAGTGCGTGACATAAATTATTTTTAGTGATATAATGTACTCTCTTTTTTCTATTCAAATGCATGTGTCCAATTAGTGTTTGTAGATCTTTAAAAAAAATCTATGCAGAATGAAGAGATGAATGTGAAAACAATTTGTTGTAAATCTTGAGATTCATTGTCAGCTTTCAAACAAATGAACCATTAGAGTTCAGGTTAAGGAGACTGTGAAATGAGTGTGCAAGCATCCATGTGTGTAATGCTACAATAGAAATCAATCAAGTGCATAAAAAGCTCTGATTCACAATACTGAAAATCTTTGAATAATCGAATGATGATTACATCTTTAATGTTTGGTTCAGTATTCATGACGGACTCCATTTCAGAAAGATGGAAATGAAATACATGTTCTATGCTGTAAGAGAGGTGGGGTTAGTAGATTGAGTCACTAACTTGATAGTCGTTATATTCCTGGTGCTATTACGACAGTTTAACCCATTCACCATATAGTATAGCTATTGCAGCTCTGATTCAGGACAATTGTATAAAATGAGTGTTCTTTGAGTTCGAATTTACTGCTTCTGTAAAGTTATCATCCCTCGTCTGTCAGCTATGGTTAGGATCTTTAAGGGAAATATGAATTTCTGAAAATAAATAAGAGCTTGAGTTAAAAATATTTCAACACCTTCTTATCGAAACTGTATATTTAACAAAAAATTCTTTTCCAGTAGCATTTGACATTTTTGTTTGCAAACCCTACCATTGTCATCCAAACATATTCTCAAGGTGTCCCAATTTTATTTGCAGCTACAGCATATCAAATCTAAGCTCAAAATGCATCAATTACAACATTTCTACTTTTTAAAAGCTGAAACTATTCCTCCTTGTTTGCTCTTCATTTGTATGAACGTGAAAGGAACTTCCGAGTATCAGGTGATTTGAGGGTCTTCATATTCAGGCAGATTTTTTTTGCTCAGCATGTATGGCATCCATAAGTCCATCATGTCATGATGTGATATGAGTGTTTTGTTCAAGCTAATGATGAACGAATGGAAAGGATTTTGGGAGGAATTACAAAGAAATTTTGTTGCATTGCCTCATTCCTGATAAGGAGTTGGTGATATCTGACATTTTATTAGCATGATAGTGATGGTAAATGCCTTTTTAGGGATGAGTCGAAGGAAATTCAGAAGTTGCATCAAATAGACTTCCTTTTTCAAAACTACATGTACACACATCAATACAAATGCAAAATAATGCATCATCCTTATGGAGACTTTGTATTAATGACCTTAGCTGTTTACAGGTAAAATGCCTTGCAGTCCCAAATGTCACAGTTGATGACAGTTAAAAAAAAAGAAATGTTTTTATGTCAAATATCAAAAGTTAACACATCAAGATTTTTTTTTTTTTTGTATGGCAATAAACTTTATAGATTTTTCTTTCATTTTGCAAAAATTATGCTTGTAGTGCTTAGTCATTTATCTTGGTGTACTGTAAAAGTGAAAATTTTTGCACCCCCTTAGCAATTTTTCTTGCTCAGCTGGCAAAATGAATTTGTGTGTTTTTAATTCTGCAGAATGGCATTACAGATTAATTTAATTGTTTGATTTTTTGTTCTTAAGTTATTTGATTTAATTAAGGGAAAAAATATTGGTGTGATTTTATTTTGTGCTAGTTTCTGGTTGCCAAAAATGTGCATAAATTTCCACTTTTACAGTACTTCATCCCCACCAAGCTCATATTTGAAGAATGAAAATGAAAATTGCAGAGTATTGAAAATCGTATGATTGCACATTTGAGAGATTTTTCATGTTTCATCTTCAATTACTGTTAATGCATAAATAATTGCTATACATTTAATTTTTGTGTATTCTGTGCTACTTTTGGTTAGCACAAAGTCTATAACCTACAAAAATATCTTCATGATTTTCTCCGCACAGTTTGAAAGGGTTCAATGATGAGCTTCGTCAGTGGTGTCTCCCTGGTACAAGTGTGTGTGTGCGTGCGGTTTGTGCTACACAGGAGGTACTATGCCCGCCTAGTACAATGGACTCCCGTTATAACAAAGTCCTCGAGACCGGCAGGTTTCTTTCATTGTATCAAAATTTTGTTATAACTGAACAAATAAACAACAAAAATACATAGAGCGGTCGTTATGACCGTATTCGTTATAACTGGAGTGCACTGTACAATGTATCTCTTTAGTATAACTATTAATACAGGTGTAGTATTCACTTGAGCGAATGTGTACGTGTATGCAGTAGTTTATGTGCAAGCCTTACATCTTAATGGATTGGGCATCACATCAATTAATTTTCATGCAAGGAAATGTCAAATCAAATTCTGTCTTTTCTGTAAATTGGATGAAAACATACAAGCACTTGGAGAGTGCTAATTCAAGAACCTGCGAAATTGTTTTTGAGCTGCTCAGCACGAAAAATTAATCACGACGTGACATGTACAGTACATGTCGATATGAACAGACTGTCAAAGTAGTCCATAGAATAAAGTCAACAGCCAGACACTGATCATTGAACACATTCATATACTTTTGTATACACACACAGACTCTTTGGTTCGTCAAAGCTTTTAATAAAAGCCTATACACATAGATAGAGCTCTTCGACATTCATACAACTATCTTGTACATACAGCAGTAAAATCTTTCAATAATTATTTAAATCCTCGCATACTACACCACCACCTACCAGATTTTTCTACCGAAGTCAAACACCATTAATGCCACAGCAGGATTCAAACTACAAGCACATTAGATATACACAATTACATTTATATCATCTTTGTATGTGTGCACTGGCAGCTGTATGCAATATTCCTATGCTCAGCCAGATGAAGAGTCTTGATTCCTGAACTCGCCTCCTTTCCTACGAGCAACAGGGTACAGGTATCCAGAGACTTCAAACCCATGTACCTTCTGATCTGGAGATTCTCCCGCATGAAACCCCTCGCAAACGGGAGACTCCAACTTGATGTGCGCGAAGTGCACATCAGGAGCGCGAGGTCCCTTGCGGTCTAGGGTTCTAGATGCTCCCTCGTGCTATCTAAGGCTTATTTTTCAACATACAATGAAATTAAGTAAGAAATCATTTGAAGAGGGAGAAATTAAATCTCAAGCGGGAAAACGGGAGATTCTGCAAAAATGGGCTTTCAGCGGGAGATCTCCTGTCGAAAGCAGGAAAGTTGGAGTCTCTGGGTATCTCCAATAAACTTCAGTATCAATACGATGCAGACCTATTCTGGTCATATGGCGAACATGTCCTCTTGAAAATTACAGTTGGCTTTGGCACTTTAAATCCTATGACAAAAACAAAAACAAAACAAAACAAAATACCAAATACAAACTGCTTTGCACCCCCCCCCCCCCCCCTTTACGGAATTCCTGGATCCACCTCTGCAAATTATTCATAAAATGACACTGACACTGTTGACTTTTAATAAATCACAAGCTGCATGTATAACCATGTATATAAAACTTTGTGCTGGGGGAAAAAAAATATTATGAAGACTAAAAAAAAAAGACTAAAACATTTTTTTTACTTATCTTATTTAACATTAAAGGCATTTGAGATTGATTTCAAGGCTTGAGATTTGTCCACTCTCTGTTTGCAAGTGTCTGGACAGTATATGAATGCAATTAATCTTCAAACCAACCACCATGACATCTACACTGCCATAACAATCACAAAGATCCCAAGCCACGGTACGGCAGAGAAGTTTCTCCTTGTCACGTGACCATGTTATATTACATGTACACGTCTACCGAAACATGGTACAGTATGTTGATAGGCAGTCCTACATAGCATCATGCAGATATAAAAAAGCTTCATGTCAGGCGAGCTGCATGCATCACCAGTGCAGATTTTGGGCAAGACACGCAGACAGGGAAAACAGACCCACAACCACAATGGCACTTCAACATTGCAGACTTGCACAAACACTAAATATGATAAATATCTAGCAACATATACTATGGTGTTGATAATATCATCTGATTATAGATAATCAATAAGACTAATGAACAAGCTATGAGGACACATCTAAACACACTATCAATTAAAACTCTTCGTGATAACTGCACCTTCTAATGTGCTACAGACAGCCAATCCACTTGCAACTAATACAATTGTATACAATGTACTCCCATTTGAACAGACAGTGTTAAGAAAATTCCCATTACAATAATGTAAAAATGAATTTCCCAAAAGTATGATCTACATACCTTATTTGTATTTTTACAGAAATTTCAACAGAACGAAAGAAAACTGCTGGTCCCGAGAACTTTGTTGTAACAGGAGTAGGCTGTACAATCAGTTTTGTTAGCTATTATTCCATAAATTGTACTATACATACAAATAAAGAAAATCTCGAGTGATTACAATGATGAAAACAGGGTTTGTTGAGGAAAATATGTGGTCTTTAAAGACTAAAAAAAAAAAAAGGAAGGTTTTTATCTAAATGAAAACCATGTTTCTTATATTATCCGGCAAAGCTTGAATAATTAAGTACAAGAAAATTTCCTACCTTTAAAACAGTATGCATTTGCACTGCAATGCAAAAGCTTGTGTTTTGGACAGATGATTTGTTGAGATCTACAAATACATAGATTCTGGCTTTTACAATCACCTTGCGGTCAACATGTAAGTTTATCATAAGTCAACAAACGTCAGGCTTGAATGATGTCATTGCAGTTATACGAGTAATCCACACATGAAAAGTATCTCACTATGTAGAAAAGATAGAGTTGGAAGCCAGCCTACATTTTCCATCTAACTCGATATTACACGTCAATGCAATCTAATGTCAGTATGAGTTTAAAAACCCCTGAAACACATGATTCTTGGTCCTCTTTCTAATCATAGATCCTGCTCAACAACAAACAGGCTGCATGCAATGTTTGTCAATTAGGTCTTTTTCTCTCTAGCGATAAACTTTGTGAGATATCAAGAGCTTCCCGGGGAAAAAGCGCAGTAAAAGTAAAGCATCCGACAAGTCAATGATTCTTTACTTTTGACGATAAATTTGTTGGGGAGATACATGGATTCTACCAGGGTAAATCCATTTTTCAACTCCTTTCCATGTTTGCATTTCAGTTTCAGTGGAAAGCTGGTCCACAAAAAACAGCTAGTCCATGGTTTGGGACAGATGTACCCATCAACCTGGACCTTGGTCTCCCTTTAATTATTCCTGATGTGATAGCCAAGTTACGGCCTTTTGTAATAACTCTTCAACAGCGTCGCACCTGCTCCAACGGCCATTGCTCCAACAACACACGTCTGGGCGATGACACGAAGCCGCATCAGGTAAATGGAAGTGGACATGTTGCCACGTTTCTTGTAAGCGATTGCGCCCCATGTCACTGCACCAGCAAAGCCAAGAATACCTAGAAAGGGGATATAAGTAGTGTTCAAATCACATTACTAATAATATACAGTAAGCATCAGGCGTAAGTAACTTAATGATATTTACAAATTGATGGAAATTTACGCATTTGGCATGATTCTCCAAATTCCTATACCCGGTTTACATAGCACTTCGTCATCAATAGACAATAAACAACATGATAATTACAGTCAACACTGCTTAAGTAGACCTGGCATTTATTAATCAAATAATTGCCTAAGTCAAAGGTATTTTCGAGTCAATATTAACATCAACATTACTCAGGTTTGCAAAACTTTTGGCCATAATGTGTACCGGTAGTCTTTGACACCAGCTGTCCAAATTTTAAAAATCTTCACACTTGTATTACTGTCTGTAAAATGTGCATTGCCCTTTGATAATTGCTGAAAACATCATCCTTTCTGGCCATGCATGGCAGCACATATCAAAGTTGTCTGGAGCAAGACTACCAACAGAATGAACAGTGCCAATCAACATCATCAACATCAACAGCAACAACAACAACAACAACATTTGATATTGTGTTGCCTGAAGTCACAGTACAATGCTTAAAAGTATTATAGATAGACCCCTAAATACAACACTACAATGTATGTGGCAGAAACTTTATATCACAGGCTTATTATGAATCCAGAAAACAACACTCCAACAACAATCAAACTCTGGAAATCTCTCAAAGTGTTTTTGTTCCACTCATTGTGTCAAAAAGGAAGCACACTGTACCTACAGCTGTAGAGGAAGACTGCCAGGGTATAACACTTCTCATCTCGCATACCAGTATGCTTCCATGTCAGAATGCAAACTATCCACAGCCTTCTGACATATAATATAAACAATCACACATGGGCAATACACACAAAGACATGCACAGACACAAAAACATAAATGCACATACACACACACTGTGTCTATTCCCCCTAGGATATCATCTTAAACTATGTGATGTGTACTTGACCACTACGTTTTAAAAAGATTCGCACACAATAGCCTTTTGCAGTGCAAGCTTTTAAATAATATTATCCAAAGTAATATTTTTGGATATGTCCAGGAACTGGCACTCTTTTAGTTTATTTATAAAACCATCATTGATAATGATGACAAAATTCACTAACCAGTACAGGTCCTACAGAAGAAACTAATTCCCATGTGCATAAATATGGCAAGGGTAATTGCTCTGATAAGCATACACAGAATTTGAAACCTTAATAACAATATGTGTTGATGATGTCATCTTCTGAAATACTGCAATAGAACTAGCAGTGTTTTCGTGTTTAAAATAATTTCTAATACAATGTATTTTTAATATGGACTCTTCCTATTCTGTGTTAGGGATTACTTTTTTACTGCAGCATGGTTAAAATAGAGGTGACACTGGGCTTACAATACAGCATCTTATTTGCAATACAACAGAATTTTTTAAGCAACCTCTATTTTAAGAGCTTAATGTTACCTCCTTTATTTGCATGCTTTTAAAATTTTCATATTCTTGATATTTCAACAAACTTATTCGATGTTATTTTCTTGCCGTGTTCTAAGCCTTTTCAGGTTACCACAACAACATATCCCGGACTCCAATTTCTTAATTAGGGCAGGTTATGCATGCATAATACAATTACTAAGTGATGCTAACCTCATACTTGCCGCACACTTAGTTATTGGTCAGGTAGGCACGCAACAGAAGTATTCCACACCATCCCTAATTTTTATCCTTACTTACATACATGTACAAACATTTTGATGATTGCACAGTAAAGGTTTGATGGGGGACATAAATAAAGTTCAAAGTGCACAAGTGATGCTAAAAGTTATTACTAGTACCGGTACCACATGAAATGATGTCTTTGCCAGAGAATAACGGTCCAATAAAACTGATTACACGACCACACAATCATTCTTATCAATGAACTAACTAGAACGCTAGTCATGAAGCAAACATTTGTGGTACAATGACTATACATCTCACACAAATAATGGATGATCAAAAAGATGAAATTTTGTTTTTGCTTGACATTGACATGACCCTCAGATAGAAAAGTGACTGCATGGGGCCTTAAAGATTGTGATCCTTGGCTATAAATCACTTCGCCCAGGTGGCATGTATTGGGACTGGGACTGCACGTGCGAATTGGCACGTACATTTTAATGGACATGACAGGAGCTACTATGTAGGTCACCTCACTTCCAAATAAGGGACAATTTAAATCAGCACTTTTTTTCTCTTCTCTCTCTCCCTGAATTTTTCTTCCCTTCAGGCAGTTTTACCACTCACTAAAATGCATTCTCCTCTTGATATTTTGGCTTTAAACAAAATAAATAGACCAACAACAAATAAAGCAGCATGCAGTGATGCAGTGGTATAATTGCCATATAATTGCCCACTATTACCACTGATGGTGACCATACAGTACGCTGAGCATCAAGCATGCATGCACTATACCATACTTGCCAAAAGGCGGTAGACTACTGCTTTTGAAAGATTTCATTAGCATTCAAGCTAGCGCTGCTCGCATAGGCATCCTGGATTCTACTGCTTTCTCAAATGAAAATGTTGGCAAGTATGCTATACACAAGCACAGAATATTGTGGCTGTTGAAGACAAATGAATACTATGGTACCGGTACACAATACAGCAGCGTCAGACAGATTCCATACCATCCCTTCAGCTGGCTTTGGACCCTGTCAAGTTAGTCTGCACTCATTTCAAGTCATAAAGTGGGCTGCACGCGCACGATCCAGGCGGGAGAATCTCCAGTTTATATAGGAGATGCTGAGGGATAGATCCTCTGTGACTGCATGAAATCCTAATACTGGCTGGCACACTTACCTATAGGCACAAAGGGATCAGCAAGGGCTTTTCTTTTTAGTTTATCAGTCTGCGACTCCTGCTCATAGTCCGATATCCTTGGTACTGGCATGGTTACCAGGGTGTCAGAGGATGAATGGTAGAATGTAGGTGTTTCCTCAAATTGATGCTGCAGACTACACGCTCCTTCTGGTAGACAGTATCAATCAAGTAGGAAGATTTAAAGGGGATGGTGATCTGCAATTGGTAAAAGTTTGGCATAAAATTACAATAATAAAAACATACACTAAACACCTAATCTTCACAATGAACCAGTCAGTATACTTTTTGAACAACACGGTGTACAAAAGTCTGTGAAATTTCCAAAGCCCTTCAAGCATGGCACAAACAGTAGATTCCCACATCTAATCCTTGGGCGAGCATGCAAAGTGATAATGAATCACAGCTGATATGCTCAGTTTTCTCATGATATGCTGTTAAAAATTCCAACGCCAGTTATACAAGTTGTTACTCTATCCTGTAGCCTCCTACACCAAGTTTTTAAAGATTTAATTTACCAGTATATTTTGTCATGCTGTCTCTGTTTGTTTGTTTGTTTGTTTGTTTTTTGGGGGTGGAGTATGTTTTCAATTTTGTTTGGCTTTGTGTAAATTAGTCTTTTCTGGGATGGAACTAGAGAAAGAAGGTATATTCTATAAAACCTCTCAACATTATCTTAAGCCTAATCAGAGAATAATTTTCCTGGTATTGCATAGCAATTTGATATTCATTTTGGTATGACTGTATACAAATGTCATTTGTCTAGAAATTTTATTTCATAGACTGACACATAATTTTGTTCAAAATGTATGTCTATCGACTAAAATTTGCTATTCAATTTGCAGAAAATTATTCCCTGCTAGTGCATATATAGTATATGAATTTTTAGTGAGTCATCTCACTTCACCTGGATTGTAATTGAGTATAGCTACTTAAATGGGGTCAGGTCCTACGTGGATGCCATGGCAACTATCCACTGACAAAGTTTGTAGGCATCTGTGCCACTCGGCAAAAGATGTCAGATGATGGGTGAAGACAAAATTTACTTTTGATCAGGGTCATTCATCAAAATAGATTAGAATATATTGTGTAGATTTGGTTATGAATTCAAATGCACAGAAACCTCATTTCTTGTTTACATGAGCATCAAACAAATGAAATGTTGGCAACCTTAATGGCACAAAACAAGTACAGTAGATTCATCCTGGTAAGGGCGTAGCTTCAAAGGAGCTACAATTTGAGATTAATACGAGTAGTATGACCATCTTTATCCACCACAAAATGGACACCTGTCTATTGAGCAGGGGTCACACTTAACTTTTTTTTTAAACTAGCCAGGCGAACTACTTAGAATCAATTTTGACACTGAAGCAATACTTTGGCTCGCCAGACGGACTAGTAACTTCAGAATTTTATGATTTTTAGCTAGTCCGACGTGATTTCGGGTGGCCAATGGCCAGCGGACCATCGCTAATTTCTAACCCTGTTGAGGTCAGCAGAAACTGGTTACAGGATGATCGAAGATGACCACTTGCCATGTTAGACCAGCAGCCATCGTGGCTCTATCTCTATATTGGGTGGGGTGTTTGCCAGCTGCGGGGAAAATCATTGTGGCCATTGTTATATGATGGCCATTCTACTCAGGTGGACGCTACAAATCAATTGACTTTAACGTGCATGGTTACACTTTTTCACAACCTTTGGCTATATTTCAGGTTGCAACCATGTGTGGTATATCTATATTGTAAATGGCACAGCAGGTGACAAGGCAAAACATCGCTGTTAGCAAATGAGAAGATTATATACCGGTACAAATTACTGAATGGTGATGAGTACAACAGTACAAGATTTCACATAAGGTGAACAGAGGCATTCTATTCGAGGTGAAGCCTCGTTGAATAGTATGCCTCATCTTTCATTGAGTGTGAAATCTTGTTCCACTGCACAAGACCATACACTATTTGTAAATACAACACCTCGAATGTCTCTGTGGTCCACAGAGATTTTTTTTTTTAAATGTAAGTACAGAAATGGCAAACATTTTTTCATGGAAGGTGAACAAGTAGCATAGTCAGTATGTCATACTTGAAACCAATCAGTTGAAGCTGTTTACCGTAAAATACTAAAATGAGAGACAGAAGGCACGCTTGTTTCAATACCGTTGAGTGCGCACACCAAAGATTTGTTTATTGTGACATCACAGCTGTGCAATGGACAATGATCAGGAGAAAATCTACTGAGTCAATCATGAGTTTAATACGGGCATCATAGGAAATTGGTGACGTCACAACCATGTGATCGATATCCATTTTTGCTCAAGCAAAATTGCACGGCTGATAGCGATAGCGTGCGATGGTACTTTTAACTGCATGTCATGTGATGAGGATTCTACCAATTGGATAGCTACATTCTTCACAGACCCGTAGTGCTGCATATTTATGTTTACTAGAGTAAATTATGTAAATTTATAAAGAATGAAAGCTAAGCAACAGCTTGGCTTCATCCGGCACAACACAAGGTTCTTCCCTCAGTCATTCAGGGAGGCAGCTTACAAGTCCCTTGTACGACCTCACCTAGAATATTGCTGTAGTGTCTGGGACCCACATATGGCCTTGGATTATTCAAAAACTGGAAAGGATTCAACGCCAAGCAGCTTGCTTTGTCACAGCTGGTTATAGAAGAACGAGCAGTGTGACTAGCATGATCAATAAGTTGAAATGGCCAAGCCTATCTTCACGAAGTACTGTGAGCAGACTTACTATGGTGTACAGAATCATGAACGACCTTGTTGCAATCCATCCAGATCGAATTCTTTACAATTAACTCATCTAAAACCAGCAAAATCACAACATGTGCTTCCAAACATACCACCCTCGGGGCAACATCAACAAATTTGCATTTGCCCAGAGATCTATACCTGAGTGGAACAAACTTCCATTCCTTAAGCTCTGTAGTTTGTGCAGTCTCTTCTGAACAGTTCAAGGAACTTTTAATGATGTCGACCTACCTTAAAATCACACCTTGTGAATAAGCCCACACCCCTCCTCTTATGATAGTCTTATCTAACTATACACAGCCCAGTCGCTGTGTACATGGTACGTCGCGACAGGGCTGTACTCGCACGACCACCAACCACTAGGAGAGCGACGTAATCGTATCACGATAGCTTTGACTTTTGATACTTACGATCATTTTTGTCACCTCAAACTCATCGAGTATACTCTTCAATATTTACTCTACATCTGATGATATTAGTATTCAAATGTACGCAATGAAACTTACCGAAATTGATCATCATATCCAGCATGTCCACACGGTACACAATCTTTCACGCCAGGCCAAGTTTAGATATCGGGTGGTCACGTGATGTGAATGCCCTTTCAAAAGGTCGCGCTGTCGACCGTGCTGCTACACTCAAGCAGCGTACGCACGGTTACTAGTACTGTATACAGCTATAAAATGTACTGGGCTTGGCGGCGGCTGGCGTCTGGTCGGGCGAGGAACATTGAGCTCCATACCACGGTTATTGTGTAGCAGACGCCAAGGTTTGTTCGACACTTTCAACGCACACGCGCTCGCTCTGGAGCACATCCGGTCACGCATGCGCATAAGTCAAGGCGCCATTTTGAATTCTGCAACGACGAAGCCCGACGGTCAGGAATTGCGCCAGAAAGTGTCATTTATTTGTTCCACGGACTTATCGCAAGTGGTCTCCATGGACCCAGTGTGGCGAACTATTCTTCTATAATAGAAACATGCATTTAACGTGAGTAAAGTATTCTGTTTAAAGGAGAAAAGTATACATGTTCCTAAGTTTTGTAGCTGTGTTGAGGTTCCTCACTTCGAGGCTGCATGCCGTGCTCGTCAGACGCTGTTTTCGCATAGCGTAACAGTGTCTGGTCGGGCTAAGTCTTATCGTGCACACAAGTTGTATTCATCTTCGTGATAGGCTGCATTATATAGCCCTTTGAAGATTACATTTGTTAGGCAAGAAGAAGAAGAAGAAATGTTTAAATATTTTCAGTGAGTGTTTGTTCCTTGGAATACTAGTAGACTCTAGACTAGTTAGCGCGACCAGACGCTGTTAGTACGCTGTGTCGCTACTTACAGCAACTGGGATGGGCTGTATCCTGATAGACTAGACCTACAAGTAGTTTGATTCTCGGAAGGGGGGGGGGGGGACATTAAAGGAAGTCTTGCCATTGTAACAAATAGCATTAGCAAATGTATTGCCACACACAATCTCAGGGATCAAATACGTATGACCAACCAAGGAGGTAAGTGTATGGAGGAAATTATAAACGCCAAATAAACATGCCATATAAATTACTAGACTCTACGTATCATGTATCTCAGGCCGGGTAGCGGGTGCTGGCCGACAGTGCAGAAGTCAAGTGGAGGAGAGAGAGGCGCAAGCGTGGATGAAGAGACCTGCGACCCCTTTGAATTTCTTCTGCATTTAGAGCTTGGAAAGACAACCTGGCCTTCCAGGCCTGGGCAATCATAGCATGCTTAGTTTCAAACATATTAAGAACAATACATATTAAAAGATCATTTTTCGCTTTACTCACGGGTTTGACGTTTGTCCCTATCCACGCTGTAAGTCTCCAGGAGATGTTTACGGCCGGGGGAAGGTGAGGGCGACTGATTGCAGCTAGCTAGCTAGCAACAAGCGAGACGAAATTCGGGTCACAGTACGATTAGTACATGGTGTACGTGACGAATGAAGAGTTTCACATGGAGTGCATTCTGCAACGTGCGCGTGTGAAGCTGTGCCATAGAATTACGCAATAAAAACCTGTTTATATTCTTTATCACAGACCTTATAAAGTATATTCATGTTTGTTGTTACATAATTCTCGCAAACAACTTCTTTTATTCTTAATATGTTCATGTCTTCAGAATCACCCTCCAATCATTTCTCATACAAAATATTTAACATGCTTTATGATTGTGATTAAAAGACTATTATTCGTGTATTTTTTCTCTCGCGACTGAATTAAAGGTAAGTTGACTTTCAGTGTGACGTCAAAATTGCCCTTGTGTCATCGTCCCTGGGATCCGTTCAGCTGATGGAACCCAAACACCCGCTGTTTTGCATGAATTACTTCAGCATTGTTATCTTTATCTTATTTTTTGTCTGTTTGAGAAGAAAATATAATATATCACACACACACACAAAAAAAAATCTACGTGACAGGTGTTTGCTGATGTTTGATAATGTTGTCATTATTGTTAGTTTAATTATGTATAGTAATCCTGCAATTGATTTTTGTGTATGATATACATACAGAGGTGACCATTAAAGATAATTCAGTGTAAAACAATTTAAAGTACCGGTAATGAATGTTCAATCCGGTCCACATCAAGTAGGAACAGGTTGCAGTTTGAAACCTTTCACATGATTGTGTAGCTGTATAGACGTTGATACAGTAGTCGCTTCACAGTGGGATAAAAATTATGCTTTCTTTTCACAACACTCAAACGGTGCACGAGGATATTTTTGAGTTTGTTTGTTGTTGTTGTTGTTGTTTTTGCATTTTTTTGCAGTAGCTTGACAACAATTACTCCGATTTCTATAAAAATCCCTGTACCCAATTGTTCTAATCAAAATATTTAATACAAAGGATAATTGAATCTCATCAATTAACAATTTTTGCCTTCAAGAAGTAAGCCCTAAAAGATTGTGATATAAGTGTTCAAATCAAAGGGAGACGTGTGAGATGCATGCATATTTTATAGGCCTATATCATTGATCGTTGGTCATTTCAATTAATTTGTATTCACTGTCAATGTAGGTCCTATATAGCTAATAGGCATAGTACTGTTTTCTAAGAACACTGGGTGCAAAGTTACCGTTCATGCCTTCCTGATATAACACGAATACAACTACCGTTGGCTCAGACTTTAATATAGGCCGAGGAGTTCTGTTTCTCTGATGTTAAAAGACATATCTCGAACTTCGAGTGTGGATTCAGCGAATGCAATGGCGGAATAATGAAAAATCAGTGAAAGTTTTAGGAAAATCCAACCATCCGTCAAATCAATTAATCTTTAAAAGTTTTAATTACATTTTTTTTTAATTCTTCATGCCTCCATGAGGACTGGTGCCCTAGAAAGAAAATATACTGTGAAATTCTATTTTAAGACGTGTCATTTTCATAAATAGACCTCTGTCGTACAATCATTATTATTAATATTTACCAGTATTTTCCTTTCCTTTTTGCTATGTGCACGCAAAAAGCATAATGTTCGCATTCTTTGTTTGTTAGTCCATGTAGGGCCTATATGAAAACGAACCCCTATTAAAAATTGCAATGAGCGGTATGCTCTGAGTGTAATGGACACAAGTCTCAGGGCACGAAAGAATATGAGCGATTACATTTAGGCATGGAGCTAGGCAGAGGTGCATGCACAACACGGAAAGCGCAACACTAAAGTTAAAGGACAAGTTCACATTCATTAACATAAGGATTGAGAGAATGCAGCAATATTGGTAGAACACATCAGTGAAAAGTTTGAGGAAAATTAGACAATCGATGCAAAAGTTATGAATTGTTAAAAATTTTTGAGTTGGAGCTGCTGGATGAGGAGACTACTAAGGCTCGTGATGTCATATGAGTACAACAGTATAAAGAAAAGAAAATTCAACATATTTTCACTTTTTTCGCATAATAAAAGAGCACTCGACTTGCCTCTTTCTAAAGGCAATGGGAATAATATTACCTATAACATATGTCAGTAACGAGTCAAGGGAATGAGTACTTTTTTCAAAAGATGAAATTTTGTGAAATTCTCTTTATATTTTCGTTATATTGTTGTACGCATGTGACATCATTTACACTGCAGTAGTCTTCTCATCCAGAGGTGACTGCACAAAAACTTCAAAAATTTTTAACTTTTGAACGGATTGTCCGATTTTCCTCAAACTTTCAATGATGTGTTCTACTAATATTGCTACATTCTCTCAATCCTTATGTTAATGAAGGTGAACTTGTCCTTTAACCACCACCGGGGTCAGAAAAAACGCCACCGTGTAGAATTATAATTGCACGGGCATCCTGAAAACGCATCCTGGATCCAGAACATGATCCGGATCGCCTATAACATAGGACCGGCCCAAAAACTTATAGTATTCACCTGTTCCTTTGGCCACAATTAACAGATCCATTCTAAACATTTCATCAAACTGCAAGAAAAGTTACATTGCTGATTTGCTGGCAGACAGGCAGACAGGCAGACAAACAAACAACAGGCCGAAGACGCTGGCAAAAACATATAGGTCCTGTTTTTATGCCTCCGCCACGAAGTGGTGCCGGAGGCATTATGTTTTCGGGTTGTCCGTCCGTCCGTCCGTCCGTCCTTCCGTCCGTCCGTAATGAATTTTGTGGACAAGGTAACTATCAAAACCTGTTGAGGTATCCTAATGAAACTTGGCATGTATGTGTATTAGGGGGTAAAGTTGTTCCTATTAACTTTTGGGTGAACATGTTCAAGGTCAAAGGTCAAAAGGTCAAGGTCAAATACATAAAATTTCACTATTTCCACCATATCTATTGAATGCCTGAAGATATTTTCTTGAAACTTAGTGTATACATGTATTACCCAATTAAGATTCTCTGGTGAAAGTTTGGGTCATGAGGTCAAAGGTCAAAAGGTCAGGGTCAAATACATAAAATTTTACTATTTCCACCATATCTATTGAATGCCTGAAGATATTTTCTTAAAACTTAGTGTATACATGTATTACCCAATTAAGATTCTCTGGTGAAAGTTTGGGTCATGAGGTCAAAGGTCAAAGGTCAAAAGGTCAAGAAAAATATTAAAACTTCTTTTTTTCTCCATACCTTGGAAAATTGTTCAAGGTATCTTTATGGAACATAGAATATACATATACTGACTGGAAGTGATTATCTAGAGAATGTAGGGTTCATGGGGTCAAAGGTCAGGGGTCAAAGGTCAAGTGCAACACTTCAAAATTTTATTATTTCCCTCCTATCATGCAATGCCAGCAGGGTTATTTTTTTTTACACTTGGTGTATGCATACATGTGTAACCTCATAGAAATTCTGTGGAAAGTTTTTTTTTTCTTCTTTTTTTTTTGCCTCAAAGGTCAAAAGGTCAAAGATCAAGTGAAAGTGCTGAACTAACTTTTTCCTCCATATCTCGGAAGTGGCTCAAGTTATCTTGAAACTTAGTACATATTATGCATGTTCTACCTGAAAGTGCGGATTATCTTATGAATTTTAGTGTCAAGGGCCAGATGAAAATGATAACAATTTATCAATTCAGAAATTGCACTTTTTCTCCACACCTGTACCTTGAAAATTACTCAATGCCTAAATGTATGAATGGGTCAAAGTCGAGTTAAAGTCCTTAAATCCCTAGATACATGCTCTCCTATTCATCCAATTAAACCTAGGTCAAGGAAGGTGATCATTCAACACATTTGTGACAAACTTGTCATTTCAATATTTTGCCAATTTTGTGAAAATGTAATCACACATTGTCCACATGTACTATCTAGACCTATTGGGAAAATCATGCATTATGGCGGAGGCATACCAGTCGCCAAAGCGACATTTCTAGTCTTCTCTGTCATACCAGTCGGATAAATTCATGGGACTTGTTGAAAGCCCTGACGCGCCCTTTATACTGTACTTTGAAGAAAGGCGTGAAAGGAATGATTACTAGCTGACTTCTTATATTCATACTACAGCGTATTACTGTATATAGGTTATTCTAGAAATGGATGTTGTCTCTGGAAAAGGTCTCTCTTACTGGGGGGAAATTATACAGCAATCCGTGTTTTGGGTGCGCAGTGAGTCAGTCGATATACTTGTATGATCCTCTCTGCGTTGAGAGAAACAAGTTGAGCATTCAGGCACTTGAGCGTTTGCTCTTTCACGAGGTATCATACATGTAGTTATGGTGGCATTGGCTCAACGGCTGTATTCTGCATGTTCACGGTCTCACACCTCCTATATTCTGTGGATGGCGGTGACATATATAGACGTACTTTCTAAAGCAGTTATTTGTAACAAAGTGGGCCGCATTGCGTTGGGGTTCTGCTGAATATGGAGTGAATTCCTCCGAGAGAGTGGTCTTAGGACACTCATGACTTAGTGATAGGTCGTCTGTAGGTTAACATTACAAACTGTGTTACCTGACATGTTGAATGTTCAGATTCCTCAAACCATGGGCCCTACATAAATTGTAATTGTATATAAAGTTATAAATATTGTAATGATTTGGCATTGACAGATATAAATGTTTGTTTGAATTGAATTGAATTCAGGTCTAGTAGAGGAAATACTAACACAAATGAATGCATTGGGCATTTTCACGTTTGTTGTCATTATTTAGGCCCTAACTTTTATTATTCTTATTTCAGTTTGCTTTGTGTGTGTGTGTGTGTGTGTGTGTGTGTGTGTGCCAAACGTGAAGGCCTTGAAAAAGGTGATTCTGTAGGTGGAAAAATGGTGTCAATCAAGACCAAGGGTTTACCGCGGTAATGAGGTAGTGAATTGATTCGGTTTGCCATTGTACAAGGTCTTTATTGAAAGCTTACAGTAAAATGCGTCATGGATGGATATTAAATCAATGAAATAATGCTACGAAATTCAAAGGAAGGAATAAATTTCAATATTTCACTGGAGAATGAAACACAACACCCTTCCTCAGACTGTTTCATTTTAAATCGCCAGTATTTCACAGACCGACACAAGCAGACATAGGCCTACCAACTCTCGAGATACAAAGACTGAAATATTACTGTATACGCGGATGGCAGTGATCTGACAGTAGAGATCATGACCGGCGTGTTTTTTTTAGACGGCACAGATTGGGAAAACTAAAAATCTATCGGGGACCCTATCCCTAAACCTAACCCTAACCATCAAACCCTAACCCTAACCCTAACCCTAACCCCAACCCTAACCCTAACCCTAACCATAACCATAACCAAAAACCCTAACCCAACGTTTTTCCCATAGGTTTCAGGGGCGGATCTAGCTTTTTATAAAGGAGGGGGTTGGGGGTGGTATGCGAGGGAGCGTAGCGACCGAGCCCGAGCGAGCGGAGCCAGCGAGGGGGGGGGGGGGGGGGGGGGGGAGGGTGTTGGAGGGGGGTTTCCCCCCTCCCACAGTAGGGAGAATTTTTGAAAATATGTGTGTGAAAATGGCGTTTTCTTGCATCTAAAACGCCACTATTTTTGGTATAGAGGTCATTGCCATAAATAGAAAAAAATAAAATTACAAGTTTAAAAAAAAAGATAAGATTAAAAAAAAAAATGGTCCCCGGATTTTTTATTTTTTTTTTTTTTCGGGGGGGGGGGTTGCAACCCCCCCAACCCCCCCTCTAGATCCGCTTCTGGGTTTAACACGCGCCATGCCCCAATCTCTGCCGTCTTAAAAAAAAACGCTGGCCGGCAGAACCGCGGGGGGGGGGGGGGGGGGGCTTGGGCGTCATCACTCTGGGCCCCCACTTCAACGGAAGTACGTTAGTGGCACTAAAAAGAAATACTAGTAGGTAGAGACCTAGAAGAGTGTGAGCGCGGCAAGGTTATGTTTTTCCGCTGAATACTTTTTGTTTGTTTGTTTTGTTTTGCTTGTTAGCTGAGGAAACCCGGAAATGGAAGGGGAGAGATGAGCTGAGGACCTTTTTTTTTTTGCTTGTTAGCTCATGAAACCCGGAAGTGGGCCCCACACTTTTGAAAACGCCCCGCCGGCCCTGGAGATGCTTGTGTGAGAAGGAAAATCTCTTTGGTTGTACATCTTGTACCTCCGGACCACGCTCCAGACGCGACGCGTCCGGACTACCGGTACTCGTACTAGTTGTTGCCAAAAAGAATGTATGCTGCCCTCTTTTGTTCAAGTCATCGCAGCTCACGATTCCTTCTGCACGTGATGTGATCCTAAATTAGATCTAATATCTACACTGTTTACAAGCTGCTATATCTCAAGCAAGCTCGTGGGACGGCAGTACATGTCGTTTCACATCACACAGTCAGTCTCCTCAGATCCGCCGTAATACGGTACACGCCTACCTAACCAGTGTGTGGTGTCATATTATTGATAGCTTTTCTCCATTGACGTTGAACATTACTGTAGCCCGGCCCAGCTGCACACGAATTTGATGAACAGACTGAGTGGAGATTGGATTTGGATCTTCTACCCTGTTCTCAAAACTTGTAACTGTATGTGTACCGTGGATTGCTGTTTGATCACGTGTGACATGTAGATTTCACACAACCTGACAACACATTCTCTAACGTTAAACCTAACGTTTAGTGATATTTATATTATAGAATCTAGAGCTGGCTGTTGTCTAGACTAGTAGTAGTACAGAAGGGGCCTACTAATATTAATAACTCACTTAGCTTAGCTGAATAGTGCATTAGTAGTTACAGTGTTTAATCGTTAATGTAAATTAATAACTTAATTTAGGTCTAGGCCTAGTAATTTAGTCTAGGTCTAGAATTCTAGTATTAGTTAGACAGTCTAGGGCTGTGGCTATCCTATGCAAGGACAGGTGTCATAACGACTAACGTCCATCTGCATGTTTGCACCAGCAGTGCCAGTGGCAGTGTCTATTTAGTTAGTGGTATTAACACTGATTAAGGTTTCTTTACTCTACCTTATAAGTTATAGGGATACTATCGGTGATAGTGTCTAGTAATAATAGTCTAGACTCTAGTGAAAGTGTAACTATACACCATATGTACACAGACAAGTCGCTGTAAGTAGCGACAGGGCTGTACCGTCATGACCCACAACACGAAGAGAGTTCAGCGATCGCATGCGATCGCTTTGAATTTTGATACTCTAACCTGTTAGATCATATTTTTTTGTCACCTCAAACTCATCTAATAGAAATCTTCATTAATGAGACTTCATATCTATGCTATCATTATTAAATGAAATGCACATTTTACAACTTACTGAAAATAATGATTATATGCGGCATGTGCGAACGGTACATCTGATAATCGGCAGTTCACTGGACTTGAGTGCACTTTTAAAGGTCACGTTGTCGACCGTGCGTGCTGCTACCAAAGAGCGCACGCACGCAATAGATCGCTGCACTTCAAGCCACGCATGCGCACACATAATTTGCTGAGTAGTCAACTCGTCATTTTGAATTCTGCAACAATGAACCCCGACGGTCGGGGACTCCTGCGCTGTTCTACTGCGCTAGAAAGTGCCATTTTTTGTTCAATGGACTTATCATGAGGGCTCTCTATGGACTTATGAACCTTCTGTAAATAGTGTAATACAAGCATGCACTTAACGTGAGTAACATATACATTTTTTTTTTCAATAAGAAACGTATAAATTTTCATAAGTTTTGTAGTTGTGTTGTGGTTCCCCACTTTGAAGGTGCATGCCTGGACTGTCAGACGCTGTATTCGCACAGCGTACTAACAGCGTCTGGTCGGGCTAGTGAAAGTGTAACTATCTGTACATGTCATTGCTGTCTGTGTTGGTGGTAGTGTTGTGCAACTGAAGTTGTCACATATGGTAAACATGGTAAGCTCGGCCCCCAATGCCCTCATTACAACTTAATACAAGTGGCCGAGTTTACCCGCTAGCCGAGTTTACCCATAACTATATGGTACTAAAAATGGTTTCAATTTGAATACATACAGATGTAGTCCAATTGTTGGCAACACGTACCTGGGAATATTTGGTTCCTCCAATCTGCAATAGTCCCTTTCTGTCCAAACTTATGACTTTAAATGATTCGGTCAAGAGGAATCTATGAGAACAACAACTGCTCCGTCCGAGGGATTTGAAACGTAAGCGCATGCACTACCCGGTAGCTGTGTATCCTTTTGACCAGGCACTCGTCCTGTGCGACATTGGATGGCACTCAATCCCTCTCTGCTGGGTGCGTTTCACTTGAACCCTTTTGCTCGCCACTACACAGCGCGTAGTGAAAGGGCCTTGTCCAAAGGCTAAAAACATAGCGACTTTTATGCATGTATATTCATATAGCCGATGCGCAAAGTGTCATGCAAAGGTTGTTTTGAAAAACAAAAGAATGAACGGGAGGTATGGAGATGAAATTGTAGAAAAATGTCTTTTAAGACCATGGAATCAATCTGAAAATGAACAAGTGCATAGCTGGTATCAATTAGATATGGAAAGTATGTGTAGTTTAAAAGTAAGTCTTTTCTGGTAAAGTAGTCCACTTTTAGATGTGCTGAAATTTGTCTTTCTTTTCTTATCATACATAGACACCACTCTTTTGACTCAGAGAGCTCCCATAGCACTATAATTGTGTGAAGGAGCACTCCAGGGTTACCAACTAAATAACAGAATGTTATATTTTGTTGTAGCTCCATCTCCCCATCTAATACAAACAGATTGAATCAACCCCAAACATCCTGCCCTTCCCCCATTGATTACTTAGAATTGTTGTTGAATCAAAATCCAAGAATACTAAATTTACCCCCTTTCTAAAACTAGTCGTGCTTTAATTTCTATAACAACCAAATTTTTGCCCAATTGAAAACCTTTATTTACTATCAAGCACTGTTAAGACTCCACCTCAGTCACCCATTCATAGCGCACAGTTGTATGTTACAGCTGTATAACCAATGTGTATCATTCAATACCGAGTATATGAAGAGCGTGTACTGTCATTCCCCCCCCCCCCCGAAAAAAAGGACTTGCAATCTGAAGCTCAAAGAGAGAGGTCATGCCATGAACAACCTTGCAAATGAAATACACTTGGAAATACATGTACATTATTGTGTGCCATGATACACAATACTTCATTGAATGTACAGTGTATACTGTATCATCATATCATGTTTGATTCTATCATGCAGTATTTTGCAATTGTTCTGCCTTGTGCATTGTCATTGAATGAATCGATACTGTCTATAACACCTCATCTATAGTAAAGTAGACAAGTCTTCGACAATTATTGTCAGTGTGACTGGTACTTGAGACACACAATATCTGTAAAACCAGAAACATTTGCAGCTTGAAACTTTCTTTAATTGGAGCCACAGCCTTGTTGTGTGGGCATGACTTTTTCAAATTGCTGACCATGAAAATATTACAAGTAGAGGTTTAGTTACTCTAGGCCAGATACTAAAAATCTGCACCATGGTTTGACCTCCCATGCCAAAATTTGACAGTGCGCAAAAGCATAGGTTGTACATGGAGTCGGCGGTCGAAATTTTTGGATGACATTATGGTCAAATTATTGGTGGCTTGCATTACATGTAACACAAGCCGCCCATAATTCCACCACAATGCCGTCCAAAATTCAACTGCCTGCTATGTGTAGAAACCTTTGTGAGTGTATAGAAAGAAGACTAGCTCTCAGTTTAGTAGAGATGAACAATCTTACCGAGTAATTAATGTTGCTCTTTTGTTTTTGTTGTTCCATTTTTTAACTAGAGCTATATATTTCATGTTCCTTTTTTATCTATTAAAAAAAGAAAACGACTCCAGCATTAATTCTTCACTGGGTACTGCAACAACACCATAGATACTCGGGGGAAGAAAAAACAGAAGAAGAAGAAAGAAATGACATTTCTGTGCTAAAAGGAGGATATTATGGCCACTATGGCATCGCCGGGAAAGGCTGATCCTGGACAAGACCCTATTGCCAAGCTTGCTGCTTTCCTCCACCAAAATAACTCGGGTGAGAACCAGCCAATAAGTAGTCTTACACTTGGCCGTAATTGTTATTTTAGTCTGCTTTTGATAGAAGATTTAGTACATACTGGTTTCATGCTCATAGTAATCTTAGAAGTCTTGTCAATGTCATACATTTTTAGGGAAGACATGACTCCGGAAAAGTACCAAAGCTATAAAGATGGTAATTGTTACCAGTTGATAGGGTCACAAATTGTTTGTGGTAAGAACTATGGAATATTGATAGTGCAAGATTCAGGTGTATGTAACTTTACTTGGATATATATATTCATATATTCTTTTTTTTATTCTTTTTTATTTTTATTTTTATTTTTTTTTTACATTGTGAGATTCTGAAATGGGTATTTATGTCCTCACATTTGAATGCACAAACAATGAATGCACATGTGTGACATACAAGTGTATGTTAGGCCTGCACATTTGAAAGATTTGTTAGCAGAAACTTATTTAAGCAACTAATGACTGATATCAATAAAGTGCGATATGATATGTTTATGACATCTGTAGATATGAAGTTCTGATGACTGAGAATAGAGCATGATGCTGGCATTGTTCTTTAGCAGGAATGCTATCTTGTCAAGATAGTTTTGTTTTCATTTTCTGGTTATTGTTTTGTGTGTCTGTATGTGTGTTATCTAGACATCAAGATTTTGACAGGGAAGAGCAAGCTGTCCCTCACCACTGTCTACCTGGCAATTCTCAACCGATGCTTCGCCACGACAAACCCCAGCGACTCGCCCACCGATAGCTGCGAAGGCGCCCAGAGATATGATGCTGAATCTCTGGCATACCTGAGAGACATCCTGCACAGGACGGTGGCTCTGAAGGTTGGTAATACATAATGCTACCCCCGAAGGATCAGAATGAGTGTTTTGCAGGAGGGGGCTGAGTAGAACCTTTAAAAGTTTGACAGAGTTATCTATATAATATGCTCATGCTGCAGGTCACATAGCTTTCCATTAATATGGAAAGCTGAATTACATTGTACATAATGCACATTACAAGAATTTTTGCCTGGTGTACTCTGTGTATCCTTGAATTGTAAATAATAACAGAGTACAATTCTCGCTATTGCCAATGACGTAAAAAGTACCCGGATGTTGATTTAAGAGTCATGTACGGTGCATTATGGGATATTCCGGTAGCAAAGTCACTTCCGTTCGTACGCGCGTGATTCGTGACTAATGCTATTTACACACACAACTGACTGTATTTTACGTGTACTTCCGGTTTTCTCGACTTGAATTACAGCTTTAATATGATTTGAAATTTCTCCATTCTTAAGAAATTGCTGTTAATACGACTATTGGTTTTTGCTGCGAAGCTGCCATGTGTTGTTCGCACGACAATAAATGAAAAAAATCTGCAGAAATAGGACCCTTACTGGCATGCGAGACGTGACGTGGCCTCGTGAGTGAAGTTTGTGGGTGACTCCACAGCGCAGTACGTGCACGCGCGACTTACTAGTAGTGGTAGTAGCACTGTAGGTAGTAGGCCTAGTAAGTGCCTACGTACATTGTACGTACTTACTTGGAAGAAATTGCTTCGGAGACGGGATAAGTTCGAGATCACTGTTCGTTCCTGATTGTGTTCGCGACATTTCGACAGAGAACAAATAAAAACAAAGATGGGCATTCCATGACGATATACTGTATATCCAGGTGGGTGAATATTTTCCAGCATATTTTCAGCGTATGCAGAGATGACTGATCTGTGATGTGCACATCGATCGCATGATCAAGCAATACGCTGTACCGGTATGTGTTAGCTTATGCGCTGCGTGCAGTGGTGCATGCTAATGCAAGGCCGGCCGCCGGCAGGGACTAGAGTGTACGAGTGTGACAGGCCTGGCCACTCGCTGGCTCAGGCGGTACAGCGGCCTACTGTACTAGTATCCGTGGTCGGCGCTGCGCTTTAGGTAAGGTACACGTACGCACACGCTAGTGTTGTGCAAATGATGCCCTGCGCCGGAAGTGCCCTTGCTACCTAGTGCACTAAATCTTGACGAAAAAGCCACATCCGGGTACTTTTTACGTCATTGGCGATAGCGAGAATTGTAATTGACTTGCCTTTTTCAGAAGGCAGGGGGAATAATATAATCCTTTACATACATCACTATTAAGTTGAGGGAATGTGTACTTGAAAAAAAAATTTAATTTAGTGGAATTCTCTTCATATTTTCCTTATATCATTCTAAGCATGTGACATCATAAACTGTAGTAGTCTTCTCATCCAGCAGTGACTGTGCAAGAACTTTAAGTATTCCTAGCTTTTGAATGGATCATCCAATTTTCGTCAAAATTTCACCGATTGGTTCTATTGATATTGCTGCATTAACTCAATCCACATACTGTTTGAAGGTGAACTTGTCATGTAAACAGTGGAGAGCTTTTTGTGGTAATATAAGTACAAGCGTACTTTTATTGTTGCTGCTCTGCATCTCATCTCTCTTTTTTTAGTCGACATATTAACCATTCAATATCCTTGTATTGTAAAATGTATTTCTTCTACAATATAAAGATTTCATGCTAAAACACTTCAGCCTTTTGTTTTTCTTGTTTTCAAATCAACCTTTAAAAATCTAGGCATGTTTTTGTGTGTTTATATTGGAAATGAAATTCAGTGCTTGAATTGTTTCAGTTGTGTTCCTCTATTTTACTGTCAGTACTAGCAATGTCTTAAGTTTTGTCATGTTTGGATGCTTTCTCCCAACAACGCTTGTAGCTGCTCCATGAGACGACCACACTGCAAGGTGCTGTAGACGTGTCCCGTTTCCACGCCCTCAGCGTCCTAGAAGTCAAGAGGGTTCCCATTCACCTCTTGGTCGGTCTCAGTTCTTTGCGGCACCAGCTGAAGGTCTTGATATGCTCCAGATGTGTACACTCGCTACAGGTATGTCACATGGAATTTGGTTTATTATATCTCCTGGAGATCAGTGCTCAGACTTTTCAGTTCTAAAATAGTCACTGAGATATTGTCATTATTTACTTGGGCAGAACACATACTCACAAAAACCCCCCCCAAAACAGCACACAAAACATTTACAAGTGTACATAGCATTTAGATAAAAACAGACTGAAATAAAACTGACTAAAAGAGATGAAACATATGGGCCTAGTGTCCCAAAAGCTGAATTCTTAAAGCTGTTGCCTAGAGGCTTGAGACCCAATGAAAATATAATCACAAATAAATATTGCACATGTTACGAATGTTGATATGAAAGCGTCATATTATACCTAAGGAAATTAATTTTAAAAATGTATTTAAAAAGTTATTGCTTTGATGTTGAAAAAAGCCCTGAAAAACAATATAAGATACCTTTCAAAAGTCATATGAGAAAAATAAATGTCATCTTATTCTTTAGTTGCCAAATTTCAAAATTTTTCACAAGAGAACTTGAGTACCAAGTGAAGTAGAATTAAAAATCAGTCGATTATGCATATTACCCAGATGTGATTACTGTTACCCAAATTTATGATGTCATGAACATTACTACACACTACAGACCCTGCATAAAAACTGAAAATTATGTCAGTTCCCTCAATTACAGTTATAATTATTTAAAAAAAAAGCTCCCCCATCCTACGTATTGAATATAGTCAAAGTAGTAATCCTTAGTTTCTGTGGTTTTGTCAAATGTCTGAAGTATGAAATGGCTTCATTGTACTTTGACTGTCAGGACCCTTCTTTTTTTTTTTGTGCTAATGTTGTTTGGTGACATGGAATCTCATCCATCATCAGTGCACGCAAATTCTTGCCATCATTATGGCTTGGAGACTAATCATTCAAATTGAACATAGCAGTTTCCATTGCACGATAAGCTACATGCCTTCAAATTTTGTTTAAATTAAACTGTTTGAAGATGGAATCCTTCTTTCATGTAACAGTTTTTATGTGATAAAGTCACTTCTTGCCATATTTGGGACAGCATGATGTGGCTAAAGAAATGTCAGCTGTAACAAACTGATTTGAGCTGTCTCTGGCAGCATGATGACTATGTTGTGCAATGAATGAGCAATCCTGAGTGAACAACAAACAGAAATGGGTGCAACAAAGGATGAAACTCAGTCATATGTGAATCATTCTGACATGCTTTGGTGCTCTGGAAAAGCCCTATTAGATCAACCAGGTTATTGACAGCTGGAGAAATTAAAGTTTGTTTGAGTGAACTGAATGCAGAGCAAACTAGAGAAGCACTCTGAGAGTGCAGACCACTGCCAAGCAGCTCATCTCCACCACTGATCTTGTTCCACTGTAGAGATCAGTGATTTCTACCCATACATGCTGAAAATCGTCCCATTTCCCAATAATATAGAAACCTTTTGTTACGTCATCAATGCCAGCTCGCGGCACGCCTCGCCCTGGACCAGAAACTAGAGCACTCACTCTAATGCACATATGAAAACCTCATATGCAACTTGACCTCCCAAGTTCACTGACCGTACCTGCCAAAATATCGAAAATCCTTCATAAAATCCATACAAATTCCTGCAACACTACCAAAATTTAATAATCTGTTCCTTGTGTCATTCTCGACCTTTCCTGCAAGTTTCATCCAAATCCGTTCACAACTTTTCGAGTTATTTTGAACACGGACAAACCAACGGTAACGAAAACATAACCTCCCTTGGTGGAGGTAACAATGCAGCTCAAAGGAGACTATAAAGACAATGTCTAATGCATGTTGCTGTCCATTCTCTTTTGCAGATGCTGCTTGTGGGATGCGGGGGTGATAAGGCAGAAGAGCAGGATTGGCCAGTTCTCCATACTCTCAACCTCAGCTACAACTACATTGAGGCTCTGGACGAATCCTTGGTGAGTTTGTCGAGGGAGACTAAATCTTTCACTAGACAGTGGCAGGTGATTCTGTATGAAAGACATTTCTTGAAAACATTGCCAAAATGACTCCGAAGAAGTTATGAGAGGATGTCACTGGAACTGACCCCCAAACCTTTAATAGTCAAAATTCCACTTAGGGTCCTACAGTTGACTGTTTGTTTGTTTGTCATCTCGTCAAATATCATTGATCTGCTGCATGTCATTAAATATTTTTGGGGCAAATTATTTGTATAGGGCCCCATTTTTCTCTCTCTATTCTTTTGTTCTTTAAAACAACAACAACATTAAATATCTTAAATCCAAACAACTCTTTGGAATCTTTTATTTTGCCTGTAACCATTGAATTGTTGTTGTTTCTTGTTTGTCTTTCACAACTGAGGATTTTCTTGTTTCACATGAGTACTTATCTATGGATAGTAATGGGTACTTACACTTCACCTTCATTGTGTGTGTGTGTGTGTGGGTGAGTGACTTTCTGTTTGCTTCGTAATTACTTTCTATTCAACCTGTACACAAAGTGAATGAGCTTATAATTTAAATCTATTATATTTTATTAGTACATGTATTACCACAAATGACTGATAAGCAAGCTAATTTATTAAAGACCGCATAGATCCGGCACATATTTAATGTAACATTCCGAGTCATTGTCTTTTCGTTCCTCCATTTATAAACCACATAATTGCTCTTAGAAATTACGTACATTTTGAACAATAACAGTATCATCCAGTCATAATCTTAGCAAATATGTGTTGTTAATGTCTATATTGATATTGGACACTTGTGTGTCATGAGACATTAGCAACAACAACAACCTAAAAAATCAAGAAACAGGGATATCCGTATTAACTTTAGGTTTACCAAATAATTTAGCAATTTTGAACTTTTCATAGTCCTTGAGTAAATGGTAACAATTGGTTTTCCTAATAAGACTCTGCTGGAATATATTTCTGTCATGTGAATACCTACTCTGTCCATGAAAGTTACATAACATGATTGATAAATATATATGCATATTATTCATGTGCAGACTAGTGGAAGAGAATTGAAGTGTCACTCTTTCTGCATCTTAGCCTCAGTTTATGGTTTTAAAAAGAGCACGTCTAAGTTTTGTGTCTCCAGTGGTTGATTTACGCCCACCCCAGAGTCAAGATTGTGTCAACTGGCACATTCAAACAAAGCTGTGATAGACTTTTAAAAAGGTTTTATGTTTCCAATGTAATCATCACAAACACTAGTTATATATGCATTGGACTAGTAAGATTATCTTTCATGAATGGAAAACTATATGAGTATTTTTGTTTTCTTTTTGTTTGCCCCATAGCAACTATATTATCAGAACATGACTTTTGCAATGATATTGGATGATGTTAATAGTTCTCAGTAACTTGAAAGACCATTGAGAATATTACAACATTTTCTCGGTTGGGTTCTCAGATATCTGCAGGAGCCTTAGAACATCTTGATTGATTCCGTATCTATAAACTTTTGTAAACAGTTATAGTGCAATATAGTTCACTTTTCCTGTGTATACTTGCTTTTCACTAAATTTGTGTTATGAAGCACAGATATAATGGGATGGCTTAACTGGTGCAACTATGTCACAAGACTAAAATAAAACAATAGCAGTGAGGCAAAGCTTTTTGATGAGTTAGCAACATTGCAGTCCATTTAGAATATATATATATTTTTTTTTATATCATCACACTTCAGGTAAGAAGTGAAATGAAAATTTCCATGTAGGTATTCTAAATCCCCACTTCTCAACTGTTGGTTCACGAAGCTCTCTCAGGTGGGCTGTGATGTCAGCCAAAAAAAAAAAGAAACAAAAATTCATACTTGGCTTTACTGGGCCTCACAGAAATTTGACAGAGCCAAAGTGAGCTTTGGGATTAAAAAGGTTGAGAAGCACTATTCTAAATGTATTCATGTGCTGATACAAGACATGTCTACAGAAGTTTTATTAAGATATGAACAGCCTGTAGTAAGTGTGTACTAGTTAACAGTGAGCTGTGACTTGATGATATTCTTTTTCACACTTCCTGCACCGGGGAAGTTCTCATTACTGGCGTGGACTTTGACTCGTTATCTTAAAGGAAACAAATCCCTCTGCCATGCAATCAGTGACATTCTCAAGACAACAGTCTGGCAGTCACAATGGTGGAACGCTGTTGAGTGATAAGTGCCGAGAAAATTAAGGCACTTGGATTACTCTCAAATGCAAACATTGTTGGTGACATTTGTTATCTGTATTAGACAACTGCAAAGTGTTGTAATGCATTAAGAACTCTTGTGTAGTTATTTTTAGTATTCGATGTCAAAATAACAATTACATGTTAAACCATTATAAAGAATTTATATGTTTGCCAGTGAACACTATTTCACAGCCCACAGTCACGGCTTGATCTTCTCTGCCTCGGCATCTGATTTTTGTGCAAATACCTCTAATCTTCAAAAAATGCCTGATGTGTGCTTTCTGACTTGTAGAATATACATGTTGTTTGTTTGTTTGTTTGTTTGTTTTTTTTTCAGATTGTATTCTTCCATTTTCGTAAACAATTTACCAAATAATACATCTTGCACATTTGCCCTTAAATATGCAGAAATTTAGTGATGAAAGTATTTATACAGCTTACCTAAATTCAATTTTTAAAGGTCACTTCCATTTCTCATGGTTGTAGTCACAAATTTGATTTCAAGAGAAACTTGCTGAATTTCATACAGAATGCTGGCATTGCCACTGGTGGCCTACTTGTTGACAATATCATTGGCATTTTCAGACAGACTTTTGGAGAGGAATAATGTCTAAATATATAAATTCTCTGATATTATATTTGATGTATATTCCACATACTTGTAGATAGCATCTGAATTATCAAGTTCTTGAAACAAGCAACAACTTGCCTGTGCTCTTTTATGTGCTGAGATCCATCAAAGATAATTAGTATACCAAGTACTCTTTACAGGGCAGGAAATAGTACTTGCCTTAATGTATTTTCTTTTCTGTCCTTTCCAGTCATATTTCATTATCCTAAGTGTTTTGTTTTATGTGATTTGGTTATGAAACTGTAGCAAAATTTGCAAATATTATTTTTAGTACTTTTCTCAACTGCATTTGATCTCTACGTCATAGATTTACGTCATTTTTTTTTTCATTGTGCTCTTCACAATTAACTGTGACATTGAGCATGGCAGAAACTGAAATTCATAGTTTGGGAAAACAAGCACCAAAAGCTGTGTCTCTCTCCACTTAAGTAGATGTATGGAAACATTACATTTTTAGCTCACCTGGCTCAAGTGAGCTATTGCGATCGTTCTTCGTCCGATGTCCGTTGTGCGTCGTGCGTCGTGCGTCATGCATCGTGTATAAACTTTTTACATTTTCATCTTCTTCTTGAAAACACCAAAACAGATTTACACCAAACTTGGAAGATCCCTAGGGGGTTAGGATCTCAATTTATTAAAATGGGCACCTTGCCCCACCCAGGGGGCCCCCAGGGCCCCCCCCCCAAAAAAAAAAAAAAAAAAATTAAGGAATCTTTAAAAATCTTCTTCTCTAGAACCAGAAGTGATAAAGCTAAGTTAATACTATGAGTTAGTACATTAATGACTGTTGTTCCAAGTTTGTTCATGGTGGATCCAGAGATGCCCCAAGCGGTGGGGGGGGGGGGGGGGGGGATCCAAATAGGGGCCTAAATTGTACATTTTCATCTTCTTCTTGAAAACCTTTTGATGGATTTTCACCAAACTTGGCAGGTAGCATCCCTAGGGAGTTAGGATCTGAAGTTGTTGAAATGGGCACCATGCCTCCACCTAGGGGGCCCCCAGGGGGCCCAACCCCCCCCCTCCCCAAATTAAGGAATATTCAAAAATCTTCTTCTCTAGCACCAGAAGTGATAGCACTAAGTTAGTATGAGTTAGTACATTGATGACTGTAGTTTCAAGGTTGTTCATAGTGGAATCAAGGTGCCCCCCCCCCCCCTTGGACCCAGGGGAAGGGGGGGGGGGGAGGGTTCCTAATGGAGCTTAAATTGTACATTTTCGTCTTCTTTTTGAGCACCCCATGACCGATATTCACCAAACTTGGCATGTAGCATCCCTAGGGGGATAGGATCTCAATTTGATAAAATGGGCACCGTGTCCCAACTGGGGGGAGGGGGGGGGGGGGCAGGGGCGCCTCCAATCCCCCCAAATTAAGGAATCTTTGACAATCTTCTTCTCTAGAACCAGAAGTGATAGAGCTAAAATTGATACTAATGGGGGGGGGGGGGGGGAGGGGGTCCAAGTTTAGGCCCTAATGGTACATTTTCATCTTCTACTTGAGAATGCATGGTCAAATTTTAGTGGAGCTGTGTGTAATTTAGATTAGTGACTGCATGAAAGGTGAACTTGCGATACTCAGGTGAGCGCTAGACCCCTGGGTCTCTTGTTAGTCACAGTGTTAATTCTGATAATAGGAGTACTAGGTAGCCTCTCTATTTTACAGAGTTTGTATCACAGCTTTAAAAAGTCTGGTAATTTTCATGGATCACTGATAGATCATGAAGATGAACTGATTGAATTTTTCAGTGATATCTGTGAAAGTTGTTAAAGATTATGTTTGACTTTGTGTGAGATTTCAGCAGTGTATGTCTTCACGTTTTTGTAAAAAAAATCTTAATTTACTCTTCTGTTTGGAAAAAAAAATGTATTTTTTCTTGTTCCCTCTTTTCTTTATGAATTTATGAGAAAAAAGGCAATAAAACAGACAGAAACAGGGGCAAGAAAAGTCTCGAAAATGTCATTGAATCGCGGTACGAGTTGAAAGAGTATTACAAGCTGGTACTTAATTCTGATTAGATCCATAAAAATATTATTCAATCTCAGCACTGTAAATAATGTAGAGCTGTAAAATGAGCGTGCCATTCTTTCTTCTCTTTCTTGCAGCGTTTCCTGCCGGCTTTAAAGGCACTGGACTTGAGTCACAATAACATCAGGCACACCAGAGACTACCTGGAGGTAAGGAAACTGAGCTGGTATAGCCATTTTGTCAATGCTGGCTGGGGACATGTGAACGCTGGCACGGCCAAAGTCTGGCATTACTACTTCCTCTTTCTGTCTGATTTCCTCAGTTCGTTCTTGCTTTAGGGATGTCTGCTTGTTTTTATTTTTTAAATGAATTTGGCTTGCATGACTGCTTTTCAAATTAAAAAGGATTTATTTTGTACTACTTCCTGTATGATTCCTCAATGACATCACAAGGATATTTGATTAATTTTTCGATATGTGTGTATACAGTGCACTCCCGTTAAACCGAGCACGGTTATAACGAAATTCCTGTTACAACAAAGTAAAAATTCAGGCCCCAGCATTATCCGCTCTGTTTTTAATTGCTTATTTGTTCCGTTATAACAAAATTTCGATATTATGAAAGAAAACTGCCAGTCCTGAGGACTTTGTTATAATGGGAGTCCACTGTATTTTACTTTTAATTTGCTTTCCATTGAATGGAAAATTTTTGTATTAGTCGAGGCTCAGCATTAAATTTTTTCTATTTTGATGGCCCATCAAATTCATGAAATTGCATGTAATGGTGGCCTGAAAATAAAATCTGTGGCCCAAAATGTAAAGGAAAACATAAAAATTGAAATAAAACATTACAATAATATGATAAATCATGAGAATTATGTGAAAATTGGCAGGCATGACAAAGTGTGTGAAATTGCACATAGTGTGACTTAGAGGTAAAAATGTAGAACATTAGAAAACTGGAAAAGCACTCTGAGAGCAGAGACCTCCGCCAAGCAGTTACTTTCCACCGATGATCTTGCTCTTCCCAAAGAGATTTTTTTCTCCTCTCCAGCACTGGGGAAAAGCTCTTTTGGCTCTTCCATAGAGATTGTTATCAGTGATTTCCACCCATGGGTATACATGCTGAAAAATTGTCCGATTTCCCAATGTAGAAGCCTTTGTTACGTCATAAACCCTCGGCTGCGTGGTGTGCCTCGCCCTACAGCATAAAGTGGAGCACACACTTTAGTGCCCGTATAAAAACCTCAAAAATGTGCAGCTTGAACTCCCAAGTTCATTGACCCTACCTGCCAAAATATAAAAAATCCTTCATAAATTCCCCCAAAATTTTCGGATCACTAGCCAAATTTAATCATCTGTTACTTGTGTCATTCTCATCCTTTCCTGTAAGTTTCATCCAAATCCGTTAACTACTTCTTGAGTTATTTTGCACACGGGCAAACAAATTAACTAACAAACAAACCAACAGTAACGAAAACATAACCTCCACCCTTGGCAGAGGTAATGAAATGATTTAATAAAATATGTATATTGAGGATATCTTAACTACCAGGTATGGAATTTCAGTGCAGACTCTAGTACAGGTCAGTCGGAGACATGTGAGGTGATAACAACATTCTTTCCTCCAGTTTTGATATGTTATTGCAACTAATATAATTACTCTGTGAATGTATGGGAAACTTAATGTTTACAAAAAAATATACACAAGGTAAAAATCACCAGGATCTGTTTGTCAACAAAAGTGTGGACACTGATAAGTGTGAATAGAGATTTAAGGAATAACTAGTGTCAGATTTTTTGACCTCCCAAAAGTGTGTAAGTTTTTTGTGTATACATACAGCAAACATCTCAACTTTTGCTTGGTTTATAAAGAGACAGTTGAATTTGAATAAGTAGGGCCTTGTAGATCAGTATCGATTCATTTCAGACCTTGCTCTGGTTGAAACGTTGGCATAAAATTATGTGCATTATGACAGTATGATTCTCAGTACTAAAGAAGTGAATAATTGTATTGTTGTGCACCAGAGCATACCAGAGATCACGCAACTGAACCTGAGCTTCAACCAGCTGACCCGCATCCCGCCCATGGGGGACATGGTGCCCAATCGTCTCCATACCCTCATCCTGCGCGGCAACAACATTGAGAGTCTGTCCGGCATCGAGTACTTAGAGGACCTCAGGACCCTGGACCTGGCCAAGAACGCCATCTTTGACACCTCCGAGCTCTTCTCCCTTGGCTACCTGCACAGCCTCAGAAATGTGAGTGCCACTGCATCCTGCGCAGTAACCATGGCAACTCTTTGGATGAGGGTGGCAAGAGATGTCTTGCAAGTGATGATGAGTGCTGTAGAAAGACATCAAAATGTTAACAATTGCAGATTTACTTTTCAATCATTCATAGATAAATGATTGACTTCTGGGGGGCATTTCATGAAGGAACATGTCGGATAAAATGTCCGACAAGTCAATTATATCTGACAAGTTCAGAGAAATCAGCCAATCAGACTAAAGAATTTCTCAAAACTTGTCGGATATAATTGACTTGTCAGATATTTTATCCGACAAGTTCCTTCATAAAATGCCCCCCTGGTATTCAGTCGTAATCATTTTCAGTGGACACAGAGGGTCAGAACTTAATTCTTCTCAAGCTCATTAGGTGGAGTCAGAGCATCAAGATGTTACATGGCACCCACATTAGTTGATGTACAAAAAAGGGAATGCGGTACTGTCATTTTGCAAATTGCAGAAGTAAGGAATTTCATCATAATGTGGTTAAGCTGAGATTGTGTGTACACAGATTATTAGTTTGAGACTTGAATTGATAATGTGACCATGGCACATGTTTACAGGGAATTTCCATCAATGTTGCTCATTGTTTCCTCCACTCCCCCAGATGTATTTCCATGGCAACCCGTTCACGTTTGAAGGAAAGTGGAGGGTTGTGGTGGCTGGATACCTAGCACCAGAGGCAGCTCAAGTCAGGGTGAGTTCGCTGTATTTC
Source organism: Diadema setosum (assembly GCA_033980235.1). NCBI lineage: Eukaryota > Metazoa > Echinodermata > Echinoidea > Diadematoida > Diadematidae > Diadema > Diadema setosum. The sequence goes on from CM067067.1 coordinate 6,788,392, forward strand.
TTGATGCTCAGTAGAATGCTGTATAGAATTGGTCTCTGTTAGGATGAAAGCGTACTTTGTACCGCTGCAACAAATTTTCTCCATTTTTGTTTGTAATTATTATACCCCCGCCAAACGAAGTTTGAAGGGGGTATATAGGAATCAGCTGGACGGTCGGGCGGTCAGTCGGGCGGTCGGTCGGGCGGTCGGTCCGTTGCAAATCTTGCGTCGCGAACTACTTCCTCAGTTTTCAACCGATTCCCATAAAACTTGGCACAGATGTGTGCCTTGGGTTGTAGATGTGCAAGACGTATTTTTTGACAGTACCCAAAAGTACGTTGCCATGGTAACGGCATATAATGGGCAAAAATGGGTACAAATCTTGCATCGCGAACTCCTCCCACAGTTTTTGATCACTTTTTATGAAATTAGGTACAGATGTTCATCTGAATATGTTAATGTGCAAGACACATATTTCCGCAGTGGCAAAAAGTGCGTTGCCATGGTAACGGCATGTTATTGGTAAAATATAGGGCAAAATGCTTCATGGCAAAACTGCTTCATCAGTGTTCTTCCAATTCTCATGGAATTCATATTGAATGTTTGTCTTAGGATATAGGTCAGCATGACACATTTCTTGACAGTGACAAAAAGTATGTTGCCATGGTAACAGCTCACATATTATGAGCCAAAATGATGGAAAATTTTGTGTTGCAAACTACTTCCTCAGTTTTTGCCCAATTTCCATGAAACTTGGTACAGATGTGTGCCTTTGGTTGTAGATGTGCAAGACGCATTTTCCGACAGTACCCGAAAGTACGTTGCCATGGTAACGGCATATTAATGGCAGAAGATCAAGGAAAGATCTTGCGGATTTAACTACTTCCTCAGTTTTTTGACCAAAGCTTATGAAATGTTGTTTGGCGGGGGTATAACCAGTCGCTGTAGCGACATTTCTAGTTGTGTTTAATATCATTGAAAGTAACTCTCCTTATCATAAAAGAGGCAATCAACCAGCCCCCCCCCCCCCACATTTTGGGGAACATTCCAGCCTTGCTGCCACTTTTAGGTGTGCAAGTGTAAATAACCCTACTACAAGCTGCATACCTGTATTCATACTTGATTGTGGACTGGCACAAAAATTCCTATAGCATTGTACACACACTGTCCAAAGCCTGTGGTAAAGAAAGGCTTAATGTTGAGCTTCTTACCATTTACTAATTTATACACCTCAGTGGTTTGGGAACATTGTGCTCGAGGATGCAGGTGTCCTGGCAGGGCTTGAACCCGTGGTCTTCCCACTCAAGAGAGCAGTGTACATCTGCTAGGCCAGGGCACCCCACCATGCCCTAGAATCCCCATCATTCCGTAGCACCCCCACCATACCGTAGCACCCCAATCCTATGGCTAGGTAGATCACTAATCCTGGTCAAATGTTGCCAAATCAACAAATGAGTGGCAAACAAACATATCAAAGGTAGGATGTGACAAAAGACAGCAGTATGAAAAGTGGATAATCCTTCTGACAGACTTCAGGATCAGTCACAGAAGAAAAGAGATCTATAAACTTTTCTGAAGGGTATATGGTAGAAGCAATGTCAGGTGCATTTTGTGAAAGGCTAGCAATAGAGTAAAACAAGAAAGGATGGTGAAATGGTTGTGCCAAGATGCCATTGGCACAATTGAAAAGAATGACACGAAGAATTGTCATTGTGAATTCAGAGGGAGGAAGAGTGTATATTCTCTCAGTATTTTACATATCTTGTACATATCTTAGAGTGTCTTCAGTGAGGTCAACTTCTAAACTGCAATGGCTATCTTTGTTTTTTCCCAAAGAATGTGGACAGATGGAATATGAATGCTAGTTTTCTTTCACAAGTGGTAAATTTGAGGTTGAAGATGGTTGATTTTAATGTGTGTTTGTGTGTGAATTTTGCAATTTTGTTCTTGTTTTCCAGACATTCATTGATGAATTCCTTCTCAGCAAAGCAGAGTTGCTGGTAAGATGATATTCTCTGTTCAGTTTTCAGACTTTCAAGAAATGTTCTTTCACTGTCTAGTCATAAAAACTACCTTCTGTTTGATAAAAATGTATGATGGAAGTCCTGCTGTACTTTGTCATTTAGTTTTTATGTGTGCTCACGTTTGTCAGCTAATTGTGCACAATTGTAGATTGTAAGAAAATGTCTGTCTATTGCTCTGCAAACAACAAATATTGTATGTATTCTTCATGTCTGTTGTGCAAAACTCTGCTGGAAACTTAAAGGGACTGCACAGTTCTGGTTTAGGTGAGGATTTAGCATTTAATGTTTTGCGAGATATTCATAAACCACTCTATTAGATGTCAAAGAGTATGCAATTCTAAGGGGAATCAAAAGTTTATTTGATGAAAATCGGTTTTGAAATTGCTGAGATATCCAAAAACAAGGTGAAACAAAGAGATTGTAATGTGGCCTGTCGCCTTTTATAATTATCACTTTTTTGGATATCTCAGTCATATGAAAACCAGTTTTCATCAAATAAATGTTGAATCCTTCTTAGAATTACATGCTCTTTCATATTTCATAAGGGGTTTCTCATTATCTCACATAGGAATGTTATAAACCTGAATCCTCACCTCAACCAGTACTGCGCAGTCCCTTTAAGTCAGGTGTGAATCAGGAAAGTATACATGCATGTCACATTAAATATATCATAATTTGTTTGCAAAATGGATTGATTTGTGGAATAAATTTCTGCAAATTCGTGGAAGCATTTCAATTTGCAATCACACATTTTTTTTTTTTTTTTCAAACAGCAGACTTATCATCACCATACACACAATTAGCTTGCTCAGATATATAGCTGTGCAGTTCACCGTTAATTATTCATGTAGACATAATTCATGCTTCTCACAAGATTGATTGCCTTGCACTTTAACCATTGACCCTTGACCTTTCACACAGGTGGTTCCAAAGAAGAGTCTGGAGAGGCCAGTCTGTCCGGAGTACATCTCAGACAACTTCTGTGCCTCTTACCAGTCCCCGGAGCGTTCCTACGATAACCTGGAGGAGTCTTTGGACGTGGACCAGAGTGAGAAGAAGAGGAAAATGAGGGTCAAGCGGTCATCCCTCAAGGTCAGAAATGCCTCCATCAGTGAGCAGTCAGACGAGCATTCTTCCAGGGGGCGGTCAAGGACCTCCAGTGATAGTGGTAAGCTGCCTTGGCTTCATCTCTTGATTTTAGCTATACAGACTGTATTCAGGAAAACTTACCTATAGTGACTTCATTTGCTTTCCACTGTTCATGTCAATACTGTGACATTCAGCTGTATGTGTAATAAATTTTTGTTTTGTTTTGTAGTTTTAGTGTTTTAATTCAGGATATCTAAGCAACATTTTCTCTGCGACACCAGCATAAGTGACAGTCATCTTGCAATATTCACAAATTCAAGTGAGTCACCTCCTAGTTGTCAAGGCTGATAACTCAATGACAGACACTGTCAATTAAGGTCATATTACAATTCTGGCTGCAGATGCTACTTTAAGGCTAAATATTCAGGAAATGAGATTGGAATAAACCACAGACATATTGAGAGTACCATTGTCTGTGTCATGGAAAGGCTTTCTTACTTTTGATGTGACTTCACCCTTCTACAATTTTCCAGCTGCCAAGTCCACGGCCATCTCCAAGTCCACACCTGGCACCGACGCTAAGAAGGAGTTTGAAGTGATGCGCAAGATGCATGGAAAAGATTGGCTTCTGGCCTTGCAGAACCCTTATGAAGATGTCTCCAAGCCAGTGCAGCCATTGGTCAAGGATGCCAAAGAAACTGACCCCACACCTGGACATGCTTCCCCTGACAAGCAAGGGGATGGAGGACAAGGAAGAAATTCCAAGGCGATCGTGAAAGCTGATGTCCATGTCATCCCGGAAGCAGTGGGGTCGGATTCACAGGGCCCTGTACAAGAGACCAGAACGAGAGTAGATGCGGATTCAAAAGAAGGGGTTGCTGTGGCAACGGAGGACAATGCCGTAGAGCTATCGGCCGACGCCCAGTCATCAGAGCAGATTGATCTGCTCATGAGGCAAGACTCAGAGCTCCGAGTGAGAATAAGGGACGGAGATTTGAATGATGTAGAGCACCCAGGCAAGACATCTAATGGTAAGGGATATCAAAATGCAAGTCAGCACCATGTTTGAGCCCATTTATATGAATGAGGAAAATCCAGATGAACAGAACAGTAGGAGTTCCATCAGAATCACATGTAGAATAAGAAAGCAGGGGAATTTTAGTTCTTCACAATTTTTTATTTTTTTCCACCAAAATAGTGATGTTGGATTCAACCACATGTGCAAATTAGAAAAGGTGAAGATGACATCACATAACATCTCCCTCATTGGTTGATTGGTTGGTTAACCATTACATCTCCCCCCCCCCCCCCCAGCCTGGAGTCATTGCTGCTAGGTTATTTCAAGATTACAATATCTTGATGCAGAGGATACATTTTTTCTTTTATTTCGTGTAAAACATGAGAATTTGATTAAAGGAAACCAAAGCCCAGATATAAACGTAGATTTAGTGAGAACAGCAATATTTGTTGAACATATCGGTGAAAGTTTGAGGAAATGATACATTCAAAAGTTACGAATCACACAAAATTTTTGTCAAAATCACCTTGAACATCGTGTAGAATTGCTCTGCAACATGAAAAATCAATACAAGTAATTTTCATGAAATAGTATTACATCTGCATTTTAAGCTTCTCATGTTTTTGCAGGAACATAATAACTACTAACTCTCGACGAGGCTATTGATATGGTTTGTTTCAAGGGTGGGGTGTGTCTCTCAGGTACACTGTCACTTGATACATAGCATCAAAGACAACTTCCAATGCATGAAGCTACGTTATGTGACATTGCATTATGACTGATGTTACAACGTGTCATATGGCTGGCCTGTGTCATTAAAAACAAACAAACAGACAAACAAACAAACAAATTGTTCTATTCCATGCCACCTATCACAGATGAGCCAGATTTGTGTGGTCCATTCCTCGTCCGTCTGGTGGGCACAGATCCCCCGGTGGAGCTCTTTGTGACCGTCAAACCGTCTGTTATCGAGGAGAAGAATATTTATGGCAAGGTGGTGCAGCGCCTGGATACCAGGAGTCTGAAAGGGTGAGAGCTGCGGCAGTCTTGGGTTCCATATTTTAAAGTCAAAGACCATAATGATAACAGTAGTTTAGCAAAAAGGAAAAATGACCCATGAACTACATCATTGTATGTGCAGAGATGTACAAATGTTGATAGTTGGTTTCAAAAATGCATAATTATCATCATCGTATATGCTTACATTACAGATGTAGATAGTTGTTAGAATACAATTCTTGAAGTATATGCCGCTTGATGAAAGCTTTACGATCCTCATTAGATTGACATGAAAAGAGGGAATATAGGAAGAAAGATGCGAGAGAAGAATACACACTGTCAGACCTCTGTGGATCACATCACGTTGAGTAGAGCAATAATATCATAATAGAATTATCCTAGCCTGACTGATTGTGTCTGGTCGTGGATGATAATAGCATGCATAAGTGTTGAGTGCAAGCCTTGATTTCATCTTCTCACAAATATCAGAATGAAGATGGGGCTGGAGAGCAAAGTGGACGAGGCCAGTGGAGCTTCGGTAGAACTCCCAGTGGTCAACCTCTCCTTTGACTACATCAACAGAGACAGGAGGAAAAGAGAGTACATCATGGATGACCTAGACAGCTTCCAGGTAAGATCAGAACTCACTCAAATGTTTGCTTCCATTTTGGGAGAGATTACACTCTGATAGAAGTGGCCATGCTTTTTAATCCCCCTCTTTTTAAATGTGTGAATTTTGAGCAGTCAGAAATATGTACCATGGCACCACAGAATAATGAAACGGCTTTCTTCCGTTCCTAACAGTATACTGCTTCCATCTGTCTCCTTTATCCCTCTCTTTCTTTGTCGCTTTATGTCTCTACTATCACACTCTCATTTTGTTTTTTCCTGGTGCATTTATTTCATTTTAATTGTAATTCTCTTCTTCTCTTGCCCTAATTTTTTTGTTGAAAAAGTAATGCCTAGACAAGAAAGGTGCAAATTTGATAAATCAGCCTCTAAATTGAGTGAGATGTGTGACATACGTTTGTATGTCTATGTCTGTATATTAAATTTACAAGTGATGGTAGTTCTGTGTAACACAGTATCTACTAATGTTTGTGCATGAGTATGTGTACTGTAAAACGAGGAATGTTCGCGTTAATTTCGCAAATTTCTTGAGAGCGAAGATTCGCAAAATTTAAATGCATGCGAAAGTTTTTGTCTGCACTATAACCATTGAATGCCAGTGGCAGTTTGCGAAAATTTCATGCCGCAAAAAGTTTGTCGGCTCCAATTCGCGAAAAATTCATGCTGCGAATATATCATGTTTTACAGTATTTGTGTTTTTGAGCCACTACACAAAGAACTGCAGTGTGTATTGTCAGTTAGTGAATGTTATTGAATCTATAATTTTCAAATGTAGAAAATTTTTGAGGAAAAATCTTTCTTGCTGATTATTGAAATCTGAAGCATCTGTATCATGAATTTCTCTCATGGAATACAAACATTCAATCCTAGACTCTGATACAAGTCCTGGAACCAGTTCTGGCCCAGAACGAAGCCAGCAGGGCCAAGGCGGAACTTGTGTTCATGGAGTGCCTGAAGTGCCACCGTGAATTCCCCAAGACCCAGGCCAAGCTGCGAGTGGAGAAGAAACCAAGGAGGTCTGGCAACTGGCAGTCGGAGGAGGAGAGTGGTAGTGGTGAGTATCAGTGACCGTGTGAACAGAATGGTCACTTTGACCATCGGACCAGAAGAATCACTGTCCATTTCCCTTTTGCACCAGACTGAGTTTGATTTTCTGTCTGTCCTTGAAGTACACATGATTACATACAGGTGCAGAATTGTGAAGATTGTACGTAGATACATGCTCAGACACATTGTAAAACGTAAAGTTGAATTTGATATACCAATAGGCGCTATTATTATTCTTACTATATGTTTTGCTTGTTTTGTTTTGTTTTTTACTCCACCATAAAATACATTAATGAATAGTAGCATTTATTATTGAAAGATACAGCACCAAATCACAAATATAAGGTTTGGGAGACATGATGAGTTTCATCAGAGCTAAAAAAAATGTGTGTGTGTTTTCCCCAGAATTTGAGTCTGTCAATGAAGTGGCAACCTGCCCCTATTGTGGGAGCACTCTGCTAGTGGAGCTTGACGACCCCAAAAGGTCAGAGGTCAACACCCCTATTGGCTCAGTGGCTTCAATCGACCTTTCCTCCAGGCCCATGGCAGCTTCTTCGCCATGGAAATCAAGGTGTCAAACTTGTCCTATCCTTGCATGTATATTAACATTGAAAAATATGCATTTCGGTAAGCAGCATATGTTTAGTGTACCAATGGATAATTACATGTTTTACCGTCAAATCTAACAAATTAATAGAATATTCACCTTATATTGTAAAAGGTCCTCCTGAATGGTATTGATAAAATCAAAGTGAAATGGGATTGAAAGATTTTTCAAAATAAGTTATATATATCAAAAATGGTGTAGCAATACCTTGCATGATGTATTACCTGCTGCATATTATTTTTGTATTTTTTCCTTCTTTCATTTTGTGATTGAACTGTAACTACCTTTTCCTAACCAATAAAACTGAAAAAAAGAGAAAAAAGAAGGGTATAGCATTTCACATGACATTCTGTGGAGTGTGCTGAGTATACCAAGCATCAGCTGTAAACCATTCAAACTAGAGTAAGTCTGAGTCATGCAAAGCAGCATTCCAATGACATTTCTTCATGCAAAGTCACAATCTTGCACGTGTCATGCATCACAGAGAGAAGGACGCCCTCATTGTTAGTCCATCCAACAAGCCGAGCCTCATCCAGGCCTTCACCGACGTGTTCTCCCTCGGATCCAGTGAACCTGCCCAATCTCGGGCAAAATCCTCCAAGTTGCTAGGCAATGGTGCCAGCGATGCCTACCAGGACTCACTCATGGCCTCGGAGAATGGAATCCACCACACCAAGGAGCTGGCGCCCTCACCAGTCAAGGACTATGCATCGTCGCCAGCCAAGGAAAGTTCAATGACCACCTCCTCCTCCTCATCGCAGCTCAGTGGGATGAGTTCTGACTTCAGGTTTGTTGTCCCCCCCCCCCTCGCTGGATGACTCACACCGTTTTCCATTTCTCTATACATCACTAAAGTGTACTTGGTTGGCATGTCTTATTGTCAGTGATGAACTAGACATGTGTTTTTCGCTGTGTGCATAGTCTATGGAGTGATGGTGTGTGTTGCAGCCAATTTATATCAAACCTGTTAATGTTTAACCTGTTGAGGACGGACTGATTGTGCTACAACACGCATTTCCCATAGACCTCTGCCTGAGTATACTCGGCACTTGTCCTCAACGGGTTAATGGGTGCATAACAAGGAAATGCCTTTGATGCAGTGATGCAGCAATACCTGTTAATCATTTAGCATGACATTTTAATATATAACATGATGCATGTTATTCTTTGTGTATGAAAAACTGATTGCACATTTGTCATCAGATTGATGGCAGAAAATGGCAAGAATGTATTTGTCAAATTAGAATTCATTCTAGTTTTCATGGACCACGTGTCTGATGCAGTTCCAAAGTTTCCTCAATACAGGTCAGTGTTCATGTTAGTGAACTGTAAACAGAGATACTGTCATCATGTATGTCAAGAGTTTTTCATTGATAAGCTATGCCATACGATGCTTCCCTGAACCAGATTGCCAGATCCCACAATCAAGATGGAGCACTCGCTGCATACTCCGGTCGATGAACTGGCCAGCTACCCTCCAGAAAAACTTAAAGAGCTCCTGACGACAAATACATCTGGCTTCAAGCAAAGGTAGCGACCATCATGATTCTTAAGTTATGTATCATCTGTAACATGGGCTTCATGTGTGTAAGCCAGTCAGCCAACTCATCACTTGAATTATTATTATGGAAATATGTAATTTCTGCACAGCATATGGTAATATGTAATTGCTGCACAGCATAAGTTATCAAAATGAGCCTCAATCTGCTACCAGTAATCATCTTCATTTGATGTTATCTTTTTCATATTTTTATTATTTTTTTAATATTAACTTTAGAAATCAAAGACGCTCTCAAAGCTGTATGCATTTTTTTTTTTTTTTTTGGGGGGGGGGGATGTTTCAAGTTTGAAGATGTATCTATGGCCAAGCAGTGCAAGTTGTTTTATTGCTGATTCATAGTAATAGGGAAAATTGGTAACCTGATCCAGAGGAAGCAATTTCATCTTCATTATTTAAAGTAAAAACAATAAAAGAAGATGCTGATAAATCAAGATGGCTCAAGTTCATATCACCTTCCCTACACTAGGACCAAGTACCGAAACATTTCAATGCCATACCATTCTTATGTCAGAGAAGAATAAGAATTGTTATGATCGTTGCTGGAAATACTTTCAGCTGCATTGGCTGAATATCAAAATTTATCAGTTATATTTCTCATTTAATCCCCCTCATCTGGGAAACCTCCAGTCTGCAATAGTTTGAATAAATGAAGGCTTCTTTGTACAGCATACATTTGACCCAGAATACGAAAATTTGTACAATAAATGTGTGGAAAACTAGAATTACTGAAAGTGAGAATTCTCTTCATGCCTTTGCCGGGAAGGCAGGAGACATTATGTTTCCAGTTGTCATTCCGTCCCACATCTCATCATCGCAGCGTAATGTACAGTGGTAATATAATTTAGTTTGTAGGGTAGAAATAGGCAATTACTCGTATAAAATGATTATGATGAAAGGTTAAAGGTCAAAGGTCAAAGGTCCCCAAGATTCAACTAAAAAGTAATTTTTTTGGCCATGTATTCCTCTGAGCATAGTGAAGTCCAGTAGACTTGTATTTGGTGTAATGGATAGAATTAAATTGGGGAAAAAAAATCCTTTTAGCAGAGAGGATAATAGGCCAGTCTTTTGGTGGTGGTCTTGAGCATTGAGCTTCATGAAAAGGTAACAGAAGGGCTATGTTTTCTTTGCATATATAGTGATTGTGTGAGAATTGGAGGCTTCCCAGTTGACTGTGGATAACAGTTGATTTGCTGTAGTTAGACCAATCTTAATTTCCATAATGATGTAGTATTTTTTTTTTTTATAGATTTGTACATATATATATAGTTTTTCTTTTCTTTCTTTCTTTTTTTTTCATTATTTTGGAAGATATTCTAAGTAATGTACTACATGGCTGGCTGGTATATTACTTGCCATTTGCTTGTTAAAATTTTTAACCATTTCTTTATTTGTATATCAGTTTCACATCAACTAATCACTTTATATCATGTTTGACATTGATTCAGTACATTCATTATCAGAAGTTCAGAGCTGTATTTATTCAGATTACAAACTGCTACTCATTTCCTGTAACAACCATGCCAGTGTAATCCTTATCAAAAACTAATCCTATTTTATTTCTGTGTCAAAGCTTCCTTTTTGTTGTGTTCTGTTTTGGATTGGTTGTCATTCTTTTCTGTTGGTTTTGAATCTGTCATGGTGTCACGTTGTGTGCACTCTTTTGCTTCGCTCTATTTGTTCATCTAACCCCACCAGGTCTAACCAAGAGTTGGCCAGCACTAATCCTACCAGGTTAGTCATGACTGATTTGTGTGTGTGTGTCTGTCTCGTCAGTTTGCATGATCCTACCATGGACGATCATAGTCACTCCTATAATGACCATATTCATACACATGCTTGGATTCTTGGTACATGGAATGCCCTTCTATGCAACCACTCGCATGCTGTGACAGGGAAATGCTAAACATTGACCTATCCTTGACCTCTGGGCTGATATGTAATGTTTAGATAATTGTACATCTGTTTGAACTTGTTTTGTTCTGTGTATCATGTACATGTACATAAGGCCGAATATCTGCATGATATGTTCACTGTATGCACAATGGCCTTGTTTGTGTGTGGAACACCAGTTTACCCAAAGCAACATAATAATCTTGTATATATCTTTCACAGCCCTTGTCCTGTGCATGTCTGTGAAATTCTTATATCTTCATCCTCTATGTTGCTGTCTCTGAGGATATGTGTCTTGTCCAGAGGAATTGGGTTAAGCCAAGTTATAGAATAATACCAATAAGAGCAAAGAGATATAAATTGTGTTATACCATAATCAGTAGCTCATTGTTGACTGTTGCATCCAGCAGTGAGCTACATTTTCAAGATCTCCAAAGCAATATGTTTGTGTAGGGTTTATGAAGTCTGGGATGCATGGCATCGTGGAAATTGAATCATCTGTTGGTATGAATCCATGAGTTAGCTTGTCTTACTGTCTTTGCCATAGGTACTCCCTCTGCCCAACCGATGCGGGCAGTTTGTCCAGTAGGGAAGCCTCGGGACCACCAACCCCCATACACTTTGTTGCTGCTAGTCCATTTGACTCTCCAGCGGCGGTCAGACGAGGAGACCCACGGACTTTGACCCCTCAAAAGGGAAGTACACCGCACAGTGGGGATGAGGTTGGGGAATTGGTGTATGGAAATTCAAAGGATCAGAGCAAAGACCGAACACCAACTGCTCCAAGTGCTGATGAACATGCGGGAAATCATCAACCAAATCACACGTATAGCGAGGATGACATTGTTGTCCTAGACAACTCAGAGGCAGTATCCCAACACAGCATGGACTTTGGGAATGCCTATCACTTACGGGGCACTCAGTCAGAGAGGGATGCCGCGCCGGATGCTGTCAGCTATGGACGACTGGACAGCAATGAGAGCGACATCGCTGTCATCAGTGAGGCTGAGCCTCAGAGCAGCGCCAGTGCGCAGACACTCCCTAGAAATTCCAGCGCTGGAAATTTGAGTCTTACCTCGGACAACGTCTTTGAGGGAGGGCACCACGGTTCCTGGAATCAGCCCGGGATGGGAAGTCCCCTCATCCGGCGGCGGCAGGAGATGTCAGACAATAGCAAGGACTTCCTGGCCGTATACAATTCACAGTCTGGATCAGACACCCCTAATGACATCAATGGGAGGAACCACAGTGATGTAACCACCCCGGCTGAGCAGCCATTCCCCCACTCACCGAACACAGCCTCCCAGCTGAGTGCCTCTGTGACAGAACTTTCTATGCTGGAGATGGCAGAACAGGACTGCTGTAATGTGCACCATCGCCTCAAGCTGTTCCTGTCCATGTCCGTCTTTGGTGATGACGAGGAGCTCACATGTATCCTTAGGGCAAGTCTCACTACTTGTACTGTGTAGTTTTACTTTCATAAGCTGTGAAGTCTTTAGACTTGATCTATAATCCAGGACTGTCTATTGATAGATGTATGTTGTATGCAACGAATTAGGAAATCTGGAGTACTGAGGAAGAACATTGTATTTTAAAGGCAGAGTTTGTTTCCTGGTTTTAATGCTGAATGTGTGTTATGTATGAAAACTGGTGTGTAATAATTTACAATGAAGATCAGTCATGCAATCTTATTATAGCCTGTAGATCACTTCTGTGATGTGACCAATACATATGAAGTGAATTTGTTTTTTGCTAGAAAATCAAAACATTTCATTAATTCTCATAGAAAAACAATAGTTATGGATGATTTTACTCAGATTTTGACCAAACTTGGCACCAATTATTATTTGGGGAGGGAATCATAGTTTTAATATTATTATATTAATCATAGTTTTGTTTGGTGCACTGGGGGTGGGGGGGGGGGGCTATATGGCAGGGCCCAAAATACCCAAAATTAAGAGGATGTTGTCCAAGAAACCTGCAGTAATCCTGGATTATCAAGATATTTGAAATAGTTTGTATCAGGTGGAGTGCCATAAAGGGCAAAGTGCACTGCTCAGGTGAGCGCTAGACCTTTATGTCTCTTGTTGGTGCTTGTTCAGCCTTCATTAGGCATGTCATTTGAAATAAAAAATGTATTTTGAACAGGTAACAGATGAGGTTTTCACTAATACTTTCATCTCTTTACTTTCTTGTTTGTTTTGTTTGTGTTTTCTTCCTCCAGGGTAACATCTGGCTGATCAACAAGAAGACAAACTACGATGGGCTGGTGGTACTGTCAACAGAGAATTTGTATTTCCTGAAAATTGTCAAGGAAGAAAGGTTTGTGAAGTTATATTAGTCTGGTACGCATTACACTCATCATTTGTATTATGAGCAGTCTCACTGATTTCTGAGATGTCAAGTGATAAGATGAAATTGGGGTTGTTTCTAACCTTCCAAGTGAAGTTATCATGTAGGACCCATGTGTGATGAATTGGACACTTTATACCCATGATGTAATAATGCACATTTCTGCCTGTGAGAGGCACGCGCCATCCTTGTAATGCACTTTTAAAAGACTTTTGTAATTTTCCATCAGTGAGAGTAGCGATGCCTTATGCTGACTGGGGTGTAGCAAACTCAACACCAGGAGTGGCCTTACATTATATGTGTAATTATCTGTGCAAGTATATCCCACATAAAGTTTAATGATAGTTTAAAGGCAGTCATATAGATTTTTCCCCATCAAGCCCAGTGATCTACTCATTGTAGTTAGTGCTGGATCTACTGTAAAAGTGGATAGTTTCCGTGAGTAATTTTTTTTTATGCCTCCGCCACGAAGTGGCCGGAGGCATTATGTTTTCGGGTCGTCCGTACGTCCGTCCGTACGTCCGTCCGTCCCGTTTTGTTTTTGTAGATATCTCAAGAACCGTGTGGTGGTTTTACATCAAACTTGGTATGAGGGTATATCCTTGGGGGATAATACTTTGTGTGGATTTTAGGGTCACAGGGTCAAAGGTCAAAGGTCACAGGTTATTTTGTAAAATAAAATTGAAATTTCATGTTTTTCTCCATATCTCGCAAATGGTTCAAGGTATCTTCATGGAACTTAGTATATATGCTTGTACTGATGGGCAGTGATTATCTAGGGAAGTTGGGGGTCATGGGTCAAAGGTCGGGGGGGGGGGTCAAAGGTCAAGGTCAACTCCTCAAAATATCACTACTTTCCTTAAAATGCAATATGCCTGAAGGTTTTTTTTTTTTAAACTTGATGTATGGCATGTATTACCCAATATATATTTTTGGGGAAGTTTCTTGCCCAAAGGTCAAAAGGTCAAAGGTCAAGTGAAAGTGCTAAATTGCACTTTTTCCTCCATATCTCGAAAGTACATCGTAACTCAAGGTATCATCATGAAACTTACATATTTATGCATGTTCTAACTAACCGTGATTCTCTGTGGAACTGTGAGGTCAAAGGTCAAAGACCAGGTTTAGATAATGCTATTTTCCCATTTGATTCTGAAATTATACTTTTTCTCAATACCTTGAAAATTACTCGATGCATAAACTTATAAAAGGGTCAAAAGTCAAGTAAAAATCATCAGTTCCCCAAATACCTGCACTCTGACATTTTAATCATTCATCCAATTGAACCTAGTTCTAGAAAGTGAACATTCAGCATATTTGTGTCAAACCTGTCATTTTAATATTTTGCCAATTGTGTGAAACTGTCATCACACATTGTCAAGACATTGTACTATAGACCTATTAGGAGAACCATGCATTATGGCGGAGGCATATCAGTAGCCGTAGCGATATATCTAGTTTCTGCATGCAGCTGGGTTAGATGAATAATGGCATGTTTTTTATTCTGCAGAATCAGGTCATTATGTACTGGAACATATGGCATGCAGTGATATTTGTATGCTTTTATTTTTGTGCCATCTTCTGGTTATGCAAAATGGATGAAAATTTCTACTTTTACAGTATCATGAATTGACTTCTGCCAAGGCTTCCTCCATATATCTGTCTTGTGCATCTTGTGCATCATGACATCAACTGGGTCATAAAGCTTGCAGTGCTTCAAATTTTTGTACCAAACACACAGCTGGTCTTCAACTGATGGACCTTGCTAGCCCAGACTAGATCTAAATGGAGTCTGTGACAACACACACACACACACACACACACACACACACACACACACACACACACACACACACACACACACACAAAAGAAATTCTGAACATGTGTGTGATATAAAGGAATTAATCAACTTCTAATTTTGGATGATGAGACAAACTATCAAAGTCTTCACATGGTTTGGATATGGTTGCTCCAAAGATGACTGCATCCAAATGATTTTGAGATCGATAGTTTGTCTCATCATCCTTTACCAGTCAAGTCCTAGGGATATTTGCTGCAAAGATAATTGTCCTTGCAACATTAAATTGGCATTAAATCGGTTGGAACTGGTTGAAGTCATAAAATCTTGCACATAGTCAGATAGAAATTAAAAACAAGATGCTAATTTGAGAGAGAAATGGGAACTTCAGTTTTCTACAATGTGTTGCTAATTTGATACTCAGATAGCAATTTAGCAGTTGATAGTCTGTTAAAATATTGTAAGTGAATCAAGCAGTTATATGTAACCAACAGTGGTCCCAAATTAGAGAGAATTTTTGACTCAACAGTGAATAGCATACTGATAACTTATAATAAGGCGATACCACATGAGACCACAGAAACGTCTTTTCCTGGACATGGCGGGTTTCAGTGGAGTTGATTTAAAATCTTGTTAGAGTCGGTTGCACCTGTGGACTTCAGGTGACTGATTGTTGCTGTCATATATCAGATTCAGTGATACTCTTGATCTCTGTACCAGGAATGAGCTGTTGCAGAGTCTTCAGGGCTGTAGAGTGTAAGTGATTGTGATAAATCAGTTGCTCAGTTCATATCCCTTGCCAACCGCAAGCAGTTTCTTTTATTTGGCGACCAGCCACAAGCATATGCATGCTCACATATTTCGGGAGAGACTCGCAACATGTTGGCACATCATCGACATAACTTTGTTCACGCATATGTAAAGGAGGTTTTCAGTATGCATGCACATTGACATTGGCAAATCATTTTGTTTCTTTTGATTTCAGTCATACAAATGCAAACTTATTAAATATTTGAGTGTAAAAGACGCTGCTCTTTGTTGTTGTTTACAAAATTAAGTGGCATAATTATGAAGTTTACTATCATTGGTTTGTTCATAGCTCTTTGTTTGATCTTTAGTTTACATAGTACAATCTATGCAAATAGTCTCATCTACTTCTGATTTGGAATGTCAAACACTTTCTTTGTGAAACATCACTTAGTGAAACATCACCTGTGAGTTATCTGTGAGTTAGACCCCGTTTACAGTGCGGGGCCGGGCTCGGCCGCGGCCGAGCCTCGCAATTTTGTCCGTTTACACTGCTGGGCTCGGCCGCGCTTTCGATTCAAACCTTTCATTATTTGGTCGTAGTGGCGCTCTGCTTGTAAACTAACGCAATTTGGTATTGTCTGGTTTTCAGACCCTTTGCCAACTGAATTCCGTGGCGACGAAGTCGCCGTTCGGGCAAAGGCCTTTGGCGAAGGAAAAAATCCTTTGCAGGACAAAACCACCTTAAACTATACTAGTTTTCGACGTTGAGGGGGTTAATATCCTGAACAGTGAAAGATACAGGCATAGGGTTTGGAAGCCAGACTAAAACTGGCCGCGCAATTCTCGCTATCGCCAATGACGTAAAAAGTACCCGGATGTTGATTTAAGCGTCATTTACGGTGCATTATGGGACAGTCCGGTAGCAAAATCACTTCCGTTCGTACGCGCGTGATACGTGACTAATGCTATTTACACACACAACCGACTGTATTCTACGTGTACTTCCGGTTTTCTCGACTTGAATTACAGCTTTAATATGATTTGAAATTTCTCCATTCTTAAGAAATTGCTGTTAATACGACTATTGGTTGTTGCTGCGAAGCTGCCATGTGTTGTTCGCACGATAATAAATGAAAAAAAATCTGCAGAAATAGGACCCTTACTGGCATGGGAGACGTG
This sequence comes from Diadema setosum, assembly GCA_033980235.1. Classification (NCBI taxonomy): domain Eukaryota; kingdom Metazoa; phylum Echinodermata; class Echinoidea; order Diadematoida; family Diadematidae; genus Diadema; species Diadema setosum. Next base: position 6,805,313 of record CM067067.1, read on the forward strand.
ACATGGCCGCGTGGGTGAAGTTTGCGGGTGACTCCACAGCGCAGTACGTGCACGCGCGACTAGACTTACTAGTAGTGGTAGTAGCATAGCACTAGGCATTAGTAGGCCTAGTGCCTACGTACATTGTACGTACATGTACTTACTTGGGAGAAGTTGCTTCGGAGACTGGATAAGTACGAGATCACTGTTCGTTCCCGATTGTGTTCGCGACATTCGCGACATAAAAAAAGATGGGCATTCTATGACGATATCCAGGTGGGTGATTATTTTCCAGCATATTTTCAGCATATGCAGAGATGACTGATCTGTGATGTGCACATCGATCGCATGATCAAGCAGTATGCTGTACCGGTATGTGTTAGCGTATGCGCTGCATGCGTGCAGTGGTGCATAATGCAAGGCTGGCCGCCGGCGGGGACTCGACTACAGTGTACGAGTATGACAGGCCTGGCCATCACTCGCTGGCTCGGGCGGTACAGCCGCCGACTGTACTACCGTGATCAGCGCGGCGCTATAGGTAAGGTACACGTACGCGCACGCTAGCGTTGTGCAAATTATGCTCCGCGCCGGAAGTGCCCTTGCTACCAAGTGCACTAAATCTTGACGAAAAAGCCACATCCGGGTACTTTTTACGTCATTGGCGATAGCGAGAATTGGCCGCGCATTTGTACCAGTTTGCGTTTACACCAAGAAAAGGAGGGGCTCGGCCGAGACCACCTCCAGAGCGAGGCCAAATGCGAGGCCAATTTTGGCCTCGCATTTGGCCTTTTGCGCGTTTACACTGAAGCGGGGCTGGACTCAGCCGCGGCCGAGCCGCGGCCGAGCCTCGCACTGTAAACGGGGTCTTATTTGGCATGAGAATAAGTTCACATCTTTATAGATTATTTATTTGGTGTATGAAAATCATGACCATATATCATGAGTGCTTTACAGTGAATGTAACAGAATTTACCAGGAGAGATACTCGTGTTATATTTTTATGTAAAAACCAAAGTATATACCTTAGATCAAAGAAAACGAATTCATTTTGTGTAAACAGATTTTATGATAATCATGTTTTTTTTTGTGTGTGTGTGTGTGCATGTGTTGTGTGTTATACCTGCTCATAAGAATATCTCAGCAGGAGTAGATGTAAATTAGCTTTGTTTTTCTTTGCTTCATGATAGCTACATGTACTTTGATTTGCAAACACTCTCTTTTGATCCCATTGGACATGAATTGTAAGTGTCATTTGGCATAAAGTAAAGAGCTAAGCAATCATTACAGCTTTTAACATGCCAGATTAGAAATTAGATTTCCAGAAGAACACTAACTCTAACACAGACCTTCATAAATTATACACAAGGTGTTTGATTTTGTGCACCTTGTTATGAAATACTTTGTGTAAAGCATTCTACTTGGATAGCATTATGTAACTAATGTTACAATTGAAACATAGCAGCACTTCATAAGATCGCAAGTTTCTCACTATTTCTACACCTGCTGCCATAAGATTGATACAAGGACTGGAACAATGTTTTTCTGTGCAAATACCAGTTGTACATCTGAAAAATCTTTGGTTTTTATCAAATGGATGCCTTTTGGTTCTCCATCTTGAGTCTGCAGTAAATCTCCTTCCACCTGTGTGGTGTAGTATGCTCTCTCGTTGGTGATGAAATAAGGCAACTGTCTCTTAAAGACACTGTTGCCAAGGCAACTATTGCAGATGTATGCATATTGCACCACAAAACTGATACCTGTTTTCAAGGGCACATTCACACCATGGCAAAGATCTGCCAATTTCCTTTTCCTGTATGGTACCTTCACGAAAACAATGTGCTGAGCCATACATGCTATCTTAACTCTTTCAATTCCACCAGGAGTCTGTGTTTGTGCAATGTCAGTGGCAGTTTTTAGGGGGAGGTCTAAAAAGGAGTTAAGAATAATAACATTTGATGATATAGATTGTTGAAAATTCTTCTCCTTTTTTTAAGTGCCTTTTGTTTTGTTCAACATGTCTTGACAGGTGTTATTTGATGTTGTTTTCAAATAATTGCTGAAAAAGTTTCAGTGTATTGATTGATGATCACATACATATGTTTGCCTATAAATCTATGTGGTGTTTTTTAGTCAATACAAGAACATCCAGAGACAATAGTTAGGCTTTGATATAGGTCGTATAGAGCCTCTTCAAACATTGTATTAATAAATGTAGATTGCAATAGTACAATCCACACACTACAAAAAATGTGACCATAAATTTACAACCATATTGATTTTCATAGATAATTAAATTAAAGGATGAAATGAATAAAAAAACTTGTAAGAAGTGACACTGTTTCTTTGTTGCCTTCAGTGAGACTCCATCTGATTGGCTGGCGAAGCGGTCCCAGCACCCAGTTAAAGACCTCACTAGGATACACCTTGGCCTCGGCAGTCAGAGCCTCCAATTTGAGTTCTCATCGGAGGGAGCCCTCTACACCATTGTGACAGGACACAAGAAGAGGACCAGGCAGTTTACCAACACTGCTGCTAGTGAGTGCAACAATCAAAATTCATAAAGATGTCCAAAATGTCATCTTGAAGTTGTGGTTTTCTTGTCCATGAGAAATGTGTATATGCCACTCTGAGATCATCAGAATTTTCATTTTCAAGTGTTTAACAATATTAGAAAACATGAAGGTGTGAAATTGTATCTGTGGCAAAATATTAAGTAACTGCAGAAGATCAAAATGGGTAGACATTGCAAGACAGTATTGAAGATAGGTATTGGTTATTTACGTATTTGTGTAAATTTGTATAATTTCCTGTTACATTTCCTTATCTCTCTCTGTTTGTGTATTTTCTACCAGTATGAATGTCTTGCATACTATAAAACAAGGAATGTTTGCACGCGCTTTAATTTCGCGGACTTCGCGAGCACCAAGATTCGCGAAATTAAAATGCACACGAAAGTTCTTGTCTACACTATATGTATTGAACGCCAGTGGCAATTTGCGAAATTTCATGCCACGAAAAAGGCTGTCGGCTCCAATTCAGGAAAATTTCATGCCGCGAATATATCATGTTTTACGGTACCTCAAAGGCTAACATACAAATATATATTTATTTTTCCTTCTCTATCTCTCTCTCTCTCTCTCCCTTTCTGTCTTCCTGTGTCTTTCTGTGTGTCTGTGCTCCTCTCTCTCAAAGATTCTCTGAGTGCTGGAACGTGGAGGAAAAAGTTCAAGGGCATCGTTTGGGAGAACCCACAGACGTTGCTGAACCTCACCAGTGAGGTCTTTGTCCCCCAGGCCACTGGGGACACCAGCTATGAGGTGGACCCCCAGATCTCCGTGTACATCATTGCCCAGCTGAAAATAGCGAGCACAAGCAAGCAAGGTTAGTGCGTTGGGTGATTTTGAAGAAGGACGTAAAACCAAACCAGCAAACTAACAGATATAAAATCTCCTTTTTTTAGCCTTTCACAAAAGTTTGCATACCTTGGATTCAGTTTTAAGAGTTCAAACAAAAACACTAGATTCTTATGTGTGAACTTTCCACTGCTAAAAGATGCTAAATGTGTAAGAGAAAAAATGTCTGATCTATTCATGTATGTTTTCTTATACAGTGCATGCAATGTTTGTGGTGGCTAAATGCAGAATAGATTGCTTTGCTGCATGTACTGTAAAAGTGGAAATTTTCACGGTGTTGAAATTTTCTCGCATTTGGCGCACCCAGAGGCAACCGCGAAAATAAAAGCATGCAAATATTTTTGCTTGCCATATGTTCCTGTACGTGATATCTTGATTCTTTACAAGAATACCAGATGATCTGTATACACATATTTATACTTGAAGCACAAAGAGTACAATACTGTCTGACTTTATAGATATCTTGTGCCATAGTGATATGCATTCGATATATTGTAAAGTTTTCTGTACAGTTTTATAAATTTTACACAGGAGTAATTTGGCTTGTATCTTTTCATATCTGATGTAGGCACAGCAGTAAAAGTCAAAGAAGTAGGTGTCCTAGTGACTGCTACTGATGTGTATCTGATGGAAGAAAATCACTGTTATCCCATGACCCTCAAGAATAAGAAAGGGGTCAAAGGTCAACAGTTTACCCCATGTGGTCATCGCAAGATATGTGATATATCAGGACTGGCAAGTGTATATTTCTTGTTTGTATATTATTCACCTCAACAGAGGAAGACTCATTGAGCACAAGTTTTTCTGAGTTGTTCCGTGCAAGGAAACGCAAGTGCAATAAGTGTTCAAAGCAAGTCACAAAATTATTACAAAATACAGTGAGAAGGAATGTGATGGAACACTGGACACTGCAATACCTTAAGTATTAACTTGTAAATTTTGAGTACACATGCAAGCAATGCTAGAAAGAAATGACATAAACCACAAATTCATGAAGGTATGGAGCCTGATGGATCATTACCTTAACCTGGGTGATGTGATTTCAAGACAATCTTGAATTTACTTCATTTGTAGATAGTAACAATAACAACAGCAGCAACAAATACTTCCATTTAGTTTCATCCACTGTGTGGATTTTGAGGTATTAAAATCAAAATGAAACATCTACTGAAAAGCAGAATTCTGCTGAAGTATACCAGAGAGTGAGGAAGTAAATCAGTAATGGTAGTGTTTCTGCCATATTTTACCTCCACTGTAGAAGCATATGAAACCTGTCTTCCATTTACACTGAAATTGTCAAGGAATGTCCCCATTTGAAGTGAATCCCAAATTTATTATCACAAGATCAACATAATTCTTCAGATATGACATGGAGCTGATGAAGAAACATTGTTCATTTGTAGAGATGCAATTTGTTGTGTTCCATTTAAAACATAACTGCATGATAATGAACTTTTCCAATTGACTCTTTGGTCTTATTAGGAACTCTATGAGGACTCTACCACCGATGTGACAATCTCATTCTTCAGTGAGGTGAGATATACCTTCTATGGATGGTGCCTGCCTCTATTGTAGTCACAAAGTCTTATTATACCCCCGCCAAACGAAGTTTGAAGGGGGTATATAGGAATCAGCGGACGGTCGGGCGGTCGGGCGGTCAGGCGGTCGGTCGGGCGGTTGGTCCGTTGCAAATCTTGCGTCGCGAACTACTTCCTCAGTTTTCAACCGATTCCCATAAAACTTGGCACAGATGTGTGCCTTGGGTTGTAGATGTGCAAGACGTATTTTTTGACAGTACTCAAAAGTACGTTGCCATGGTAACAGCATATTATGGGCAAAAATGGGTACAAATCTTGCGTCGCGAACTCCTCCCACAGTTTTTGATCAATTTTTATGAAATTAGGTACAGATGTTCATCTGAATATGTTAATGTGCAAGACACATATTTCCGCAGTGGCAAAAAGTGCGTTGCCATGGTAACGGCATGTTATTGGTAAAATATAGGGCAAAATGCTTCATGGCAAAACTGCTTCATCAGTGTTCTTCCAATTCTCATGGAATTCATATTGAATGTTTGTCTTAGGATATAGGTCAGCATGACACATTTCTTGACAGTGACAAAAAGTATGTTGCCATGGTAACAGCTCACATATTATGAGCCAAAATGATGGAAAATTTTGTGTTGCAAACTACATGTACTTCCTCAGTTTTTGCCCAATTTCCATGAAATTTGGTACAGATGTGTGCCTTTGGTTGTAGATGTGCAAGACGCATTTTTCGACAGTACCCAAAAGTACGTTGCCATGGTAACGGCATATTAATGGCAGAAGATCAAGGAAAGATCTTGCGGATTTAACTACTTCCTCAGTTTTTTGACCAAAGCTTATGAAATGTTGTTTGGCGGGGGTATAACCAGTCGCTGTAGCGACATTTCTAGTATTATGAGGATATACATTCCTCCTTTGCAGAATATGATAATAATAATAATAATAATACATTTATAAAGCGCATGATAAGCACTTGCTTCTCTATGCGCTGTACAGTTCACATACAAAATACAAACAAAAGACTAACAAATATAACAATAAACATAATAGATCCAATAATTAACAAAAGGGGTAATGAATGTTTATCTTAATATTGATTGTTCTAGAAGAAAGTGAGGACCCAAAGAAATGAAGGCATGTCAGATAAGCATATCACTTGTCATGATTTTAAACCATATCTCACATGTGCTTCAAAAGTGAAGAAATTTTAGTGATAGAAAATTTGGTGTTAAATGTTAATGACCTTTCCCAGATGTTTTTTTCTCCCTAACTCTGGTCCAGAGATGCCTTCGAAATATGATGATTTATCAGAGATTTAAGGCGTAGTACATAAGGTTTCTTTGAGCGATATGCCCAAACAGAGAGCACTGGCTGAAGGGCTACTCTCATGCGAAGTACCTATATACAAAGATGATGAAGATAAAAGATTTGATGAAAGATGATGAAGTTGAAGTACTTGACTCTGGGCATGCCCAACTGACTAGGGCTGGCCATATACCAGGTGTCTATACCATGTATACACTGCTGAATCTATTTGATTTGTGCTCCTCTAGAGGCAGACATTAGGGAGCTTTAGATTTTAGACGGGCGGACGTTCAAAGGGAAAAAAACATGGTCTGAGCGTGCGCAGCAGCGCACGTCAAGTTACTGCGCATGCTCAGACCATGTTTTTTTCCCTTTTAATGTCCGCGCGTCTAAAATCTAAAGCTCCCTATTGTTCAAATAATCTACAAACACATCTGGATGTCAGTCAGTCTGTGCTCTCCGACAATTTGTTTCTTTTATTTGTTTTATTTTTTTGTTTTATTGTTTTTGTTTTGTTAGATTTTTTTGTTTGTTTGTTAGTTTTTTGTTTTTCTTTAGTCATGACTGTTGTCTAAACTGTATGCTCATCTGTGTGTAGGACACTGGTGAGGAGTCTCAGTGGGATGTATGCACCTTCTCCCCGGAGTCTTTGGATCAACTTTTAGCTGTCATTAAGGAGCCCTGGAAGGAGATGTTTGGAGTCGACATTCAGGAAACGGTTCACCCTTCGCTCTTAGTCCAGGTTAGATTTTATTTATCATGATATATTCATTTGATAATTGATCTTTGCTAATCAATGCCATTCAAGGAGCTGAGACTTTCATCTCAGGGAATGTGATGTTAATTGAGGTTTGACTGGTTTGGCATAACTTTAACTATGCCTACATAAAGAAGTAATGTATTATAAATCACCTTTTATGTTGTGTAGAAATAAACATATTTTGTTCTTCAGTGCTTTTTGACCGGAAATCTCTTGTATTAATACTGAAAGGCATATTTTAATCATGAGGATGATAGTCCTAAACAATTCCCTGAGTTTTTAGGTTTTCAATTCATTCAGTATTGAATTCCTTTTGACTCGTTGTGGTTATGTTTGTACCACTATGGGCCAAGATATTACTGTGACATCCTAATGATTTTTGTTTTCTTGTTTTACTGAATATGTTGCAAAGAGAAGACTGAGCTGAAAGTCTTATTTTATGCCATCTGGAGACAGTATGCCCACATTAATCATGTACAAAGATTATTGTATTATTGCAATATTTTGCATGTTTTCTGAATTTTGATCAAAATAAGCTCAGGTACATGTAATGTAGCCATATCATTGACCTTGCTGATGGCCACATTGATGTGGTTAAATGATATTGTAATAAAAAGCTTAAGCTAGATGTGGTTTTTAATTATTTTCTGTTTTTTGCATCCCCAATACAGGAGATGGCATGACCCTTAAGTAATCTATGGGCATGACAAAACCTGTGAGATGAAGAGTTGCCATGGCAACCAGTGATGCCCACCAAGAAGAGTGGGAGTTATCATCTCATCGAAGACTGCAAGCTTGGTTTCACTGCATCTTGAGGGAAGCTTTACCAAGGTCCCTTGCATCTGTGAAATCACAGGGACTGGTATTCTGGGTTACTATTTGAAATGCCACCAGAGTGATGTGTCCTGTACTGGCAGACGGGTATTGCTTCTACACGACTTTTCAACGTGCTGACGAGTGTCACCATTGGATACGTGGATGCGGGTGTTCTTGATTGATTGATGGCTACAATACTCTGATCAGCATCAACTATCACTCTCACTAATCTCTGTGATCAATGAAATCAAACTAATCTCAAGCACCAGATGACTGTGACTAATCCTTTGGTCCAGAATCTAGGACTTTTGTAAGAGATTAGGTGATGAATTGTTCTTGATGAAAAACAGTTGAAAAGTGTGACTTAATAATTCAAGTTCAGGTTTATTGACAATTGATTCCCCTTGAAAAGAAGAAGAAGAGGAAGAAAAAGATGACCTGGCACTCTTGATATTGACAGTGAAATTGAGTCACTCACCAGACAAAAAGTTGAATTCGTGTTTTATTAGCAAATATCAATGAGCTCTACTTATATGTGTCTGTCCATTTGTAACCTTCGTCCCCTGAACTGTTATGCAAGCATTACATCACTGTGGTTAGACACACGCCCAATATCATGGGTTGTTGTGATGAGTGCAAATTTTATCAACAGTTATGCAATGCTAGATGTAATTTTACATCTGATGAGTCTTACAGTAATTAGCACTGCTGAAGGGTATTTGACAGGGAGGGAATAATCACAACATGTTCATGTACAGAAAGGCATTCATTGTCAAATGACAGAACTGGATCTACTTAATTTTGTTTTGACAATGGTAAAACATTCCACATCAACTCTCTGCAAAATTATGTAATTCAAGAGGCAACCAATTTCAAGTGTCTGCGAGCCCACCATAAAGATTTGTGATGTAATTTGAACCTTTTCATTTGATGCACATGGTCAAATTTTCATCCAGCTGCAGGAATTAGCATGAGACATGTCAATGGTAAATCATTATGACCTCAAAAGGATCTAAAAGGATCTGTGGAGCTTCAGTTATCATTTTGAAAAGTAAGTTATGATGCCATTGTACCATTTAGATTTTTCTAAAATATTCAGTCTGGTACTGTTCAGGAAATGGTTGTAACTTCAATTGTTTGCAGCTAACTTTAAGCTAAAAGGGAAAGTTTAGTTGTATTAGTTGCTATCCTCACACTGAAATATTCTCAAATTTAATGTTTTTTGCTAAGTAGTTGTGTACTTCACATGTGCATATAATGCCAAAGTGAAGATATGTTGTAAACTCATAATGATCGAAGTGTATTATATCTTTAAGTATTGTTTGTCTGCATCTCAAAAAGATTATTCTGGGATGCATACCATCATGAATGTTTGACCTCAGTTCTAAGAATTATAATGTTGAAAATACTTTGCATGATGTTCCACTTAGGTAGCATTTTGGCTGACTGCATGAGTACCTTATTCAGAATTTATTATATGGTGCAGCACACTGCACATTTATTGTAAATATGTGAGAATGTTTCTTTAAAATGACATAGTACTGAATGATAGGAGATTGTGTATCATAAGAACTTATTCTAAGAACCTATTTTCAGAACTTATAAAGGATTTTATTGATAATTATGCACCCTTTTGTCCAGTGACTCAAGAAAATAACTGACAAGCATATGCCAACATTCCAGCTGATATTTCTCTGTAATTATTTTTCAAACATAGATGGTCTATGGTAAGATAAATGGTATTTGTGTATGTAAAGGCAAGTGACTAAATGTACATTGTGATGTGAGTTTCAGCACAGTAGGTGCTAAGGTACAGCATCCCTATTTGCAGAAAACACCAAAATGAGCCCTCTGCAGTGAGAAATTGCAGCTCATCACAGCAGTCAGTTTATGGTTAGAATTTAAAAAATGACAAGTGTCCTCTTCTTTGTAAGGCACCCCCCCCCCTCCCGAAAAAAGGCCTGCAACATTTTACGGAATATATTTCTGTCTGTATGAACACTGCTTTCTGCATTGCAAGAGCTGAAATGTGACATAACCTATTCTTTGACCAAAATTGTATTGTTGAGAGTGGCTGCATTGTGGGAGAAGTATATGCCTAGCTAGCACCATGACTTGATTTGCCAAAAGCGACTATAGTCCGTAAATATTAATTACCAGTAGGTCGTATGTATATTTTCCTTTGACTCATGAGTGTCACAGCATTTTGTATCCAGTGTTTCAGTATGTTTACCAGAATCAACCTTATTATTCCGCTGAACTGATTTTTTTTATTTTTTTTTATTTTTGCTTTTAAGACAGAACAGGTCAAAATGTTTGCACGAGCCGTAGGGAATAAAAATCATTGAAGTCCTGTGTTATCTGTCTTGGAATTGCACTGTGCCTGTGTCCTGCTCTGTCCTGTCCTGTTTAGTTTCCCACCTCATGGTAGCTTGTGGAGCCTGAGGAAAGTCATGTCTTATTTGAGTCCACATACGTGAGGCACTTCCACAACATTTACTTTCTGCTGTCTATAGCGTTCTAGTAACATTCATGCTGCATGATAATCTCCATCACCTTATAGTCAAGAAAAGTTTTCTTTTAGATGCAAGGTAATCATTTTCTCATGTTCTCACTGAGCTTTTCACTTGCATGAAGAGAACTTATATTGTTTTCATTTTCCTGGGTTATGCTGCCACTTTTCTATGCAATGCCACCAATATTTTCTATCTTTCAGTGTAGTATCAAGACAGATGCAATGATAATTTATTTTCAGGCTTAGATATTGGGTAAATGTGAACTACTCACATGTGTCATGAGATTCTGGCATTGTTCATAAATGTATGTGGAGTTCTATACATTTGAAATATCAATGATCAAACTCAAAACAAGGACTTCTTTTTTAGCTCGAAGTATAGCTGATGTTTGAAGATTAACTGATCTGTTGTGCAAATTTCTTGATTATGGGATTTTACAGTTAAGTTGCCTCTCTATAATTGTTCAAGTGTCAATGAAGAGTTTTATGTAGCATAAGTATCATAAAATGAGACCATAGGCTGTGGAATTATCTCTTAAAACCTTGGCAATCTACTTGTGTGGCAGCGATTAATGCCTAAAAGTGAATATACCTGAAAAAGAAGAAACATTTGTGTTATAAAGGCATTCAAACAACACCATGAATGTCGGCAAAATCAGGTCAATATCTGGAAAGTAACAATGCATAATGTTTGTAAATCATCTAATTTTACAATTAAGTTGCACCATGAGAGAATCACCTTGTTTCTGTGACTGTGATCCTGCTTTGTAACACTCCTCATGATACAACTGTAATTATTACAGTATACATTTTGAATAATGTTAATTTTACATTATTTCAAAGTCACATTTTCTTCCCAACTCTGCAACAGATATGCCAACATTATCATGTTGCAACTGTATTTTATACCCATACCGTAGAGGAACAAGGTTATTTCATCTCACAAGTAAGAAAAAAATCAAATTGTGATTTTTTTTACATGCTCTTATGCTATCACTTCATTGTCAATTGACTTCTTTAAGGTCCCCTTTTAGTGCTCATAAGATAACAAACTGACATTAAACTAGTTTGCTTCCCTGTGAGATGTGTCTGAATTTTCTAAAATATTTGCACATCAATTGCTCTTTGATATCACTACATGTATTTCTGTTCAAAGCACAGATGTACCTATTTTCATTGAGATGAATATCTCTTGTAAAGACTAAGATTTGCCTGCACAACAAAAATATGTGGTAATGATGTTGACTAAATCATATTTTCCTGTCAATGTACAGTTCTTGTGGCTAATCTGGGAAATCTAAAAAAAAAATTAAAAAAATGGTAATACAGCCTTGCACTACTGTTTGACAAACTACAGTATTGTCTGTCACCTTGGAAAGATGATCATAGTGTGCACAGCAGAGAAACAGTTAAAGTATGAACTAGTTCTGATGGTGTTACTTCATGGAAAAAAATAATGTTAAGATATGCATATTAGGGAAAAAGGATTACAAACACACATGCTCATTCACATATCGTCGCCGGTCACACGAACCGACGAATCACTCGATTTTGGGTCAAATTTTCGATTTTGAGATTTTCAATCATTTCGATAGTAGATATTCCATACTACATATTCTGAAATTCTCAGTGTGTAATTCGGTGTAATTTTTATGTAGTTATCACTTTTGTAGAAGTATGTAATTCCATTTGTGAAAATTATTTGTTTTCCCCATAGACGCGTGTGTTAAACAATCAGGCGATTCGATGGTTCGGTGACCGCGCGTACTAGTAAACGCGTACGTGCGGTCACCGAACCGACGAATCAGTGCGCATTGACTTGCGTGTAATTTTTGAGATTCAACAGTTCATTGACCGCGCGCACAGTGCGCGTACTATGTAATACATGTGTTGACAATGACAACGCTCAATGTACATGTACATATGGACACACATGGAAAATGACAACGTTCTTTGCAGACCGAAAATACATGCATGCAGCTCTTTGACGATTTCCTGCTTATTTGTTAACAATACAATTCAATAAAAACTTCACAAGTTAGAGCAAGAATTGAAGTCTGATGTACTACAAAAATAATTGGAAATTATAGACATGAAAGTGTAGCAACCATAAGTCAAAAATGGGTAACTTCAAACGCGATTTTCTCGAATTGTCATTCTTACGCAAACCTGAGGGATTCTTCGGTTCGTGTGACCGGCGACGATATACTTGACACAATGCTTAAGTGTATATGTGTGTGTGTGTGTGTGTGTTTTTTTAAACAACTGGCTGCTAGATTAATCACAAAATGCCAACTCATTTCACATATTTCTTGTTCAGATTTGTCTAATCTTATTGATGGGGGTTTCTACATGTACTCCACATTGAATAAATGTATAATGTAGGAATCTGTGTTCAAAGAAGTCCAGATGAATGTCTGTGAAAAGACTCATTGACGATAAATAAGAAAGATATTTTTCATTTATTTTTTTCTAAATGTATTACATTTTAATTTGTCCATGTGCAATGTTTTTGTGGATAATCATGATTTTTTGGTGGTCAAATCCATAAAATGAATAATTTATTTGAAAATATTGTGCATGTATTGTGTTGTTCCAACAGAGTTGAATTACAATGAAAATTGTATAAAATGACTTTTTGTGTGAAAATGTGTTTTCTTGTGTCATGACGGCTGAGTGGTGCCATGATGTACCAAATATTGTTAATCAACCTATTGACTGAGGACATCTTCAGCAATTAAAGGCAAGAGTGGTATATATAAGACAGAAGATATATCAAACATCAAACATGAATTCGTTTGGGTTTCCATTGTCGTTATATTTGTATTTAGTTTCAATAAACAGGTCATAATTAGTTCCATTATCTTATCTTACTTAATTATTTTTCAAAAGGAGGTAAAGAGAAAGAATAGGGAGGGGGAGAGGGATAGGAGAAAGAGGGATATCGAGAGAGAGAGAGAGGTAGCCAGAGTACGAGAGGGAGATAAAGATATAGGTAGGTAGGTTGGTAGGTATACAGGCAGACAGACAGACAGATATATGATAGATAGATGAATAGGTAAATTCAAAGATCAAAATAGATAACGGATGAATACATAATAGATATACAAATATATGATAGATGAATAGATAAATTCTAAGATCAACATAGATAACATGGATGAAGATATAATAGATATATAAATATCTACATATTTAGGTAGATCAAAGAGATTTTACATCTGTAAAATCTCTCTGATGTAGATAGACAGAGATAGATCATCGTCACATATTGTAGGCTATATTACACTGTCAATTGTTGCTATTATACCTCTCTCTTTCAATCTACTTCTATAATTCATTAGATGTTGCTAGAAATTAATACGTACTGGTACTGATCAGTTGCCTGCAGATGTGTCTGCAGAACATGTTAAAAACCTGTCAATTCGAATCGACCAGTTTCTGAACCGTACACGATATGTGGTAACCTTATTTATTAGGCCTAACCCGTTGAAGATATGTCCAGAGTATATTCGGGCCAAGTGTCTTTATATTAGGTAATGCGTGTTCTATCAAAATCAACCCATCCTCATCAAGGGCAGGGCAAGGCCGGCCGGTCGCCCCCGCCGGAGCTCCGGCGGCCGCATAACCGGCCGCTCCCATGAAGAAGCCTACAGCCGTAGCGCGTAGGTAAGCTCGCGTATTTTACGAGTTTGGGTAACCGCATTTTATCTTGCGCCCACCGAAAGATGCTGACCGAAAGGAGGAACAAGGAGTTCCCTCAGTTACGAGGTAAGGCATTTTCTGTGTGCATTGCTCTCTGGTCCCAGTTTATATCTCTGATCTGCAGCAGAATTTGAAGACAAATAGCCGCTTCATCACTGCCTTGTCAAATCTTACGATATTGTAGTCCCATCTACTAAAATATATGTTGGCACATTCTCTGTTACGTAATTTTGTTACGCAAAGGTGCAGAGTACTGAGCTGAGGCAGTAAGAAAGAGCAAGCCTGCAAAAACAGTTCTTCTCTTCTTCTTCTTCTTCAAAAGATTCTTCTCCTCCTCAGCTCATTTCCGAATTTCCTCCTCCTCCTCCTCCTAGCTCCTCCTCTCCCTCCCCCCCCTTTTTTTTTTTTGGATATAATTACCACAGGTTATTAGACACTGTTGTGCTGTGGTAGGATCTAGTGTATCAAAAGTTCCATTATTCTTCTATTGAATAACACATCTACTAGCTCTAGGGGTCTAGGTTCTTTTGTCGTATTTGCTTGGCCCCTCCAGACCCTGCTCAGATATTTTGCAACAAATTGCTCAGACATTGTGGAAATTTAATGGTGAAAAAATGTCTCGCTTCGGTTTTCACCTTTTTTATACCTCAGTGCTCATACATAGATGTAAACCAAGTTGGTGACAACTTCTGTGCTGGATCAATGTTGATGGACTAGATTTTCTAGTACCACGGTAGTACAAATCCTGTCAGTAGAGTGAGCAGTATGGCATGTTGGTAAGAATTGTCAGAAAGTGTCAATCCTAGCAATTAACTTTTCCTATTAGGTTGATAACTTGTCTTAATGCCACTTAAAGATAATAAAAAGTTTTGGTACCTCAAAAGCTTCCCTGAATTTCCTCGTCTTGGTTTGTGTTTCAGGTTAAAGTACGTTGTCTGTGAGAATTACTCGCCCCACAGTGCTCTCATGTCTTTCATGCAATAATGGTTTCGTACCAGAGCCGACGCTGTACAGCGTCGATAAATATTGTACGAAACCACTGACTGCGACCAGCAGCGTGCAGCCCATTGTACGCATACTAGCTAACTGCGACCAGCAGCCCCATACGCATAGCGTAATGGGGCTTCGCATTGTAGCATTCAGGATCATGACAGAATTAGTATCGCGGGTAAATGTCAACTTAAAATCCAAAAATTTCTTCGATTTGAAGACTTACCAATTAAGTTGAAGTATTGAAAACAGGCTTCGAACATCGTTTGGTTCTGCCAATAGTCCCTTTCTGTTCGAATTGATGACTGAATGTGACTCGGTCGAGAGGACCTTGGGAGAGCTACATACACTGGATACCATGGCCAGCGCATGCGCACACAAACATCTTATCCGTTCATGGATTTGAAATCTGTGTGCATGTGATGTGTTCGCATGCAGTGGCCGTAGTATTCAGTGTACTGTATGTAGCTCTCCTAAGGTCCTGTCGACCGAGTCACATTCAGTCATCAATTCGAACAGGAAGGGACTATAGGCAGAACCAAACGTTGCCCGAAGCCTGTTTTCAATACTTCAACTTAATTGGTAAGTCTTCAAATTGACGAATTTATGGGATTTTAAGTTGACATTTACCGTACGATACTAAATCTGTCATGATCCTGAATGCTACAATGCGAAGCCCGATTACGCTATGCGTATGGGACTGCTGGTCGCTATGCGTATGGGGCTGCTGATCGCAGTTAATTGCATGATTATAAAGACATGAGAGCACTTTGGGGCGAGTAAGTCTCACAGTGTTAGTTATATGAAAGGTACTTTAACCTGAAACACAAACTAAGACAAGGAAATTCAAGGACACTTTTGAGGTACCAAAACTTTTTATTATCTTTAAATGAACTCAAATCAAATGATATTACTGCTGATGAGTGAAAGAGAATAAACGTTCATTCAAGCGTCTTTCATATCGATTCAGAGCTTCTCTCTGAGCTCTGTCCCTTTTTCTCCAAGAAGAAGTTCCGAAAACTACCTATATTAAGACCAGTATTTTTCAAAGTTTGTAGTGTTATCTAGTTTTAAAGATGATCTCGACCAGAAATTTATGTCACTTCTGTTTTGTTTCACTGACTGCAAACTACACAGGTGTTGTGTATTTGGACCACACTGGCGCAACTCTCCCCTGCGTTAGTCAGCTTGATGCCTTTCAAAGAGATCTGAGAAATAATCTCTATGGCAACCCTCACAGCAGGTCAGCTAGTAGCAGCTTGTGTTCAGAAACTGTGGATCAAGTCAGATTCAGGTGAGAACATTATGACATCATTGACTCACATAGCTCGATTTCTAGTGAGGAGATGAATGGGCTGGTGTTATAGCTTGAAATGCAGACACGTTTTTAAAGAGGTGATAGATTTCATTTCAAAGAATACCTTCACAATCAAAATTGAGTTAGGCCTTGCAATTTATGCTAGTTCTTGTGAGAGAACCTTTTTACGAAATATTCCTTCTAATGTAAAAAATGTAAGTTGTTTATAGTTTACAAGAAAGATGCATCATGACCCTGTTTGTCTTCCTGTAATAAATGCTTTTTGTGTGTTCTTTACCACTATCTTGGTAATAAAATGATTGGGACTGGTTTTATTTTTGCAGGATACTGAAACACTTCAATACAACAGCAGAAAAGCACACAGTTATATTCACATCTGGCTGCACAGGTGCTCTGAAGCTCCTTGCTGAGACCTTTGACTGGACTGGTCAGACAGGGTCCTGCTCAGCAGGGGATGGGTCAACACAGAGTGACCACCAAAATAGCGTGCAACGCAAGGACAGGCAGATGGGGACGTTTGCCTACCTGCAAGATAATCACACCTCAGTCATCGGAATGAGAGAGGTGGCACATTCCCGAGGGGCCAAGAGTATGTGTTTTACAAGCAAGGGCATCCAGGAGGCTATGAATCGTCCAGATGGGCACTCAGACTCCGGCAACCACAGTACGGCAAAGGAACATGCAACGTTGCATACTCAGGATGCAACACTCTCACTGACATTCCATCAGAGAGTAACAAATGGCCCCTTAGCATCATCACCATGTAATCTCTTTGCCATGCCTGCTCAGAGTAATTTCTGTGGTCGTAAGTATCCCCTGGCCTGGATTGAGAAAATCAAGCATCAGGGGTTCACTGGTTGTCATGGTAACTGGTATGTTGTGCTGGATGCTGCCGCTCTGGTTAGCACATCTCCTGTTGATTTAAGCGAGTGTGGGGCCGACTTCATCACCATCTCCTTCTACAAGATGTTTGGTTTCCCAACAGGACTTGGAGCACTTATTGTGAGGAACTCGGCTGCAAACATACTTGTCAAGGAGTACTTTGGGGGTGGTACAGTGATGGCTTACCTGGCGACTGAGAGCTTTCACAAACCAAGAACATCTATAGCAGAGAGGTTAGTTTGCACAGATACAACAGGCTCAACTTTGTGGCATTCAGCAATCAAACTTTTTTTTCTCTCTCTCTCTCATTTTGAGAAGACATATCAATGAAGATTTTCCTAAAAGCAAACAATCTGATCAAAGCTTTTCATATACAGTACATGATATGTCCTCTTATTTGTTTTTGTTGTTGTTTGACATCCTCATGTAAAAGCACTGCCATCAAAAGCAGATTGATGTATAATATGATATAGAGTGTATAACCCCCAAAAAACAAACAAACAAACAAACAAAAACAACAACACAACAACACAAAACACCATGGTATAAGAATTCATCCAATGTAGTAGGATTTCATTTTGTAATTCAGTGTGTGTATACGGTACTGAGCTTTAGGCTTGATATTTTAGGTGAGTTAGGAGCTTTCAGCTTTTTATGACTTAGCAAAGTGCACACACGTTCACAGCACAAATCATTGGTTTCTTCTCATATTTGTCATTTGTGTACAGAAACTGCATGAATGTTTTTTCAGAATGTTATTAAATAAAAACCAATGATGAACTTAGACATGGTGCATCATGGCACTGGATTACATTGGATTCACATTACTTGTGTGAATTTACAGTTCATAGATCAGACTTTCCAATCTTTTTTTTTTTAATTTTTTTATTTTATAGAATTGTCAGCAAGTGTGAAGAAAACCAGTAAACTGTCTTATCTTTTCCCTTACATGGACATATGTTCCCTTTGCATGTTTTTCTTTTGCAGGTTTGAAGATGGCACATTACCCTTTCTTGATATCATCAGTCTGCGACATGGATTTGATGCACTTGACAGACTTGGAGGTATTCAAACACACTTCTGCCCTCTCTTTGTTGTGTCATTTTGTATGTGATTCTATTTTTTTTTTTTGGTGAATCTGGACAACAGAAACAGGGTGAATCATTACATAATATTAAAGAGTTTGATGAAAGAATGCCATGATTGAATTCACATAATCTAGAACATGAAGTAGAATTGATTGTGAATAGGTCATGCTGTAATTTTCAATGGCTTGTTCGTCGACTTTGTATCCTATTCAGAGATGCCATTCTGATAGTTTTGGTAATCTATGTCAAAACTTTTTTC
This sequence comes from Diadema setosum, assembly GCA_033980235.1. NCBI lineage: Eukaryota > Metazoa > Echinodermata > Echinoidea > Diadematoida > Diadematidae > Diadema > Diadema setosum. The sequence continues at coordinate 6,823,890 of CM067067.1, forward strand.
CCCCTTGCTCTCTTTTAATCTGCAGGGGGTATGAGTGACATATGTGAGCACACTTTCAAATTGGCAAAGCAAGTTTATGATGCACTTTACGAGTGGAAGCATGACAATGGCTTGCCCATAGCAGTCCTGTACTGTCATAACCACTTTGTTAGCATCCATGATCAAGGTCCCATCATCAACTTCAACTTGCTTCGGGCAACAGGACAGTACATTGGCTACGCTGAGGTGAGAAATACAGTAGAGGGGAGCCAAAATACAAAATGGATGATTGTATGTTTGGAGGGAAAGTGGGAATATAAGAGTGGATTGATCAGAAAAATTAGGACTCAGTAGTGAATTACAGTGATTTCGTGATGGACGGCATTGAATCTTCTCATTCAGGAAGGATCACACATCGTCCCTCAGTCCTTTTTATGAAAATATGGGAGTTGTAATTTCCGTTTTTATAGCTCCTAGAGTAGATCACACACTCCTGAAGTTTTTACATCCCTTACACACAGACCATTATATTTAGATATGAAAATGTGTGAACTCTGAAATTTTCAATATGCCATTAGAAAACCTTGGTATGTTGACGCTTGTGCAAGATGGCCATTGTCTTTTTTTTTTTTACATGTCTTGAGTTTGTCGTGCTTTCATTTCTCTCGCGTCTGCAGGTTGAGAGACTAGCTGCCCTTCACGACATCCACCTGCGCACAGGGTGCTTCTGCAACACGGGTGCCTGCCAACAGTACCTCAACATCTCCAATGAGAAAATCAAGGCTAATCTTGATGTATGTTTTACATGTAGGATGATCTCTACTTATGTTCATCTGAGCATAATTATGATGTAAATGTGACTGAATGATGTATTTTATTTTATTGACCATCTGTGCAAATAGTCACAAAATATTCATGGCAGAAAAGTTTCTGGTTGTTTGTATTGCCCAAGTTAAGGCTTCTTAGGTCTTAATGACAGAAATAATAACAATTCTGTAATGGTATACATACTAATACCCATAGTGTGTGACAACATTTTGAATGAGGGTAGTATCCGTAAACATGATAGTTGGCTGATATGTTTAATGTGCATGTATTGCATTGCAGAATATTGATAAAATTTGTTCATATCATGCTGAACGTATCATAGATAAGCTCTTTACTGTCAAGAGAAACTTTCTTCATTATTATTTTTCTTTATAATTATGACTTGGAATCCAGGCCCAGTAAAAATTCCAACTTTTTATTCAGCAACTCATGAAATTCTCACATATGTATAAAATCTGCCAATAAAAGTAAATTCCCTAGCATATTTCCCTTTTCAGGCAGGGCATGTGTGTGGGGATGACATGGACTTGATTGATGGCCTTCCAACTGGATCTGTCAGAATCTCCTTTGGTTATATGTCCAACCAAAGTGACGTGGATAGATTCCTTGCATTCATCAAGAGTACCATCAAAGTGTCAGCTGCACCTCCCACTCTGATGCCATCATCTGACTCCTCCCACAAGGAAGTGTCAAGATCCTCAGTTCTGTCATCTCAGTCCCAGTTACCAATGGCAACAGCAGCCTTGTCTTCCTCAACTTCAACAAAATCGATAACGTCAACACGTCCCTCTGGAATACCAGACTCTTGTACGTTGTCAGAATCAGCGTCTAAGTCTTCCGACTGTTCACCAACCGCATCACTTTCACATGCTGCATCCTCTCCTGCGACCTCAACATCCTTGTCATCGCCACCAATGTCAACGCCACCAGAATCACAGACAGACATCCCTATGCATGGCTCGGATAGCATTGATGCCCAATTTCCACAACCTTCCTTGAATGAAAACAACCTTTCTGCTAAGACTGACTCAGGAATATCTCAAACAGTCCAGATCAGTGAACTCACTGAAATAGATACAGCCGGGCCAAGACTGACTGCCATCTATTTATATCCAGTAAAGTCTTGTGGTGCCATGGAGGTAGGTAGCCAACATCATAGATCTGCAGTTCTTACATGCACATTGTTAACATCACATAACAGGGGAAAAAAAATCATATCCATATCTGTATAAAAAAAGAATGATTGTTTGATAAAACAGTTCATATGGTGCAAAGTAATATTGTTGCACACATTAATTTAAATGATAGGCCAGAAATGTTGTGATGAGTGTTATTCAATAAACATAATCGCGCATCGCACATCTCAAGTTCTAGTGAATGGCTGTAGTATTGTCTAAGATAAAAGTGGATGTATGCAGACTGATAAGAACACTGTTTCAAATATTCCCAAAATGTCCTTGTGTATTTGTCTGGCATAATGACTGAAAGATTTTCCACCAAAGTGATACATTTTGATAAGAGTTTGTTTGCCAATGTCTCAATGCTTTCATATCACATTTACAGTGGACTCCTGGTGTAACAAAGTCCTCGGGACCGGCAGTTTTCTTTTGTTATATCGAAATTTCGTTATAGCTGAACAAATAAACAAAAAAACATAGAGTTGATAATTTTGTGACCTGGATTTTTATTTCATTGTAACCGGAATTTCGTTATAACCGTGTTCATTATAACGGGAGTACACTGTAATATATCTATCAGAAACCAGCAAATTCTTCTCCAACTAGACAGTTCCTGTGATATTTTATGTACACTCTGCTGCCCTGCTTTATTCTTTCCTCCCCTACCCCAAGGTTTCTGAGTGGGAACTGACCGATGCTGGACTGCAGTATGACCGTCGCTGGATGGTGGTCAATGAAGGCGGTGTGTACATGTCACAGAAGCGCATTCCAAAGCTCTGCCTCATTAGACCGGTCGTTGACCTCCAGACTAAACAACTCGTTTTAACATATCCAGGTACAAAGAGTGGTGCTCATTTTCTGATTACATCCCCCCTCAAAGAATGTGTCATCTGAATAATTCAGTCATTGATTGTTTTATATTTAGTTGTTTTGCGTAAATGACAGTGCTGCTGCAAATTTCTGATATACTAGGATGTGGAATGATGCTTCCAGGTAAACTTTAAAAAAGAGAGAGAGAGAGAGAGAGAGAGAGAGAGAGAGAAAATACTGTACAATGTATGTAACTGACTAAAATATAAGAAATAATAGGTAGTATACTTGTTGTTTTACATGTGAAAAATTATTAGACTGTTTCGTAAATAATTCGCTACTGTTGTGCAACTTTGCTTCATTTCACTGTGCAGACTGACACCTGCCTGCTTGGAAACATTATTCTTTCTGTAGTGACAAGATAAGAAAAGTTAACACACACAAATATGTAATAGAATTAAATACTAAACTCAAATCATTGTATTTTTGTCTCTTTGTATTTTGTCCATGTGAAGACATGCACAGTTTCTCGTTGCCATTGGAGACAGTTCCCTCGGAAACTAATGAGACCACCCTGTGCCAGGGAAAAGTCTGTGGAGACAGGTTAGAATGATGTAGTTATCCTATCCCAATGTCCAGGGAGATCATAATTTGGAGCTTCGAGCACAGAGTGACCTGTGCCTCACAACATTACCATGAGATATCAAACTGACCCCACAAAGTTTCTTTTATAATAATACTTTTCTGAGTTTTGTCTAGTTCTTGGATTGTTTTACCTTGGATAATGAATGTGCATTATAGAAAAAAGACAGTGAGAGATATAAATGTTTGTGTAAAGGAAGTAAGCATCACAGACAGACTGCCTCTTGCTAAAAAACAAAATGTAGATAGAAAGATACATAAAATGGTGAAAATTTGTGTAATGTTGGCAGGAATGAACAAAAAAGAAAAGAAAAGAGAGGAATATGATGGTGGATCAAACTGATTTAGGCTTAGACAGTGGGAATTCTTATGCAATTTTATTTCGGAAGTCTCGAAAGAGACTATGATGCATAAGAGTAATAATAGGAGAGCCCGCACGCGCGTCCAGCAATACGTTCGCATTCGTTCCAGCCGACACTTCACAGTAGGTTAAACAAAATGAATATGCAATGTGGAGATCATCAAAAATCAAAAGTTGTTTTGTGTTGACAGGGATCTTCTTCACTCAAATGTGGGGTTTGTGTTGACTTCTGTCTCTGTATTTCAGTGGACTGAGAGCATTAACACAACGACGTTATCAGTTATCAGGGAAAGTTCTTCTATGCAAACACTTCTTGCTATGACGATTGTGTTTTAACTCTGATGTGATTGTGCATGTTGCATTTCAGAGTGAAAACCATTGACTGTGGGGATGAGGTTGCCCAGTGGCTGACTGAGGTCACAGGTCAACAGTGTCGTCTGCAGAAGCAGGCAGAGGACCACCAGAGAGCTAGCAAGTTGGCACAGGGTAGGCAGAGAGATGATGTAGAGAATGTAGCAGTCTTACAGCATAATGGGTGCCAGGAAATGAAAAAACAAAAACAAAAACATAACCCTTTTAATGCAGAGTTGAGCCTGTAAACCTAATTTGTGATTTTGTGAAAAAAAAAATGACCCTTCTAATTGAGAGTTGACCATGAAAACATGATACGTTACTTTGTTTTGCAAATAGCAAATGACATTGTAACTATTTCATTTTGAGTTACAAGAGTAAATTTGCTATCATTTGATCTGCCTTTGAAATGTTACATTTATGTATTTTGTCATTGATGGATGTTTGTTTATGGATTTTGTTATTTATGTATTTCATCAGTGAGACGAAAAAAAAAAAAAAGATGAAAAAAATATTGAAGGTTTTGGCAGTACCTTTCTGTATGTGAGAGGTAGTCCTAACCAGCTGAATGGACCAATGCATAAGATTTGTATTGTCACAAATACAGTAATACTTTGTTATATTGCCTTTTATGTGTTAAAATTGTACCAGGTGACGATAGTAAATCCTCTGCCTTGTCCTTGGCCAACGTCTCCCATTATCTTCTCATCAACACATCTTCCACGACCTCCCTCCTCAATGCCATCCACCAGCATACTCACGGGGATGTTACAGAGACGACGACAGTTTCGACATTGGATAACCTGATCCGCAGGTTTCGGGCCAATCTGGTGGTGGATGGTTGCGATGCGTACGAGGAGGAGTCTTGGAGTGAGCTTTCAATACAAGGGCAGGCATTCAAGGTAGGATACCATTCCAAGGCATTATCTATTTATAATCACATTTCATTCATGATTTGTTGGCACATACCCGTATCAATGCAAATGTTTCAAGCGTGTGCCGAGTTCAAAGTAAAAACATGATAGTCCAATTACAATTTGCAAAGTACAAGGATAAGTGGATCTTTGGTTCATATTTGTCAAATTGATTATAGTGTATAATCTTTACAATGAAATTGAATGGTAATGAAATATTGCAAAGTTCATGTAGATTTTCCATGTGACTTTGCTGTGAAATTAATACATACCTTTCACTAGGGGAAAGTTCTTAACCATATTTGGTCATGAGATTTTATGAATGAAGTCACTGCTCTGTTTTGGTGGTCGTCAGCACAATGGAATGTACTGGTCAAGTGTTCAGCCAGTAGTCTAAAACAAAGGGGCACATAGAGGTGGGTGGAATGGATCAGTGGGGACTGACCACTTTCCAAATAAACCAGTGCGTCATGCGTCATAATGCCTGCAAGTACGTTTGAAAGAGGGAAGTGAGGAGTGGGGAGAAGGACACAATTTTGGGTCTTACACTAGAATCAAATGTAGGCATAGACTGATTTTTGTTGTAATTGGTTGATTATGCAAACTCCTATATATTCTGAGATGCATCGAGTGGCAAACAAAATTCTGTCGTCAAGTTTGGCTGTGAGGAATATGAAAATGTTCATCACGATTTCATTCCACTAGATTTGGACAGTATCTGCACATCAGTTAGATACAATGTATAGCGTAAAGTTTTACTGCGAAATCATTTAGTGCTGTGCTCTACAAATAAATGAGCTGTTGGTTTTTGTCTTTTGACTCCCACTTTACTTTGCCTATAAAGGCTCGTTGTGTAAACCCAGTTTGATGCCATTACCAATATTACAAAAAAGTATGGTCAATATTGAGAATAATTCATGCAGGAATACAATAGAAAGGTATATCCTTCTCGGCACTTCACAGGTCAAAGGTCGCTGTAATCGCTGTCAGATGATTGGCATTGACCAGGGCTCGGGGGAGAAGAGTACTGAGACCTTGTCAGCCCTGTCAGCTGTTAGAGGCAAGAGGGTGAGTCTGAAGAAGGTTGTTTTAAGTAGAGTTTTTGCTGTATTTCATGTGGTGACACGACATTTGTTCCTGTGACAATTACTCCGATCTTATTTCCTCCAAGGATTTAGGCATGCCGCCATCTTACCATGCACATCACCCAATACACCTATGGAACTCCCTCCCATCTTTTCTCTGTGAAATTGACCAACTGGATCACTTCAAAGCCTTACTCAAAACTCACATTTTCATCAGGTATTCAATTGCTAACTCTCTTGGAGGAGTATGCACCTTTGAATGTTTCTGTAACAGATATATGGCACTATACAAATGCTGTGAATCATCATCATACACTCATGTATGGAACTCACAACATCACATTTTCTTTATGTAATACTACTTCCTTTACTTCAACTGGAACCCATGTTTATGCTTTGTTCTGGCAGATTTTCTTTGGCATGCATATCATGAACAGCCCAGACCTGAGGAATGGATTCAAGCTACGGACAGGCGACATCATCGAGGTGCTGCAGAGATGCCCCTCTGTGGAGACTGGTGTGTGAGAGTGATGACCATGACAGAAGAATGTGGCCAGTGCTTCTTACTGAAGACTGGTGTATGAGAAATAACCAGGATTCCAGCATGCAGGCAGTTCCCCTGCAAGGAGGTTGGTGCTTGCAGTCAAACAGCATCCTCCCTGGAACTTCCAGTAGAAACGACAGGACTTCTTACAGGACCAAAGGAATGTCTACTGTGACAGAAGGGACTGTTTAGTGGAATAAAGGGACCTCTAGTAAATGGGATGAAGGAACTTAACAGGTTTGAAAATTTCTGGTGACTGTATGGGAAGAAGGGTACACTGTCCATCAAGAATAGTATCTATTTGTACGTAGTATGTGTTACATGTATTTTGTATCTTAATTATAGTGTTTTCCACTTTGCTTTAATAGTGGAAGTTAATGTATGAGTGTAACATGCTTTATGGTGTATGTACTTGACAGTTTACATGACTATTTGAACAGCATGATGTAAAATGAGACAAGAAAATAATGGAAGGAACTGTGAATGATCTGTGTTTTTCAGAAGGTCACAATCTTTCCGACGGGTTAGTGTGATGCAGGTTATCATTGGGCTACATGCAGTGATGTGAGTAATACTGATCGAGCCCCTTATAATGTTCTTGAAGTTACCACCGAATAATGAGACTCGGACAGTCAAAGCAAATGGATACATGGACATGTGTGCCACCAGTCCCAATGTGTGTACTGCAGGTCTGCCAACATTCCCACATCCAAATCAGGGAGATTCCATGCAGCAATCAGGGAGATATCTGTGTTACATGCATTTCAATGGGCAAAAATAATTCCCAAATCAGAGAGATTTTAATATTCTCTTATTCAGACATGAACAGATTTTGACATTTTCAGGGAGACTCCTGCAGAATCAGGGAGATTTGGCAGCTCTGGCACTGCTTCACAAGTTACACATCTATGCACTTTTTATCAATCATTATCTGTGTATTCAACAAGGGCCCTTGGTGCATCTCAAAGATGCAATGTACATAAATGTTGACCTTGCTATGTGGAATATCTTGATATGCATTAGATATGCAAGTCTGGAATTCTGCTTTAGAAATATGGCAAGTCCTTGGACCTAATCTCTCTTCTTGCCCTTTGATCATCATCGTGTTGACAATGATTGCTCCACTGTTTGTTGATGTCTGCATGAGATTGAGCAAATATATAAATAGGCAATCATATGTGAGACATTAATTTACAAGTAATCACTCTGCGTAGTTTTGTATTCTGTGAACCACAATGGATGGGAAGAGTTCAAGGTATGCCACCTAGGAATAACAATTTAGGACCCAGACATGCAGTACTGTAGCTCTGTTCTTCTTTTTCAACTTCATAAAAATAAAAATTACATCATATCTTTCTGATGAATCAGTGCAATATGAGAAAATGTGCAATAAAGTTGGATTTATTTTTCAAAAAAATATAAACAGATTAAGGAACTGGAACCATGCTCTGCATATGAAATATATATCACTGGACTGAATTATTTATAAGCCATAATTCTAGACAATACAAGTACAAGGAATGATTGGAGTACAACTCTTCTTAGAAAAGTACATAAATAAATTAAAAAAAACACAAAAAAACTTGCCAATTTGCTACACAATACAGGTGAACCTCCCTTACAGTGAGATGTTGGTATACGTGTACAGCAAAAATATTTCATTATAACCAAATCTTGTTAAGATGGAAAAAATAAGAAAGGGAAATAATGAGATTAATCAGACAAATCCTCTTGCTCTAATGAAATCTTGTTTTATTTACCTTTGTTAAAATCAAGTTTGCTGTAACAAATTTTTCTTTAAAAAAAAACTTCATTTCACTTTAAATGATTTTAAACTGAGAATGAAATAATTACTGTTAAATGATTAAACTGAAAATGATTTTGTCTTGTAGTAAAGACGTGGTGCTCTAAAAAGAGAGAAATCTAGCATGTCCTCGTACTTGGAGGAGGGCAAAAACAGGGTAACCCTCAACAAGGTTGATTGAATTGCTTGTGTTACCCCTCTTTTTACATTGTATCTCATTATACCTAAGCACACAGCTTTAATGTCAATTGTAAGTGTGAGCACATTTCATGCGTAAATCTCAAATAGAGTTAATCTGAAGGCATTTCTGAGCGATACTCTCATTGTGATTTAATTCAGTCTTGATGCAAGAGAACTGTACCATGATCATGAACTTGCACAACAACACAATTTCCACTGCTTACATACAAATACAGGTGACTCCCATAATACCAAAGTTCTGAGGACCGGCAGTTTTCTTTCACTACATCAAAATTTTGTTAAAGCCCAACAAATAGAGTATACATGTATAAAGATATATTATAGAGATGATAACTTTGGGACGTGAATTTTTAGGTCGTTGCAACAGAATTTTGTTATAACTGTGTTTGTTGTGACAGGAGCAATCTGTACTTAATTGTTAAATTCAGCCTTGGAAAAGATTCCATATTACATTGTACTGCAAGTATGAGTTTTGGGGTAAGGAAAGACACGGCCCAAATGTGGTGGGACTTCAGGAAACCCACAACAGCAGCAGCGGCAATGTGTTTTGTACAAAGAACTACAAAGACTGCACAGCACTTGCTGCATTTGCTATTGAGATACTAAAGGTGAAAATCCATGTGCAGTGCACTCCCGTTATAATGAACACAGTTATAACGAAATTCCGGTTACAATGAAGTAAAAATTCAGGCTGCAATATTATCCACTCTACATATTTTTATTGTTTATTTGTTTGGTTACAACGAAATTTCGTTATAACGTTGTTATAATGAAAGAAAACTGTCGGTCCCGAGGACTTCGTTGTAATGGGAGTGCACTGTACTGGTAAGTGATTTTGGTCTTGCCTGCATAGCAGAAGCAAGACATAGGCATCACTTCTTTGGTTGCAGCAGTGGCGTCGGCATCAGCGTCGTCATTGCCGTCATCAACAATTTGGAGAACTCACTATAACTTTCCACAGCTTTGAGCTGTGACCTCAAAAGTCACACCACAGGTACGTAACCTGGCAATGCTGTTAAAGTTTGAATATGGATGAAGTCCGACAAGGTCAAAGTTAAAAGGTCAATAAACTTTCCATGATAAGCAATGTACTCACAGTATTGCGGTGAACTTTCAATAACTTCCCACACTTTTGAGCTATGACCACCAAACTCAAACCACAAGTACATAACATCAAAGTGCTGGTTAAATTTGAATGTGGATGAAGTCAGACAAGGTAAGAAGTTACAGTCAATGAACTTTCCCTGATAAGCACCACACTTGCAATATTGTGGTGTGCTCTCAATTACTTTCCAAAGCTTTGAGCTATGACCATGATTGTATTGGGTATCTCATTTTATCAGAGATAAAAACAAAGAATATAAAAAGAATGGGACCCGGCAAATTACCTCGTCTTATAAGGTGTCTCACTATATCCAACCTAGTTATACAAGGTTCCAAAGGAGACTTGAGATGAAATCCAACCACTCAGTGCTGATTGTATTGAAGCATTTCTGGCTTGTCAGAAATTGTGAGTTGATGGGATATCCACCCAGAAATGCTTCCACTTTACAAAACCACTGTCCTCCCTTGGCAGGATTTTACAGCATGGGCGCTGTACGAATTGACCTCCAGATACGCATGACCTTTCCTTCAGAGTGACAGTGCCCTGTTACAACTGCAGTGACACATATAAATGGTAGATGCAGAACCACACTTTGGTTGGTTAAAGTTGTTGATCTCCATGTGTAACCAGTGTGCTTGTGGAAAGCAAGCTTGTTCCCTTGGTATGTCCGATCCCATCCACCTGTTGCTCCTCACTTCCACGCCCCCTTTGACCTCCAGTTCAAGAACTCCTCAAACTCTGCCTCATCGTCACTCCCTCCTTCTTCCCCATCACCATCACTGCCTGTTCTGTTCTTCTGTCTATCAGCCACCTTTGTCCTCATCTCATCCTGTTTGTTCCACAGGGATTCCACTTTTGCAAAGCATTGTCTAGAAAGAGAGAGAGAGAGAGGAAAGGGGGGGGGGGGGTTGAGTGTTGAAACAGCAATTGACCATCAGCAAGGTAACGAGTGGCTGAATTAAAAAACAAACACAAAAATTGTATATTATGCATGTAACTGAATATATATGCAACACAGTAAACTCGATAGCACCTATATTCAAGAAGGATTTTAGCAATATACTAAAATTTTAGCCAAATTCTGCAAGCTTGTGAGCTCTGTTAAAAAAAAAAAGAGAAAAAAAGACATCAGTGTGTGATCACTGAATTGATCTGTACACTTTCAAAGTTTGCAATAATTACCAGGTTTCCATGCAAACCAGTATGAGACCACAAAACAGTTACACGTACTGGTATTTTTGTCATTTTAGCTATCTGTGTGAATGTGGATACATAAATGTAATATTATCAAGTATTAACATTTTCTCTGTCATTCCAAATACCAAAGATTAGTGAGCTTAAAAAACAATAGAATAGGATAGATGTAGTCACAACATATTTGCTTACCTCAGGCACAGAAAAAGTCATTATTTACATATTAAAGATTATTAGGTAGAGGATACTTTTACAGAATATGCAACATATTTTATACCTGAAATGCTCATGATGAATTTGAATATTTATGCATATCTTACCATTTTACACTGTTCAGAAACAGCTAGTGGTCATTGACTTTTTTCATTTTATTGTGAACTTGCAATGTTGCCATGAAGCTGAATGTCCAACATGTACTTGACTACATCATAAATTTCAAAACTCTTGGACATTGTAGTCAAGTTGGTGTTGTATGCTTTTATGCTGTGGACATGATGATTATTAACCCCAGTACTAGAATACTAGAATTGAGATCAGAATTCCAAGCTATGTGATAACTTACTTTGATATGTGCAGCCAAACATTTCAGATTTGTTGTTAAATAATGTTTTAGATGCAAATGTTTATTTTTTCACATCTCATGTGTAAACAAGTTGATGTCATGATTTATAAGATGGCAACGTTTGTGAAAATACTTGCCATCCAAGGATAGAAATTCTTGCACTAGATTTCACTTCAATAATCTTCATGGCTGTTCTTTGATAAATTTCAAACACAAGAGTAAGTTGAATATCAGCCAGAAAAGTTAAACTTCCATTTTATAGTCTACTCTCGCTTTTTGTGTTTTCCCAATTATTCAATGACACGCAAGATTGGAAGGTTTGAGGTAGGGTTACTGAGAAAGCAGGTTGTGTAGGGTTGAGGTGTTGGGTTGATTTGATATGTCTAGGTTGTTGGGGAATGGACTCATTTACAGGCATGTTATGCATGGTGAAACTAGGTGAAGGTGTCTGGCAAAATGATAAATAACCAGAAAGGGGCATATTATGGTATTATGGACTTTCATGGAACAATCTACAGATTGAAATGTGTGATGAAATGGTCTAATAAATGAATGAAGCTGTCATTAATCTTCAATCCTTTCTCAATACTGTGACTCTTATTTTTATTTCATTTTAAACAGTGTTTTCTTTTGTTTGTTTGTTTGTTTTTCTTTTCTTTTCTTCAAAACACTGCCTTAACTCTGAAGACTGAAATGCTCTTGACTTTTGCATTGCCATTATGCCTGTTATCCCACAAATATTAAAATACGAAATCATTAGAACACAAGGTACTGAGAAGCTGGAAATACCACTTATAATTCCACCAAATAACAGAAACAATAGCTTAGTCAGTGCACATAGAGTAACAACATTTTTCAATTTCATAGGATTCCCCTGCTAGCACAGCTGAAAAGTTCAGACATCCTGTACAGATTGAGCGTGTACACTTGGTCTGTAGTGTCTGTAAATGCAAAGATGTGAACAAATATCATTTGTACCTTAAATGCCACACATGTGGAAGAGATGCATGTACAATGTACTATGTCTGACAATTGTACTTTTCAGTGCTGCATGGCGGTCAATACACAAAAATGTGGTAACCATGCTTATGATGGAGCGAAAGTCTAATTCGCATTTGCATGAAAACTTTGCAATTTCATGCATTTATGTATTCACGTCATATACAGCAAGCACTCTATCAATTTCATAGCAACTTGATAGACCACTCGTGTCCAGAGAAATCAAAACAGCAGGTGCACTTGATAAAGACAGATTGAAAAGATCTTTGGGGGCTAAGATTGTCGACCCAGGATGGGTTGAACCTACAAAACATGACGCTTATATAATTATAAACAATGATACATCATAAAACATACAGATTTTGTCTGTTCATGCCAAAGACAACAAGTTCAAGTTCAAGTTCAATCATTCTAAATAATGAAATGTCGCAGGGGCCAAATTCAGTAAAAATCAATGTACCTTCCTCATTACCTGGAGACTTGACTTAAAAAGTTCTGTAATTAGTATCCTGTTCATAAGTTGTTCAGTTTTGTTATTTTTTTTTAGCATAGTTTAGAACACTTACATCTGTTCGTCGATCTCATCAATGTTTCTCTCCGTCTGAGCGGCCTCATCATCTTCTTCAGCCAAGGTCTCTGACACCTATTGGTGCAAAAATGGAGACATTTTTCGTAGTAGTGGCTAAAAGTAGCATGAAAGTACTGGAAAGATTGCTAACTTTCACAAGCATTTTGGCTTTCAAATTCAAACTTTTGTTCCCTCTCTGTGTAGGGCAAAGGTATATCTCTCAAGATTGAACAAACTTCCTTCATTGGCAGTAAACACGAAAACTCAAACATGCAGCCCTCAAGAGTATCTGCCCCAAAGGACAGCAATCCTTTAGCTTCTCATCAAGTTGACAAAATTTCTCCAAACTGTTTGTCGTAAGACCAAACCAGAATACAACTGATTATGTGCAAAATCCTCCCCAGGTAGGTTGCTATGGTGAGGTAGATGACAGTAGAAATAAATCCACCCTAGTTCTCATGGGTTTACACATAACATCCCATGTGATCAAATTGATTTGCTACAAGGGAAAAATGCATCCATCATGCTCAAAATTTGGGGAGAAACCAGTCTTTCAGTTCTGCATTGACAAATGATTGAGACTTTGAAATCCAACACTTTTGCCTCACTACCTTGATTCCCTGTAATCACACGCAGTCATATCCTATAAATTACATTTCAAAATGACAATGACATCTAATTGTCGGCCCCTGTTCGTCATCAGGGGCAACACCAACAATCATATAGAGATTGCAATAACTTTTATTGACAGATGAATAAAGTATTACCTGTTTCTGGGTTTCCATCTCTTTCTGAAACTTTTCCCATTCCTCTTCCATTGTATTCCTGACTTCAACATTCCGCACCTACAAGACAAAAATATGATATGATCCATGAAAATGAATTACTCAACAATTTTACTATTAACAAAAGAAGGAATACATGTGCTTGCATAAAGGGACAATTTGATGAGATTTTAAAGAAAATCAGGAATAACCAAGAATGTGTGAATCTTCGTTTAAGTACGTGTATTGTTAACATTAATATAACTGGTACAGTGGCTATGGCTCCAGACTTCCATACATGTTCTTGAGGCTAAGTGCTCACACCCTTTAATGTGATGTTATATCCACTATGACTCTCTAAATCGGGGGGGGGGGGGGGGGGAATGGGGTTAAATGGGTTCTGAAGGTATCCATGATTTCATGAGTTGAATGATGATTTGTGAAAACACAAAAATATTGCCACTTAAAACACAAACACATTGAATTCTATTCAAGATGGGAAATTGCTAAATTTCTGCTGAGAAAGAATTTTTATTTCTAATTCTATCAATTGGATCTTGATTGTGAATTCAACCACTCATGAAATCATCTTTTAAGCGTAATGTCAAAAAATATACTAATTCAAAATATATGGTGTACATAGTACTTAGCAATGCTGGGGTATTGATAATGACAGCTTCCTCTGGAAAATAAAATACTGTAAAAGCTGGCTTGGGTAAGATAAAGATCATCAAAATAGTACAAGGAAGAGATGTCCCATCTTCAAATTCAAAGAGGAGGGTACACCCACTGCAGTGATGTGTTGCCAGTCATACCAATGATGCGTCTACAAGTTAGAATTAGAAGGCAAAGAAGTAGAGAAACTTTCTAGGCTTTACCTTGGCATCTTGCACAGGATCATCAAAGAATCCCTCAGGCAAAACCTCCGACATTGGCTTGCTGGAAAGGACACACGAACACACAAGAGACAGCATTCAAATGTTTTGTTTGCATTGTATCTTCCCATATAATACTTAGTTCATCAGCTCTTAGGACGAAATGTACTGTTGTAGCAGAATGGTAAAAATCATGCTTTTTAAGATCATGGACCATTTAAAATTGCTAAAGTCATATGACTAGACTCTTGCATACTGCATATAATAACATTTTTTTTTTCTTGACAGCACATTAATAAAAAGAAAAAACATATATCTCTTGAATTCATATCATGATAGCAAATACTTCTGCTGCTTTAAAAGATTTGGAAAATCTTAATGTTTCAAGTACACTTTTTTTCAGAGTCTTGACAAGAGAAAAGATAATGACCACATGAAATAGTGACATTTGGTGTGCAAAAAAAAAAAAAAAAACACTTAGAGAGAGAGAAAAAGAAAAAGAGGAATTCTGCTTCTATCATCTACAAGAATAAAACATGGGCAACATCAATTGAACAAATTCTAGAACAGTAATGTGTTAATCTCACCTTGTCTGGTCCTGTTCAGGCTTGCTGTCAACAGTGGAAGATACGTCAGCATTGGGACCATTCTTGGAGGAAGACCTCTGGCCTTGTGTTGACAGTGATGATGATGTTGTTGATGAAGACACGTTACTATCAAAGAAATCTGGAAGAGAACTCAATTAATTTAGCTAATGTTCATGGTAACACAATCCTTTACACATCAATCTGGAAGAGAACTAAATTAATTTACCTAATGTTCATGGTAACACAATCCTTTACACATCAATCTGCCTCACTTCGCTGTTCAATATATTTCACCTCACATATGGAGATGGGTGTTAACCCGTTTTGTGCCCAGGGACTTGGCTTAACTTGTCAAACTTTTTTCATCAGCATTAAGTAATCCAGCGAAACTTGATCTACCGGTAGTTGTAAGGTTGGCAAGCCCACTAAAGCATAGCAGTGTGCCTCAGTCCAAATTGAAGGCCACGGTGACGCAAAAGGGATTTGGGTGATCAAGTAATCTCTGTTCATTGACAATTAGTTTCCAGAAATCGATGCCAGCTGGCAAAGAAAGCAGTGCAGCCTGCATGCCAATTGACAATCAAAGCATGGTAAAAGTTACCTATGCACAATCACTGAAGTGAATAATCATCAGCTCCTCCGCATAAAGGATGTTGTGATCATGGTTTTTTTCATGGGTCTGGGTTTAAGGAGGTATACAAGGAGCACACACCCTTTAACCACTGAACACCTAATAATTCAGAATGACAAACAAAATCATACATGAAGTTAAGCAGGAAAGGAAAAAAAAAAGGGGGAGGATGAGACTTGCCATTACTTACATGTCGAGGGACAATGAATTTCATTCTCTGGCCAACAGAACTTAGGGTTTAGCCATCACAGCCTTTCAGGACTCTTGACCACATTGCATTATGCCCAGTATTGTGATATAGAAATGAATAGCATTACGCCCTACCTGCTGGTAGCCCAGGGGGAGCCCCAGCGGCCTCTTGGCTGCTAGTGACCTGTGATGAGGAGCTTTTGGGTGTGGTCTTCCTGGATGATGCAGGCTTCTTCTTTGCGTCATCAAAGAAATCAGAAGGAAGGCTAAGGGAAAAGGAAAATACAAATCATCTAGTTGTAGTACTTTTAAGAAGCCAACACAATGAGCCAAAACTTAATTTTGAATATGCTTAGCATAACATACTTGTGTCTTTCAGTCATACTTATATCTTTCATCATACATTTCTGGTGAGATGGTGAAAGAAGTTACATTCAGTGATATATTCCCAGCCTGTCATCCTCTGCAGATCAAAAAACTTACTAATATACAGTAAAATTAAAAAAAAGATAAAACAAACAAGAAAAACAATGAAACTGATAATGCACATTAATATGACTCACTCTATCATGAATGTGACATTAAAAAATGTTGAAATACATTGTATATCAATCTTTTCAATTATTCACACATTATTATGTTAGCTGACCATCTGTAATTATTATCTTATCTTTGTTCTATGTGTGAAAATTCTATAATAATGATAATGATGATAAAAAATATATATATAATGATAATAATAATAATAATAATAATGATAATATTAATAATAATGATAATAATAATATTAATAATAATGATAATAATAATAATAATGATAATAATAATAATAATAATAATAATGATAATAATAATAATAATAATTATAATGATAATAATGACAGTAATTATACAGACAATAATACAATAACAATTTTAGAAGACTGTGTTAGAATTGGTTGGGTAACTCAGACTACATTTGTTCTGACTACTGGGTATTTCAATAGCCATACTGACTTTTGTTATGAAGAACATGGATAATATAAACTCTCATATAACAAGGGGTTGTTGGTTTTTTTTTGCCCAAAAGTCCCCAAGTTATTTGCATTCCTGTGCTATTCAGACCTGTGATATAATAAACTTTTGATGACAAAAAATATGATTTCACTGGTCCTATGGATTTTCTTATTCATTGTTAAATTAAGAGTCCCTATATTACATAACCGACCACTCTACTTTTTCTCACACTCTCTCGCCACAAGTAATGCACACACACTAACCTGCTTTGTGGATCTTCTGCGTCTGATTCCTCTTCTTCTTCTGATGAATCATCGTATGCAATACCAACCCCTGATGGAACATAAGAGGAAGTAAGTCAAAAATAAAATAGACAAATTACATATTTTTATCAAGCAATTGGAAGACAGAGGATGGTTCTATATACTTTTAAACCAGAAATGTTCACATGCATTTCAATTTTGTGAATTTTGCAAGAGCCAAGATTTGCAAAATTAAAATGAATGCAAAAGCTCTCTTCTACACCACATGCACTAAATGCCAGTGGCAATTTGCAAAAATGCCATGCTGTGAAAATATCTTGCATTACAGTATGCAGCAGTTTAACAGACTTTGTCTTGATGACTTCATAGGCAATACATTTGAGATGAAATGGGGGGGGGGGGGATATAGATCATACTTCCAATCTACAAAACTGAACCATAGCAATCTAGTAGACGACATGTAAAATTAACTACTTGGGTTGTTTGTAGGTATGCCTGGCTAAAGGCAGACACCCTTGATGTGGCATAACAGTTACTTGTACCTCTTGGTTTCTTCAATATGCCCCTCAGTGGTTGAGTGGCTGTGGATGGGTCTGCTTTCCTCTTGACTGGGGCGATGACCTGAGCCTGGGGTTTGGGTTGGATAGGCTTGTTGACCACAGCATTTCCAGGAGTTTTACCAGCCTTGAGAAGGAGTACATTCTGTGCATTCATAGAGGAATGAATGAATGAAAAAGAGATTGATAATTAATGAACAGAATGAAAAAGAAGGGTGAATAGGGTGAACGATGAAATAAGAAAATGTGTTTGCAAAATGTTTACCTTCAAATATTTATCAAAGTAGATATTCATGTACATCATGAAATAACAGAAAGTCATATCAAAGTCTTAGTAAACAATGTGATACAGGCTGTATTACAACTTATTTCTTTCATGCTCTACATGAATGAAGAGTAGTATCAAGTCATCTATAACACACAGAATACCCTTCCATCTCCTGTATTTCTGCAAGAAGAATTAAGTTTGATATTTGATTTGAACATGTACCATATGCTAAATCCTGAAAAAAATATCTAGACTAGCTAAGTAGTACAAGTATGTATTCACATTTGTTTAATGTTACAGAAAGATACTATTTCCTTCTACACTTAGACATTTACCTCAAGTTTCAAAGTGATAAATATTCTAGTGTATTTCTACATTCATACACATGAATGTTCAACACTTTCACAAGCACATCTGTTATTTTTTTCACATTCCTCAACTGCAGAATAGATTTGATTTGACAAGTTTTTTTTTTTTTCTCCAAGTTTACAAACTATCTTCTTAGATTTCAAACCATCACAGTAAATCATGTCTTACTCACATCTCTGTGCTTCTTGCCCTGGATGTGGGCATTCCATAGGATCTCAGTCTTGACTGGCTGGTTGCAAACCACACAGATTAGCTGCCCAATGTTGTTGTATGTGTACCAGACGGTTAAAGAAATGTCATCAGTGACACCCCTGTGAAATGATTGACTCTATCTGCTCCCATCATATACCGTCAAGAATCTGCACTCACTTTTTCTGATAACCTTGTCACATCTTTCTTGCATATTTCTAGTTTATTATTTTAAATCAATTACCTGGGTTCAGTTACTGTCAAACAAGGTAGATGACTTACCTGACCTGACTGTATCATCACTATAGATATGCACTGATCATGAGATCCACTATCTGCAATGGTATGGTACAGACAAACCTTTCTAAGCCAAGACTCTAAGAGAGACTGTTGTGCCAGCACTGTATGAGCTGAAATTTTCGCAGTGGTTTTATTTTCGCGAATCGCCTTTGAACTGCGAAAATAACAACACGCGAAAATAACAACGTGCAAATAAGTAAGTTCAGTTAGACCCTCGCAACCGCGAAATTAACAACACGCGAAAATGTCCTCCGAGTAGCAATTCGCAAAAATATCTGTACGCGAAAATTTCAGCTCGTACAGTATCATGTAGTATATTACATCATCACATACCATATTTGGGGGATTGACAGACTAACTAAGAGTAAATTACCTTGTACATCACAAATATATCTCCCATAAGACAGTCGTTCAATTGGAGGAAAATGACCATAGGCCTAGAGCACCAGTGATACTGTATAAGCTAGTAATTTTGCAAGGGTTTAATTTTTGCGAATTTCGCGAATCACTGTTGGACCGCAAATGTAAAAACATATGAAAATGTGGCCATGCGCTGATGTAATAATGCACAAGTTTACGACAGCTTCATGTCAATTTGCGTAAACAACATCTCACGAAAATGTCCATGACCTCCTCATTCGCGATAATATTTGCGAGAAAATAACAGCTTATATAGTAAACAAGATCAATACAGCTCGGTAGATATCTGGTTGGTTTCACAGAATAGTCCCATTATAAAGCTTCATCCCTGTATAGCCTTAAATGTGAGCTGCATCAAGCGAACTATTGCAGCAATTTGATGTGACATTACATACCAGTACAGCTTCAAGGAAACCAAAACCCATATATTATTATGTGGACAGCTTTAAAGCAGAAATATTAATAGAACGCATAGTAAAAAAATTGAGGAATATCAGGCTATTGATTAGAAAGTTATGAATTTTTGAATTTTGGTGGGGTCATCATTGGATAAGAAGACTACCCTAGTACTACAATTCATGACATCATTTTGGGCAACAATATACAAAATATAACAAAAATTCAATGTATTTTTACTTTTCTAGCATAATGAAAGAAAACTGGATTTTCCTCTTTAAGAAAGCAGGGGGAATTTATTTATTTATTTAGTTATTCAGTTTTCTTTACTCAGGGTAGCCCCGTCAGTGGTTTACACACTGTTATCCTAGGGGGCCCTGCAACAGAATGACAAAATATAACATTACCCTTGGTCTTAACTAACTGCGACCAGCAGCCCCATACGCATAGCATAATGGGGCTGCGGACTGTAGCATTCAGGATCATGACAGGGTAGTATCGCGGACAAATATCAACTTAAAATCAAAAAATTTCTTCAATTTGAAGACTTACCAGTGAAGTTGAAGTATTGATAACAGGGTTCATGCAACGTTTGGTTCTGCCAATAGTCCTTTTCTGTTCGAATTGATGACTTAAAGTGACTTGGTCGAGAGGAACCTGGGAGAGCTACACTGAATTGACGGCCAGCGCATGCGCACACATCACATGCGCACAAATTTCAAATCCATCAACTGGATAATGTCTGTGTGTGCATGCGCTGGCCGTCAATTCAGTGTAGCTCTCCCAGGTTCCTCTTGACCGAGTCACATTAAGTCATCAATTCGAACAGAAAGGGACTATTGGCAGAACCAAACATTGCACGAACCCTGTTGTCAATACTTCAACTTCACTGGTAAGTCTTCAAATTGAAGAAATCTTTCGATTTTAATTTGATATTTGTCCGCGATACTACCCTGTCATGATCCTGAATGCTAAAGTCCGCAGCCCCATTACGCTCTGCGTATGGGGCTGCTGGTCGCAGTTAGGTCTTAACATACATCAATAACAAGTTGATGGAATGTGTTCTTTTTATGAAAAATGACGTTGAGTGGAATTTTCCTAAATTGTTGTCCATAATAATGAAGTCATGAATTGGTACTCAGTAGTATAGTAGTTGTTTTCTTATTCAACGATGACAGCACCAAAACTTAATAACTTTTGAACAACTGATCTAATCCAATTTTCCTCAAAAAAAGAAGAAAATACCACAGCTGTGTTTTACTTACTAAACATATAATTGCCTTCAGCCAATCTCTACATTTGGGTTTGGATTAAAGTTTACTTTTAAATCACCTGCAGCTGCACCAAGGTTCAAACCTCCAGTGCCAAAATTTGACTGTTTGCTAAAGTACAAAAATGTATACGTTTCTACATTTCCCATAGTGGTTGATTTTTGGACAGCATTGTGGTCAAATTGAGGGCAGCTTGCTGTAAGTTTAAATTTTACAGGATATTTTAGACTCTAGGTTAGATTTAAAGGGACTGTACAGTACTTGTTGAGGTGGGGATTCATGTTTTGAACATTTCTAAGTGAGATATTTACTATGAATTTACCTTGAAGTGCCACACCTCCATCTTCACGTAGATTCTTAAGATAGATTGCAAGTGTGGCAGGGTTTAGGGAGCTTTTTAGCCCATTAATAACCCAAATAATGAGAACCTCTTATGAAATATGAAAGAGAATGTAATTCTAAGAAGGATTCAACATTTCTTTGATGAAAATTGGTTTTCAAATGGCTGAGATATCAAAAAAAGTGATAATAATAAAAGGCGACAGGCCACGCCTTTCATCAAGATCTCTTTGTTTCACATTGTTTTTGGATATCTTAGCCATTCCAAAACCGATTTTCATCATATAAACTTTTGATACCGCATAGAATTGCATGCTCTTTGACATCTCATAGAGTGGTTTCTCAATATCTCGTAAAATGTTAAAAGGTAGATCCTCTCTAGGCTCTCACCTCGACCAGAACTGTAGAACTCTACACACCCTTTAAATTCTAATCAAGAAAATGTAGTAGGCCTACCCCGTATATAGGTATACCGGTACCGCGTACACAGTTTATGACGGTGACACATATAAACATAGATCATGGACCAATGATTAAATCACGATATATATTTCCCATACTGTTATTGAATAGATATAGAGGAGACAGATCTAAGAAAGTGTAATGTCCGACACACAGCATTTCGCGTTAGTGGAGTGTGTCAGATAACACTATTAGGGCAATTCCACGGTATGTAGGACACAGATGCCGAAAATTCAAAATGATATTTGTTTCAAACACCATACATTTTCAGACAATACTTGAGTTGAAGTTTTAAGAATCATTATGTTTTTCAATAAAAGTGGCCATTTTGATTTTCAAAATGGCTGCCAAAATATGCCTATAACTCAATGGTAAGAAAGAGAGTATTGTCACATAATTTACCCTCTGTATATCCACTTTACTAGTACTCTAAACAACAATCTATTATATGTATGCAGTTACCAGACAAGTCTTTTACCACATGATAGAAAGAAAAAGCTGGTTGCTTTAAGAATTTTATAAAAACTTTTAACTAGTTTGACAATGATGGATGTAACGTCAGTTACCAAAAACAAGGAATTTTTAACTTTATTCATCAAAGAAAGTGAGCTGTATGATGTAACTTAGGATTTCTAATGTATGCCCATATGCCTTCCTTTCAATACCAGAAAATAAGGATACTTGGCATACTGGAGAGTCAAACAAACACATCAAAATGTGTAACGTCAGTTACCGAAACGTCATATACCAGTATGTAATGTCAGTTACCATGACAGTAATTGTAACTTAGGCAATTTTTTTTTTTTCTTTAGGCCATTTCAATACATCTGGGAAGTCAAAGGTTATCAACAAAGAGCAGCAATCCCTTTGATAGGGAATGATGTCATCACCATGGTACACAGTATGTCCATGGATACATTTTTTTTTTGTTCATTTTATCTTAAATCTATTTATTTATCATATTTTTTTTTTTTTTGGTGGAGGGGGCTTGAGCTTTTGATTTTCGGTTCAGCACAAGTTTAAGGTTAAATCATCTGGAAGTTTAGTTTTACCACATGCAATATATAATGCACTCAAATTACTATACAGTACATTCACAGTCCTACGGGATGATAAAGCTACCAAATTTGTAGGCCTAATCGATGATGTGGTTGCATGGTAACCACCTTTTTCTATTACAAAGCAGCTGTGTACAGCTGTATACCAACAGTTTTATAATCGTTACTAATGACTACTTTTGCTAGCATTTTTCTTTTTTTTTCTGGAAGCTTAGTGAAGTTTCTACCTCAAGGCAAATGCAGGAAGAGATATATTTCTTCGCTTGCACTTAAATGTTTGGTTTAGTTAATATGGCACATCTTGAAACACATACATAAGCAGGCCTGACATAAGGCATATACTGTCATTACTGTTTGAACTAACACTGATGTTGCTCAACGTTTAACACTAATGTTGCTCAAAGTGAGAGGTGATTCTAGGGTAAAATAAAAAACTGTTCATATTTGTTGACTACTTTATTTCATTCATGCAGGGACATTTTTGTAATACATGATAATTATGAACAGGAAGATTCGTTTATATTGATCTTAGAATTCTTTCATTGCAAAGTCCTATTTCTTGGTATCTGGGATGTATTTGCAAGCCTTGATATACCAGTGAAAAGGAAAAGAAAAACAATTATATTCCTTCAAGCAAGGAATAAACAAATAATGCCCTTTTGACCAAAAAAGCATGCTTCTTCTTCACAGAAAAAATATTAAAAGTGTAACACTATTCATTTAAATCATTATTGATAATGGAGATCAATTGTTATTTGTGGCCCTAACAATGCCTTGAGGGAGAAGGAGTAAAATAAAGAACAGAAGAAAGAATATATCTTAGTAGATTTCATGCATATATATGAATATTTTTATTTGTATGTGTTTTTTCCCATGACCTGAAAGATATTTTTTTTTTCACACACAAAAATATCTGTGTTTTGTGTAGTACTGCAGGGCATTATGGGTGGGGTACTCTAGATAGAAACTGTCCTGTTCATTAAAAAACAAACAAAAAACAAAAACAAAAACCTCAGTTATGTCAATATTCATACTTGGAACTGCTGAATCTAAATGGCTCTGTGTAATCATAACTGTTGAATTTAATAAGCATTCAATCTTCAGACAAATGTCAAGAAATATCCCCTGGTGCATTTACATTATTTTTGCTCAACTGTGCTATGGCATGGGGGGGGGGGGGGGGGGGAGCTTGCCCTCTAAGGGCCCCACCCCATTTGTGTCTTCAGATTTTGTTTTGATTTGTTGCTAAGTAAATGCCTAGGATTGTTACTGGTATACTGCAGCAGCATAATAACCTGTTATGTAAATTAGTTTTTTGTAAACCCCATAGCAAAAGTATGTGTAACGTCAGTTATGTAACGTCAGTTACTGACATGTTTCCCTTTAAGTTTTCATTAAACACAAAGAAAATGGACTAATGTTTCATTTCATTTGGGTATTTATAACTGATGAACCAAGGTATGATTCCATATCAAAAAAATCACTCTGAAAGGTCAGAATCATAAAATATCACAAAACAATTCCTAATCATGATTTTCTATGTGTAAACCCTATGGCAAATGTAAGCGTAACGTCAGTTACGTAACGTCAGTTACCGTCATGCCTTCACTGAAAATGGCATGGTGCTAAAACTAAAAGGAAATATCTAAAGTGCACATTATTTTGCACACCTGTTCCTAAGAACCTAGGTTTATTGCCATATAACACACATAAAGTTTAGAAGTCAGGGACATGAGATATTTCCATTTAAATCTACACCATAATTTCCCATGTCCTTTTTCCGTAACGTCAGTTACCGACACATTTTCATTTGCCATGTGATAAGAAATGCAGTTTGAGACAAAAACTTTCCACCTATTTCTTCATTCTAATGAACTCATTCATCAATGCTAATTACAAGCCCCAGGTGCTTTCATTCACAAAACTACAACATAAACAATTTCATGAAAATCCTTACGCGTAACGTCAGTTACCATGGAATTGCCCATTAGCAGAATAATTTACATGTAGAAAGGACAGACTGCTTCCCATTCCAATACTGACATCATTATGAACATGTAGGACTAAATAGCTTCTAGCCCTTATCTCACTTGTAGAAAAATAGAATGTAAAAATTTTAACAACGAAAACGGTTCTTCTATGTCAAATACTGCCTCGTTTCCATTGCATTTAAATTAAAAAGGATATTTTGCTAACGGTGATTCAATTCGTTTGGTTGCAGACTGCTTTGCGGCCCGCTGCTGCTTCATCAACTCTCGGATGTCGACCTTTTTCTTATTACCACTGGACGCTGCCATTTTGAATTGAAGAGAGGCGCCCAAACACTGTGTACTGGCAGTGCTAGCTGTATACGCATCTTTATAGGCCTAGATGTCGACTGCTGGCTGGCGGAATTCAGGATGGCCCAGGTTCACAACTCTTCAGTCAGCAACATTGTACCGCCGAGAGATGAATGCCTATATACAAAATGTTACTGGTACGATATATTTTTGTAGTCCAATCAAAATGTCAGTCGTAAATTCATGATTTCTTAACGAACATTTCACTGCGCCGGTACCGGTATGTATTGGCGAGTGATGTCGTTCTTGCCATACTCTCAGTCCCACATATGTCAATAGGCGTTTGTCTTGTTTTGTCTTGCCTTGCCAGCAGGCCGGCCCCGGGGCCCCGGGAATTGCCCTTTATGGCTTTGTCACCCGTGGCCTTGTATTTGTAATTTGTACTGCACCAACTGCCGCTGCTGGGCTATAGATGTGCAGTCCCTCATACAGTTGGAGAACTTTTCCAAATCAGGTTTAGAACAGCTCCAGAGGTTACAATACAAGCGCAAAAGCCCTAAAATCTTGTTTGCACTACACTAGAGTTCTACATGTAGACCCTAGCCTAGTTAGAGATGTTCTGATAGATGTGTCTTGTCCCAGTAAACAGTATGGTTGTCTGTCAGCTCTATGCTGATGTAAGCATGATATTGGGTGGTGATGAGGGCTCCTCTTGTGGGTCATTCTCATAATGTGATACTTTGAGCTATTAGCATTAAACTTCATCTGCCATTGTGTCTGCCAATCGCACAGTGCTGTGATATCTGGTCAGAGAATATCACAATCTTAACGAAGAGAGGATATGTCCAGGTAAAGAACCAGATCATCTGCAAACAGTCTGACTTTATATAGATGAAACACAAGATGGGAGGTTGTTGACGTACGTTAAACAGCAATGGACCCAAGATTGTCCCTTGCGACACTCCTGAAATCACTGGTTGGCTGGATGAGCACTGAACCTTTGACCAGTACCTTCTGGGAACATTTTGTCAAGAAGTTTGGGATCCTGTCTTCTGTTGCCCTTTGAATACCAAGGTGATCAAGTTTGGCCAACAAGCTATGATGGGGTGCTGAATCAACTTCAAGCAGTGAAGGAAATCACCCTTATTGCCTGAGGGCACTTTATCCAATCAGGGACTCTATAAACAGGGGAGATCTACTACATGTACAAGCATTTAGATCTATGAATAGTTTTGGCTATTTCCTTTTTTTTCTAACACTTTCACATAGTTTTTTTTTTTCCTTTGTTGTTTTTTTTTTGTCTCCATCACAATTTTAATGAGTTGTCTGCCTTATGCCCAGCATATTGTGTATCCTTGTGAAAGTATCCCATACAGAAAAAAAAAAAATGAAAGACACTAGTAAAAAAAAAAAAAATGTTTCTTTCTTGTCTTTTGACAGTGAAGAAAATGTGTGGAAGTTATGTGACCACATTCAGCAGCATTCAACTGATGAACTCCAAAGAGTGTATGCAGTGTTTATTTCCAACCAAGACAGAGTGGTAAGTTCCTGGGCACTGTGGAGTGGTTGCATTTGTTTGTCACACCACATTGAAGACAATGTCCAATAAAACTGTACATGATCAGAGTGAGTTATAAGCCTATGGGGAACCAGATACCACTCACATCCCTCATCAGACTGCTGCCATGCACATGACATTTTCTTCAGGTTTCATTCTCTTTCCACATAAAAATGAATATGCAAATATGATCTCATAAAGTTACATCGCTACTGTTGATATCAGATGAAAAGTAGAATCAATATAGATTGAAATTAAGTTTTGAAACTATTTTCAGTATTTAGTGTACATGGGGCTTAAAGCTGATATATATATGTGCATGTGATGTCAGTATCTTTATGTTGAAATGTAATGTATGATATATATTTATTTTGCAGTCTTAATTATTTTGCTTTGTTTTCTTATGATGCTTATTTTCTTCAAAGATTCCCCTGTGGAAGCAGAAAGCTGCTAGGCAGCCAGGTCAACCAGTCTTATGGGTACGTAAGGGATGGAGTATGCGAATATCTCTCACTGACTTGTCTCTGTCTGAATCTTACATTTTTGTAAGAAGCTCACTTTGTCTTCTTTGCCAGCTGATATCAACATTGAACTCTAAATGATGATGAATTTGTCTATTGTGAAGTGCACTCATTATGATAGTAATGATGTTTTTACTTATCAGAAAGATTGGGAGACAATACTCATTGCTACAGTGCTCATTTACATTGATGTGGGGCAATTCATCAATCAGTTGCAAGACGATCTTTGATATTTTCCTCATTCTGGTTTATTTTCTTACAGACTTCATACTTTACTTTCTTGATTTTTTTGTTTCCAACTAACCTTTGACAGTCTTATAGCTAGCTCGTGTCGAGGAAATATACCATCAAATGAACATTATTTCTTGTGCCAAATATATATGATATCATTCGGTTCGTCATGAGTCAGTGTATGCAGACAAGTCATCGTAATCATATATCATTGGGATTACCAATCAGCCCTTTTCCACCCATACCCAGACATGATCTAAAGTAGCTAGATAATGTAGGTTAATCCTGTCATTTTAGGTGTATGAATATCAAGCCAGATATCCTTCATTTGTATCCTGTGTCATAGGCGAGAAGCTGTTCAGAGCAAGGGATTTGTGTTGGTGCCAATCAACTTGCAATGTAGTGTGACAGACAGGAATATGTTTGAGGCCAAGCCTTACACAGGGTATTGCATTCAAACCTTTTTTTTTTTTGTGTGTGTGTATAATTTTCCTTTGTAGGACTATCATGTCATCCTCCTGTACCACCAGCCAGCAGGGAGTGACATCTATGACTTAGACACCGTGCTTCCTTTTCCTGTCTCCTTCCGAGAGTATGTGGAGAGAACCATCGGCAGTAATGAACGCCTGAAGGAACAGTTCCACAGGTTAGTTAGACAGTGATCCTTTCGGTCACACCCAGGCATCCCAATGTAACTTTGTCAAGAGGAATCAAAGATTTTGAGACAAGTTAAAGTACCAACAGAAGGATGCAGAAAGAAACTTATAAGTCATCAGTACTTTGACAACATATCTTCATTGACAAATGTTGTCTCTCTCCTCTTTCCCCAAGTCTGATTTCTAAGTACACACTGGCTCATCACACTGAGTAACTCCTCAGTTTTTAGGCATTGGGCTCATGAAGTGTCCTGATTACAGCTTACATGTAACACCATGCTCTCTCATGTTGCACTCAAAAGAAGCTAAGTTGCTCCATAATGTGATAAGATGCATTATAGCTGTTGTTGTTGGCCAATGACTGCACTAGAAAGTGTATAAATATTCAATTGCATGATAAATTTCAGAAAGGGTATGCAAGTGTTTTAGTTGCTCCACATTCATTATACCCAGTGGTTGTTCCAAAAGTGAGATCTCAGTTGATTTATTTTTCTCCTGCATCAAAGTTTTGTTCACAAGAAGTGATTGTGGCAAACAGACAGTTGAAAGTGAACCAGAATTATAAATGACATAATTACACTTTCCATGGAAGATGGTACCTTTCTTTCCACTTTTTTTTTCTTGTTTTTTTAAACAGATTTTTCAGGGTAGTTCCGGCAGCGTCATTTCTGAAGATGTTTGCTTCTGATCGATCCCACATGCGGAAGGAAAACGGAGAATGGCAGTCTCCTCCACCGACATACCCTTGCATAGTGGCTCAAGATGGTACATGCCATAATCTTCAATTTCTGTATTCATAATTTTTAAATGGTCTACCATAATGTAATAGGAATTCTCTTATATTGAATCAAATGTAGTTGGCTTGAAAAGTTTAAGCAATTTGTTCTTCTTTTTTTATGCCTCCGCAACGAAGTGGCCGGAGGCATTATGTTTTCGGGTCGTCCGTCCGTCCGTCCATCCCGTTTTGTTTTTGTCGATATCTCAAGAACCGTGTGGTGGTTTTACATCAAACTTGGTATGAGGGTATATCCTTGGGGGATAATACTTTGTGTGGATTTTAGGGTCACAGGGTCAAAGGTCAAAGGTCACAGGTTATTTTGTGAAAAAAAAATGAAATTTCATGTTTTTCTCCATATCTCGCAAATGGTTCAAGGTATCTTCATGGAACTTAGTATTAAAATGCTTGTACCGATGGGCAGTGATTATCTAGGGAAGTTGGGGGTCATGGGTCAAAGGTCAGGGGGGGTCAAAGGCAAGGTCAACTCCTCAAAATATCACTACTTTCCTTAAAATGCAATATGCCTGAAGGTTTTTTTTTTTTTTTAACTTGATGTATGGCATGTATTACCCAATATATATTTTTGGGGAAGTTTCTTGCCAAAAGGTCAAAGGTCAAAAGGTAAAAGGTCAAGTGAAAGTGCTAAATTGCACTTTTTCCTCCATATCTCGAAAGTAACTCAAGGTATCATCATGAAACTTACATATTTATGCATGTTCAACCTAACAGTGATTCTCTTTGGAACTGTGAGGTCAAAGGTCAAAGGCCAGGTATAGATAATGCTATTTTCCCATTTGATACTGAAATTATGCTTTTTCTCAATACCTTGAAAATTACTCAATGCATAAACTTATAAAAGGGTCAAAAGTCAAGTACAAATCATCAGTTCCCCAGATACCTGCACTCTGACATTTTAATCATTCATCCAATTGAACCTAGTTCTAGGAAAGTGAACATTCAGCACATTTGTGTCAAACCTGTCATTTTAATATTTTGCCAATTGTGTGAAACTGTCATCACACATTGTCAAGACATTGTACTATAGACCTATTAGGAGAACCATGCATTATGGCGGAGGCATATCAGTAGCCGTAGCGATATATCTAGTTTTCATCAGTCATCTTTCTGCATTATTTGTATCATTTGTCAATGCAAAATCAGACTTGTGAGATACAAAAAGGTCTAATATCTTTTGTGAGTAAGTGTTTATCACCACTCTGATCAGAGTATGATTTCATAAGACATATACAGTTCGACCTCGATTATCCGGCCATGTCGGGACTGGCACTCATCTGGATAAGCGAATTGGCCAGATATGAGAGACACAATGTTAATGTATATAGCTGCCGTCCAAGCTGCCGTCCCAGTGCACTAGCAGCTAGGGAGGTAGCGTACCCCGCAACGGTGGTGTAATATATGCTAGCCTGCGCAAAATATTAGTCCCTTCTTCTCAAAAATAAAGTATATCTTTATGTTAAAATCATACATGTTTTACCTCATTAGATATTGAGAAACCTATCATGCACATCCTATGAAATTAGTGATATAGATCCATGAAAGTCACTGTTTTTTCTCAATTTTTGGATGAAAAAAAAAGTCCTTCACTGCGTGAATGCGTCCGGATAATAGAGATTTCCGGATAAAAGGAGGCCGGATAATCGAGGTCGAACTGTAATAGGTTTGTTTGTTTCTATTTAGGGGCCTTTAGAGAGTTTACTGAGCAATCACTCTGATGATTTCCTTCACTATATTTAAAAGACACAAGTTTCCCAAACCAAGGTATTGCATCTGACAGAAATTATATCTATGATGTACAATGGTAGATTTCAAGAAACTTGTTTCTCTTTGTTATATAACATAGTCTTCCTATTTAGCATTGCCAAAATATCAATATCACGACAATGCCCTCTTCAACGGATCTGTACACAGAATCTCGCTCATTAGTCAGGTTGCTTAGTGAAATTACTGCTACATGGCGGATAAAAGCACCAAATTTGGAGACATCGCCCCTCAGGACCTATACTCATTGATATAGCCACCTCCATGTTTCAAATGCTTCGCTGATCATGGAATTCAAGATTGGGTTCATGTTTTATAATTCGATGAAAAATCAACAAAATTACACAAATCTTAACCTCTTTTTTTTGTTAATACTTTCTCAGATACATAATACAGTGTTATTTTTTCGACATGAAACTTTTGTGAATTGGAGCTGACAGTCTTTTTCACTGCATTGAACTTCCTTGAGTTGCCACTGGCATTCAATGCGTTGTTTAGAATTGCGCACATTTTGCTTTCACAAATCTTGGCTTTTCACGTAACTTGTGAAAGTTTCATGCCCGTGAAATGTTCTGCGAAATGAAAATCAGCATTTATATCATTAAAACAAAAATTTTCCAGAGGGCTCCTACTCTTAAATCAATGAGTAGGTCCTGAGGGAATATCTCTCAAATTTGGTGCTTTCATCTGTCGTGTAATGGTAATCTCAAAATTTGACATTAAGCGACCTAGCTACATATCAATCTGTTCAAAATATTGTATCTGCTCTCTGCACAGGCACACAGATGAACCTGGACAGCTACATCAGCATGGAGCTCGGAACAGGTCCAGGGGAAGTCATGACCTTGCAACAATTCTGGTCAAAGTTCAGTGCATCAGTTGGATGAAGGATGCGCCAATGGTGTGGGGGAAAGTTGTGAATCCACCATGCTAGAGGCACTCATACTCTGGGGAAAGCACATCTTCCAGAAGATAGCCCTTGAGGTGATGGGTGTTGCAGTTTTTTCTGTGAAGACTTCAGGATAATGTGGAAAAGTCTCACTTGGCTGTCACTGCTGAGGATGCTGATCTGCTCGCCTGTGGTTATTTTCAAAGTGAGGCTAGAGAGAACTTTGAATTTTGATCAGTGTCCTTCAAGGAGATGAGCTGCTGAAGCTCACTGGGAAGTCAGGATATGAACAGTGGCAGGCTAAGTCTACCAGTGGTACCGTTTTGTCATCACTGCCCACTGTTTTGCAGCAGTTTGAAGAGCAAAAACTTTGTCCCTCAAAGCAGGCATTACATGTATCACTGGACTAATTTGCAAGTGCATGGCACATATTGAATGTTTTTCAATAAATGTATTTAATTCCATAGATGTAAAATGTCTGTTGCATGGAACTATTTGCAATTTCACACGAGATACCAGTGCAAAACAAAAATTTGCAAATGTTTTGCTTAGTATAATTTGTCCATATGAATTTATACTACAACTTTGTGCTATATACATTTTGCATGACTGATTGGCATAGAAATGTGTGAATTCATCTAACTCAAACAACATGAGAATGATAATTACACAGTTTTTACCTTTACAGTAGGTGACAACACTGATATAATACTAAGTGCATTGTGGTATTGGTGTGATTTTGATTTGACAAGAAACTAATGAAATTGAACATCAACATCGCACTTCACACAGTTAGTATTTATAGCATCTTGTTGATTTTTATCATAAGTATCTTTTGATAAAACAGGGCCCTGCTTTGGCAATTGCACAGTATGAAAGATACAGGAGAAATAGTATGCAATATCATGATACCTTGAATCTACTCAGTTATTCTTTTATTGCTATGCAAACAGTTAGTGATGATGATGCTTAAATTTACATACATTGTCACAAATGGAAGGGATTATACATACAATTTATGATATGTTTCCACAAGGAAATCACAATGCTAACCACTTGGCACCACTGTCTTCTTTAATTCAGTCTATCAGACTTGTGCATGATTTTTGTGTGTGTATTGATCTGTGAATGTCTGTAATTATTGACAAATATGACAAAAGCTTTTCATAAAATATCAGCCAGTTGTTTGGTCTCGTTTTCCTTCCAGGGTGAATCCTCTCCAACTCTGAATCCAGTCAAGAAGAGATATATCTCTGTCCCAGTGTTTCCAGTCATATTTTGGTTATTCAAGTTTCATTTCCGGGCATGCTTCACTCCAGAGTGAAAATCATGGTTCCTGGCAATATACTGGTATAAATACATCCAAGATCTATTGTGCTATGGATATGGCATATTGGTGATGGCGTTTATATTGCACATTTTTTTCTTACTTGTCTTTTGTGTGTGTGTGTGTGTGCGTGTGTGTGTGTGTGTGTGTGTGTGTAAATTTGTTCTTACTTTGAACATGAATAATTGCATATACAGATGTATGTGTACAAATGCATATCACAACAGACAGCCATATATGCATAAATCTTTCTTCATGATTAGTCTATAGACAGCCGTATATGCATAAATCTTTCTTCATGATTAGTCTATGATGCATGTGTGCCTGCACACGCACATGCACACACAGACACAGACACACAATTCCTGACACCTATCTACAAGACAAGAAACTATTACCATGAGCCAAGGAAGTCACAAAACATTTGGTGAATACTCAACATACACACGCAAATAAAGGACATTAAACTCACATGTCGGTTTCCAGTACATGTACATGTTAATTCATTTATTCCCTTAATCCATTTATCTATATGATGACGCCATGATTGCTCTATAAATAGTCTACAACAGCTGTGCATGGAAGCAACTTCCTACACAAACCTGTACTGTTTTAAGAGAAGCATTAAAAAAAGGGGGAAATAGCTTTATGCTGAATCCCATCCATCCAGCATGGTTACAAAAGTTTCAAAAAAGATTAAAAGGCGTTAAGAAAAGGACAGATGCAGCCACTAAAAATTGAAAATAATGCGTGCAAACTAATAAAAAAGCACAGGTTGTCCCAGGTCAAAGTTATTCTGTATCACCACAGGGAAACAAATGTTGGGAGCATGAAGTAATATTTGTCAGAATATTCCAAGTCGGTCCAGGAGAAATCGCATGAATTTGCATTAAAAAGTGCGAGTTGTCATCTGAATTGCAAACAAATCCTACATTGCTATGAAGAGGAGAAACTCTATATTGGAGAATTCAGATTCCTAAAGGAGCAGCTGAATATGACCCCCAATACTTTTGTTAGAGACTGGGTAAATTTGGGCCTAGTTTTCATATGGGACACTTTACCAACTTTAGTTGCATCATACACATAGACGTCACATGAGAGGCATCTGCTTCCTGTAAAAGGAGTAGCAAACAAATATAATTATGCTATCACAGTTTTAGCTCCTTAGTGATTGACTTACAATGGACAATGACAAAAAGAGAGAATAATGGACCAGTGGGAAGCAGCCACAGGAACCACCAAAATAAGATTGTAAGGGCCCTTCAAATGCAACTATATACTATGCATATTGTAATTATATCTACATCGATTGTTAATTAGCATACAACGTTCTGATTTCAAATTATACAAATGACATATTCATGTAGCTTTTCTGCTTGAAAGCCTTTCTCATACTTTCTTGTACTCCACTTGCATATACGACACACTGCCATATAGATTTTTTTTTTCTCTGCTAAAATCCCCTTACACTAGTAGAGGCAACCCCGTTCAGTTCAGGGAATGCTTATTCTCATTTAACAAAGGC
Source organism: Diadema setosum (assembly GCA_033980235.1). Taxonomy (NCBI): domain Eukaryota; kingdom Metazoa; phylum Echinodermata; class Echinoidea; order Diadematoida; family Diadematidae; genus Diadema; species Diadema setosum. The sequence goes on from CM067067.1 coordinate 6,858,492, forward strand.
TTGATTAAACTGTTGAACCCTGGCATTGTGTGCACTGTACTAGAAACTCCATACGCATAGTAAATTCCTTTAAGCAATTGATAACTGTACAAAAGCACAATGGGACTAAACAGGATATTTGGTCTCTCACAAATTTTCTTAGTTCATTAGCAGTATTTCCCCCTTGCCCTATTCTTTCTTGAAAAGCTTATATCCCATCACTGAATTCCTCAACTGAATATTAAAAAAGTGAAGCTGAAAAGCACAAGTACATGCTCCTTTTCAGTTGGCAATAAAACTAGAAGCATCAACAGTTATTTTACAAGATGAGCACTATCAATCTGCCAATAAGAGACTAATCTTGTGTCACTAGTTTTGAGTTGCATGCTGAGTTGCAATGTACTCTGCGCCCTTCATTGGCAAGTGATCTTTAACCAATTTTCATGTATCAACTTACACAACATCACCTCGTAGCAAAATTGGTAGTAAAGCAGTGACCCTGACCACTGTGCGCTGTTTGTCAAACTTGCTTCAAAAGAACACTCTTTTTCCAGTAAATTTTTTAAAGAGAGCTAAGCATATTTCTTGTGGTTGCTTGCAAAATTTTATTACTCTCAAGTTTTTTCACTGTATATACTAATGAAATACATCTACAATAAACTACATACTTTTCTTTGATATTTCCTGGTTCATCTGCCACCATATAAAATTTGACAACACAGCAGTATAGCTAACCTGCTTGATTTGCACGTTGGAGAAAAAAAAAATGAATATTTGCAAAATGAAAAAAACATAACAAAACAACTCCCAGATCTAGCCACTTCTCATACATTCAGTTATGGAACTGCCTCCTTTCCTACGCATGAAGAAAGCACAACAATGTATTAAAAGAATAATTTTACTCTCGGTAAACATTTTCATTCACACATATATATTAGGCTTGTCACTTTTTGCCTTAACCAGGCCAAACTGCCCCTCTTTACACTGATGAACCAGACTAGTCTACGACAAATTCTCCTCACGGCAGAGAAAACTTCAAACGAGTGGTCCAAGAGTTGAGACATACATGACAAAATCAGATAGCGCTATCCTCACGACATGTTGAGGACCGCATGCCCTCAATGTCTGGCACTCAACATAGATTAAAGCTCTGGAGGTTATTTCAGCAAAACAGTAGTATTCGTTAAAAAGCATTAAGGGATGTTTGCTAGCAGCTTGGAACACCCTGGCAATTTACTTGCACCTACTCAGAGGATCTTGCTGTGATCTGGGCTTGAATTACTGTAAGAGTGGAAATTTTCGCGGTGTTGAAATTTTCACGCACTTCGCGCAACCAGAAGCTAGCGCGAAAATAAAAGCACATGAATATTTTTGTGTGCCATATGTTCCAGTAGTTGCCGTCTTGATTCCGCGGAATTAAAAACACGCGAAACTCTTCTTTCCCGGCCAAGTGCGAAAAATTATTCGCGCGAAAATATCCACTTTTACAGTAACATCACACATCTCTTGCTTGTGAGACACACCCATTCTACACTGCTGCACAGTCTAAGTTAAAATAATTCATGAATTTCAAACACAGATGATCTTCTAGCTGAAGATCTGAAACAATTGACTACACTCACTCTCATGTATAAACTGTCGGTGATACCCACACAAGCATCCAAGTACCGGTAGCACTTTGAGCAAGTTAAATCAGACATTATAAACAGTATTTCCACAAACCCAAAGAAGTCTTTTTATAGGATTCCCTGTTGCTATTTCCTTTATAAATTTGTTGTAAGAAAACAAAAAGAATGGAAGATTTGCTAGCATTCAACCAGCCATAACATGTGTACCTTGTGGCCTATCACACTAGCATCTAAGGGCTACAATGTTATAAACCTTTTACAGACAGCTTCACTCTCAGTAAATGGAAAGGCAATATATATGATAATTGGGAAATCAAAATTCCGAAAAATATAACTGATGTTGGGGTAGAATATACAGAATTACGATGCGTAATTGATGGTCGGTAAAATTTAAACTTATGAAAATGCGGGAAATTTCATATCATGCACTATATCTGGTGGAAGGGTGGCTGTACATAACTGGCATAAGAATTAAATAACAAGTTACTCATAAAAATACCTGAATTCATGTAAAAAATTTCAATTGTCAATTCTCATCTGATGACCTCCTGGATGTAAATTTACAAACTCTTTTACAAATGGTTCTGGCCCTGATATGTTTTAAAAATCAGGTACTGTTACAAGTCTTTCCCTCTCTCTCTCTCTCTCTCTCTCTCTCCCTCTCTTTCTTTATCTCTATTTCTGTCCCACAATCTCCCTCTACCTCCCTATGATATATCTGCTTCTCAAAGACATGCAAATATACATGCAATGTACAAGTGACGTCATTAGCTAGTCTAATATGGTTCTCTACTTTTCTGTTTTACACTTTGCGCAAGATATTGAGTACTGTCACTACGTAATCTACGAGAGGTTTACGTCCCGAGAACTCCTACGTCTCCCATACAGACACCTGGCTTGAATAAGACAAATGGGGTATGCCTGTGACGAGAACGACACTGCAAAGGAGTGTGATGATGAGAGAAAAATGGAACAGATTTACCATCTGTCACATGATCTAACCTAAACTGCATCAGCGCCACTGGGAAAAGGCAAAACTGTATGAAAAGCATAGTCCATTCTCCCCAACAAAATGGCATACAAAGGTTGAAATATATTTGATTATTTGATTGTGTTAGAGTTTTGCATTCTAATCTTTCAGATAATTCTTAAAGGGGGGGGGGTTGGGTCCTACAAATGTGCATTGTGTCTCACAGAAAAAAAATTTGGTCCTTTGAGCAAATGTGCAAATGAGTGTCTACGTAAAATAGCAATCTGTCCCTAGTTATGCTTGTCTACCAAACTTCTCATACTGATACAGAGTCAACAAAAAACTAAAGAAATTCAGGATACCCCACTGAAAGATTACAATAGCTTTGGTATTCCAGCTGGCTTTGTTCTAATCAGTCTTGCAAGCACGTGACCAGGCATTGAAAATTCATAATAACAGCATACCTCAGAAGAAGAAAAATGAAAACACTCGGTCACTTTGAAGTCTGTTCATTACCCACAATACTTGACACAGTGTGAATAAAAGAAAGCGATTCAGGTTTTTCAATGTTACAGCCTCTTGATCTAAACACAATTCGGTCACATAATCATCTTTCTTTCATCTAATCCTTAATGCATGCTTTCCAGATTTACTTGCTTTTCCTGAAGGATAATTTTAGACAAATAATATGGTATCTTACATATAAAATTTCTTCTTCTTCATGATTAAAAAGACAAAACAAACCTGGGGTACAATGTAAAACTTAAGTGTAATGTGTACTCGAGGCTTCTGTTTCCTCTTCAAACTGTTCTCTGCTCTAAACTATCTTTGAAATGATCTAAATGGCAGTACACATTTTAGCTCATCAAACATTGTATTCCGAGTCTGCCTGCATCACTCACACATGGTGAGACCACAGGGTAATCATTTCCAGCAATACCAGTTACTGCAGTAAGTATTTCTCTGATATATCACAAGGCAACTAGAATTCTTGTCGAGTAAAACATATAAGCCCACAAAAGCTTTTTAAGGATAGGGAACTGGAGTAAAATCAGCATTTTGCTCAAATTAATCACATAGATAAGATATGGTATTAGCATCAACATACTAGCAAATGTTCACCCATAATGTAAAAATCTCAGAATGCTGTAAAAAAAAAAAAAAAAAAAAAAAAAAATCCAAAACCAACCACTGTATTACAAGACATAAAAATGAAGTATCATTTTCCTGTGCTGATAAAATGACCTGCACAGCCTTCCTTATGGAAAATTTCATGGTGTAAGGGTTTTAAATTCCTTCCTCTTTTGTGAGTCAATTATACCGATACTGTGTATGTGCGAGGGACATAATGCCTAATGATATGTCAGCCCAGTCTCAATAGAGATATTGGTACAGACTGGTCAATACCGGATTATCAATCTAACTTGTGACAGCAGAATTCCTAGCACAGCTCTGAGAAAACTGGTATGTGAGTGATTACATTTTGATCACTCACTGCACATTCAACCTCTCTGTGTGTACACCATTGTCACATTTCTTACCTTTTTTTCCCCCATCAAACTGATTTAAAAAGAGTAATCTCTATCAGCTATGTGCACTGATTTATGAATGTTCACAAATTTTACATTGTTTGACATTCATATACTCCCTGGTATTCCATGCCATTTTTATTCCACATTAAACAAGCAAGCTTCCAAAAATGCCATAACTTTTACAGATTTTCTCTCCTTTTCACACCAACTGTTTCACCTTTTTCCCCCTTGGATTTGTTTATTCCTTTGTGTCATTTTCTCCCTCGCTCACTCTCTCTCTCTCCCCAACATTAGTAAACATTACGTACATTCATCACTCTCTTAATCTCTATCTCTTTTTTTTTTTTCATATTCTCTCTGACTCTCTTCACCCAAGCACACAGTAAAGAATCTACACTTCCTTGGGCATCCTGGTCTCAATGTCCACTCGACATATCGGGCAGCGCTTGTTGGTCACCAGCCACTGGTCAACACACTCGGCATGGAAGAGATGCATACAGGGGAGACGTCTGGAATGACAAATAAGATGGGGATGAATATTTAATTCATTTTCCTGATCCAAAGAAAGAGTAAGGATTAAAATAGATGACAACGATCCACATACATCTAAATCTACACATCTACTTACACATGGTATCTAAGCCCGACTATGTCAATGAGGTATGTTTTGCTACCAGCAAATAAAACTGGTTCTGGTTGTGAGAGTTGACGTAATCCCTCGTAACTAGGTGATTGAAAGAGCCATGTGCGTAAATCTAGGCATCAAGTCCAGTCGAACAAATTTCACAGAAATGGAAAAGTGTATCTTCTCTGTGTGGCACAATTAATGTTGTCTGCCGACTATTGCTAGTCATCGGGGGCAAACCATGAGGGGTCAGCATCATTTGCCTGTTTTTCCTGGTGGATGGATGGTGGATGGATGGACCCCTTCACCGGGTTAGCACCCTGCTCTTGGGGATGAATGAATAAAGTGGGATCTGTTGTGACTCCCTCACTTACCAGACGTCCATTTAATACAGAGCTTTAGATTTTCGTGGCAGGTACGTACAGAGGAAAAAACACATGTTCTGAGCATGCACAAAAGCGCGCATCAAGTTGATCTATTTTTAGCTTGCGTCGTCTGAGTTTTTCACTGCGCGTTCTGGGCTATTTTTATGTCCGCTCAATTCACGACGTAGTAGAGAGCTACTTCATGCACCTATCATATGGGGGCACCATTGTATTTTTTATACTTTGTGTCCCAGCGTAATCTAAAGCTTTTTCAGCACGACGCAGGGAGAGAGGAGAACGTCCAACGCACTCATCGTCTCAAACGTCCGTGCAGCAAATCTAAAGCTCCCTAATGGTCATTTCCAATGGACACAATAAGTGTATGATAGGTTACAAATCATACTGAAGTAACATTGAGGCAGATCATTTAGAACTGAAACAAGCACACTATTTTTTATGTCTCATGTTGCTACAATTCTTGTTGTCACTTCCCACTTTAATTTAACATCACATGCAAGCAAAAATGACATTTGCAGCAAACCATCTATCTTATTTTTCTGTATTACCTGACTTCCTCATCATCTTCAAAGTACGAAAGGCAGATTGTGCATTTCTCCATGTCGTCATCTTCTATCTTCACGGCGCCCTCAACTTCACCAGTCTCCTGACTGCTGTCATTCTCCCGTTGATGGCGCTGTGAGGCATGCAATAAGGAATGGGGAGAGCAACCATGAGAAATGAGTCTAACTCTATCAACACCAACCTGTTTTATACAGAATGTTGGTGGGATTTTGAGAAACAGATGCCAAAAGGGTAAGTATGAGTACATGACAACGTACTGCATGCAACCTTCTTTGTCAAATATTGTAATCCAAAAATTCCATCTCCCGCCATCTATTCTTCAAATGCTGATTCAATGACTCTTTATGAGATCACCCTGTGACCATAAAACACAAATATCCACTGGGTCTTCACTTGCCTTTGTTTTCCCCTCTCTCTCACAGGCTTCCTAAAAACCATTAGTTTATGAGGACAACTAGATCCCTAGGTGTGTCATCACCTCAAATGACCACGAAATAACTTCTTATTCAAATATATGAAATTCTTCCGGTCGAGTTGTTTTTATTGCAACTGATTGACAAAGTGCCTAATTCATGTCGATGTAGGGCAATTTGTCAATCAGTTAATGCAATAAATAACTTTCTGAGACTCCCTCAGCTGCTGCGAAAATGAGGGCTGGTTTCTTTCCATAATATGCATGAGTTCCCCAGGAACAAAAGTCTAATATTAGATTTCTGGTATGCCAATAAAGCATGCTTGATACAGGTATCATACATAAGAAAAATACTCTCTTGATAAAATATTATGATCACAATACACAACAGTAGCTAATGAACAAGACTCTTGCTAAACCAATCCTCAGAATGGACAGAACTCACAGCAGAAGAATGTACTAACACAATATTTTATTTGTCACCCTAGTCTTTTGCTTCTTTTTGTTTTGTTTATTTTGGGAAGGAGGTAGGCATAGGATAAAACTTACCGGTACCAGAAAGAGTAAAGTCTGAATTTCATAACTAAGCAAGAAATCTAAAGCCACATATATGACAAATAAATCCTTCAATATATTACACATATACTAGAGCCTTTGAGAGATTATGCATGTGCTACAGAAACAGTAAGGCCAATAAATCACACACTCAACCAGACATGCCATGCCTGTTGCTAAGATTGTCTACCTACACATCTTTTGAGGGTTAACTGTTGAAGTCCTCACCTTGTATTTGTGCGGTAATGTATTCCTCTCTATTGTGCTTCGGGACGCCCCACGATTCACCTGCCCTAGATGCTCACCCAGCTGCACCAACTCCTGAGGAGAGAATTCAACCTGATGTAAGTTGTTTTTTTTTTTTTGTGAAGGATGTACAGATAAGGTACAAGAATGGGGTTTCCATTAATGTTCACACTCGGTCGGCAACTGAGACTATGCAGTCCTGGGGTTACTTGTCAAAAGGTACCTATAGTAGATTTTGGCAAAATCTTCATCACATAAGGCACAATATATGGAGATGATACAGTTTACAGACTACTGCTAGTCACAAAAAGTGAACCACATGGGGTCAGCATCATTAGCTTGTTTTCTGGTGTTTGAATGTAGGGCATTTCAATTTACTACGTTAGCACCATGCTCTTTGCCATAAATGGATGAAGTGGAATCTTTTGTGTGCGCGATCCTGCTTCCCTAACACACAGGATCTCCATTTAACCCTAACTTACCTGGGCTATTTTTGGAGCTTAAATTCCTGGGGGGGGGCCATTATGGCCCCCCCCTAAGATCTCGGCCATCGAAAGTCCGATGAATGTGAAACTCGGTACAAATATGAAGTAACATATAAGGAACAAGGTTCTGGTATCAATTTTTTATTTCACTTCTTGTTTTAATTTACATAATTAATTTGATGACGTCATATGCAAATTTTCAGACGATTTTCATGAAAATGGTTGTTTCAGCAGTTGAATGTAGTAATTGCTTGGTATTGTTATATCTGTTGGTCAAATATAACTATTCGATGTAAAATCCAAAACAAATCACCTATAATTAGGGGTTTCACTTCAATAAATTTGCATAAATTATGCAAATAAGTGCGTAGTATGAGCATAAAGTATAGGGAAACGTCTTGTGTGGAGAAAACCTGCCAAAGATTGTAGATAATGGCTGTTATTTGGTACATGAATTGTGGTCAACCAAACTTTATCAAAGTGAAATATAAAACATATCTTGTTTTAATTTACATAATTAATTTGATGACGTCATATGCAAATTATCAGACGATTTTCATGAAAATGGTTTTTTTCAGCAGTTGAATGTAGTAATTGCTTGGTATTGTTATATCTTTTGGTCAAATATAACTATCCGATGTAAAATCCAAAACAAATCACCTATAATTAGGGGTTTCACTTCAATAAATTTGCATGAATTATGCAAATAAGTAGTAAGAGCATAAAGTATAGGGAAACGTCTTGTGTGGAGAAAACCTGCCAAAGATTGTAAATAATGGCTGTTGTTTGGTACATGAATTGTGGTCAACCAAACTTTATCAAAGTGAAATATAAAACATATCTAAATTACTCACTAGTTTGCATAAATTATGCAATTATGTTGATATGTTACTTTGCACATCCTGAATTGGTTATCATTTGTTTCCGCAACCTGTCAGTTTCTTCTCTTTTTTTTTAACTTTCATGAACAACATGTATTTGCAGATGGGAATGAAAAAAAAAGCAAATTCGATACAAAGCAAAACATGATTGTCACAATATGCACATTGTATCGATAAGCATGCAGAAACATACGATCATGATGTATGAACGTTCACTCCTAAGTCCATGGACACAATGCTTACAAAGTTATTTAGAGTCCGTTGTGGCAAGACTAAGCCTAATTGTCCATCGAAAGATAGCATGATTCACAGAGGTAAACCACATGGCTCTTGCATGTTGGATCGCCACATGATTGGCACTGGGATGTCATCTTCGGCATGCTCCTTTTAGCCATCTTGTGACCTTCCCCATGTGATTCCTCGAGGCACATGCGACACCTACGCCTTTCTCCGGTTTTCTCATATTGAAGATCTACCTGCGCCTTTGGTGGTTCTCCGATGATCATGTACATCTTCTGCTTGACAGAGTGGTTCAAACCAGCGAGAGGACGCTCCGCAATGTAAGGATGTACCAGCGCTGCAACAATCTTCCAACCAAATTCATACGAATCGATGGAACGTGGATTTACACCTGTGTTCTTTGCAAAAGTGGTTGATGCATTGACTCTGCACGTGTCCAGCAGAAAGTAAAATGCAACAACCGTCCATCTGTTGGTCTGGGCCTTCGTTGTGTAGCTCTGTACACGTTGGTCAACAATGTCTGTGCCCCCTTTTGTGAAGTCGTACAGTTTCATTATTGCTGGCTTCTTCTTTTGATCATCAGTGGTCGTGCCTAAGATGGGCTTCATGGTACTCATTACAAGGACATTTCTTGGACCAGTGCTCTTCGTTCGAACCACGTAACTGTGTAGGGTTATGTTTGGGTTGTCTTTCTCCCACATTACCTGGTAGGAAAACTCATCTCTTCCTTGGGTCGTCTTCATTTCGTCTGGGATGCCCTTGCGGTTAGTTTGTATTGTCCCTACAATTGTCATTCCTTTCTCTGTGAGCATCCACTTGGCCAAAGACAGGGATGTGTACAGGCGATCGGTAGTCAGGTTCCTCCCACGTAGTTCAGTGTGATTCCCTAGTTCCTCAATGATGTATTTCACAAGGTCCTCGATTCCGGTCACATAATGGTTAGTTGGCTCAGCGGTTGGTTTGCCACAATAGGGTACTGACCAAAATGTATATGGGTAGCGGGCAGCATTCATTGAACGGAAAAGCAGGCCATACTTTGCCGGCTTGTTTCGATTGTATTGCTTCATCGAGATTCTTGCACGTGTTGGATATAAGGTCTCATCAAGCGTGAGGAAATCATCTGGGGTCATAACTCTCGCACAGTTCTGATTCAGCATGGAGTGTAGATCTCTGATACCTGCATAACGGTCATGCTTCCACCTATCTTTCCTAGTTTCCAAGTCATCAAAGCTGACTCGCGCCAAGAGGAAGAGGAAGCGATTCTTTGACATTGTGGCCCCAAACAAGGGGTTTGGGTGACCTATCTCCTCGCTGAACAGATGTTTGGCACGCAGGTGACATTGTGATTGCATTCCTCGTGCATACATCAATCCGATGAATGCCTTTAGCTCGCTGAGGGAAGTCTCATGGAGGAACGTGTATTTGTTACTCGCTAGAGTCTCTGGTTTCAGCTGTTCTCTGTAGGCTCTAATCCGCTGATTGGTGTGCTCAAGGACAAGATTCAACATTTCATCCGTAAAGAAACATTGCCATGCATCTATTGGTGTCGTTGCCCCTCTTGCAGCTCTGTTTACTCCTGGTCTGCCTGTGATCACATTGGCAACATTCTGGCGTCCTCTCTGGGTTCCAGGTTGATTTTTCCAAGTCACTGTCTTTTCCGGATTATTCCTGGTACCCTTTTCAATTATGACCTTATGTTCCTGACGGTCTCTTGGAAGCTCAAATACATCGTAGTTGCTATCATCCAAAGCAGCATCAATGGAATTCACTTTCCGATTCGCAATTCTTGGTATTTTATGGCGAGGTCGGTCTTCAGCTACATCTTCGGCACCTGACTCATCACTATCATCACTAGATCCAGATGCAGCTTCATCTCCAAAAAGTTCACTCATGTCATCTTCTTCCTCCTCAAACTCCAGAAAGATCGACATCTCAGTGTCAAGCTCCACATGTTTACGCTGCAGAATCAGAAAAAAAAAATGCTATAACATACTGTATGTAATTCATATTCATATGAAAAGTAGTTCTTTCTTTCAACATTTGTATTTATAACAGGATATTGGCAAGTGTGAAGGTATTCTACATTTTGAAACAATTATTCTTGCCTATCCATGAAGATTATGTTCCACCACCCAGGCTAATAATATCAAATTGACAATATTACAAAACAAAAATGTGCATATCAATCAATAAACAAACTAGAAAAGCACTCTGAGAGCGCAGACCTCCACCAAGCATGAAGCTTATTTCCACCACTACACTGATCTTGTTCTTCCATAGAGATGTCATAGGTACACACCACATTGGTGCTAACAGTCGCCAGATTTCCAAATATAGAAACCTTTGTTACGTCATAAGCCTTCAGCTGCATGGCGCGCCTCGCCCCAGCAGAAACTAGAGCACGCACTTTAGTGCGCGCAGGCAAACCTCAAATACGTGCAGCCTGAACTCCCATGTTCATTGACCCTACCTGCCAAAACATCAAAAATCCTTCATAAATTCTCCCAAAATTCTCGGATCATTACCAAAAGTTAATCGTTTGTTACTTGTGTCATTCTCAACCTTTCCTGCAAGTTTCATCCCAATCCGTTAACTACTTTTTGAGTTATTTTGCACACGGACAAACTAACTAACGAACGAACACATAAACCAACGGTAACGAAAACATACCCTCCTCCCTTGGCGGAGGTAATGATAATAAAGAACATCATACCTTTTCTTTCCTTTTCCCTGATGTAGTTCCCTTAGATGTTGATGCCATAGCGCAGCATTGAATCTCAGATGAATATATTCCAATGTAGTATCACTCAGAAGGGTATTCAGAAAATCTGAAGATGTGAACTTGTCTGTGTCAAATCACATACTGAAGGCAGGCACAAAATGATGTGATAACAGTGCATGCTTGGTACCAATGCATCATCCAATGATTCCTTAGTATAAAAACTGCAGACTTGTATGACCAGAAAGTGCAAATAAACTTCTTATCAGAAGCCCTAAAAGTTCATCTCACTCCACCTGGTCCTGGAAGTTGTTTGTTTACTCATTGGTTTGCTGGCACTCTAATCCCCTGCAGATTTGTTTTATCATAATCCCCTACCCTGAAGAGCCTAGAACCACCAATTTGAAGCCTGATTTTCCTCAGTGTACAGACATGTATGTAAGATTCCTTTATTTGTTGTTTTTCAACATTGTAAAATGAAAAAAATTATTATTTTCCTTTATTTCAAAATTCTTATGTAATCCTTTGTTTTTAATTCTTATGTATTTTATTGTTTTCTGTTTTCATGTTTAATCTTGTCTTATGCTTTTGAAGTCCAAGTGTGACATAAAATAGTCATCAACTGCTAAGAAGATTACAAAAAGAAGGAAATCAAAGCTTGTTTTGAAGTGTGTAAGGCAGGTGTTAAATGCTTACAATGTAATATGTACAAAAACATGCTTTTTGACTGACCTTCGACTAGTTATTGCAATATAGAAGTAAAACTATATGTACCCCGGGGGTAAATTTGGTATCAAAACGCTCAGGAGACTTGAGGCGAAAAAGTCATGAAAGAGGAGCGTGAAATTTTGAGCGGTTTAGACGCACCGTTAAAAAAACGACAGGGGGGGGGCCATAATGGCCCCCCCCCAGGTAAGTTAGGGTTAATGTTCTTAGGAGGGACAGTGTTCTCAAAAAGAGGGTACAGTGTGACTACACATGACATTGCTGAATTAGACTCAATGGGACTTGAACCCAAGACATTTGATTGCAAGACTGATGCTCCACAGACTGAACCACCAGTGAAATCATCCTGATGGCTTGTCACAAAGAGAAATGATCCTGGTGGTAAGAGTCAACACACTTGGAACAAGAAACCATGGCAAGCTTACCTCATACATTGGGCTGACCCTGAGTGCTCTCATGACTGACAAGGGGTGTGCCTGGGTGAAGAACGGGTGGACTGGGTGTATGGGGGGAATCTCTGGAACCAGCTGCAAAGGACACAACAGAGGAATAATATGTTAGGAACCCTTGACCTCCCGATTTGTTCCAAATTGATGACATACAATTATTGAGTACCAAGTGTTGTGTTGGGTCCATTTGTCTCATCTTCAGTAAGTTGACATCTTGGACTTTATTTTTGTTTTTACACCTACCTGCATGCTTTTTCTCTCCTTTTGAAAATGGTTTTCATAGGTGTATAGCACATGACATAACAATGTTTTCATAGGTATATATCACATGACATAATGTTTAATACCTTGGGCGTATATCATTTCACATCCATGCCAAATAGTGACAGTGCAAAATATCAAACACTTGGAATGATAAATAGGGTCCTTGAAGAGTAGTACATAAACAGACAAACAAACAATACAAAACAAAATTCACAAACTTCAGAGGACATCATAGTAGGACTTCTTCAAGAACAGAATACTAGTTCAATACAGTTGTTTGGTATATCTTGTCATTAAGACTGATAACCCATTAGTACACAATGTCACAAATATTTTGATGCATTGGTTTTCAGAGGGTTAATGAGCGCTAGATTTTAATATTGAATATTGAATATCTCCTCCTCCCTTGTCTATTATATGGGTGAATAGCATCATATGTCTCCCTTAAATTTATTTTGTCATCTGCTTGTTTGTGTTTCTTCTCTAGAAGTTATGTGGTTGTTTTGATCTACAGATCTAGAATGGAACATGAGATTCTTTACACAGATCACCTTCATTAGCTTGAACTTGAGTACCTTCATCTCATGCACCGCTATGTTTTTTGATATTATACAACGTCCAAGTAGATCCTTGTAATTTGATTGGAGGATTGTTGGTGACGTGATATTCAATAAGTACTCCATTCGACGTGCCGTGCAATTTTGGTTCTATTTTTGCGTGCAACTTGGTTCGATTTTTTCGTTCTATTCCACGGTTCGAGAAATTGTACGGTACTGCGTGTACTGTGTGTTGCATATTGAGGATCGCATGCAGCTAGCGCAGGTACAAATATACGTGTGCGGTACATGCATGCGCGTACGTAGGCCTACGTAGTGCTAGTGTACGTGTATAAGCGCTAGTATAGCTGTGACCTTACACTGATTGCACAAGCCAGAAAGAGAATCGCAGTGGATCCACATGTAAGTATGGCTGTATTTTTCATACATATATAGACTTCTAGGCCTACTTAGACCAAAAAGATCTACTTGGACGTTGTATAAATCAAATAGTGTATGGTCTTTACTCGTGCAATGGAACGAGATTTCGCACTCGGTGAAAGATGAGGCGCACTATTCAACTCGGCTTCGCTTCGTTGAATAGAGCGCCTCTATCTTTCACCTCGTGCGAAATCTCGTACCATTGCACTCGTGACCATTCACTATTTGTATACTAATGAATGAATGCACCTATCTATCACTCACCAGATTAGAGATGAGAGGTGCCACAGTGGTGCCAGCCATGTTGGGGGTGCTGAAGGGGTCAGGATGGGGGGCATTGTGGTGGTAGTGGTGGAGGTGGTGATGTAGGTGGCGGTGCTGGTGCTGCCTCCCATCCGCTCCAGCTCCAGTGCCCACTTCAGTAGTGTCTCTGTAAATCACATGACAAAATGACATCATAAAATGTGGGAAAGGCAACTCGAGTTCTCGTCTTGACAAAAGCCTGAACTTTTTCAAATTGCTATCCTTTGCTTACAGCTGATACAACATCATTATTTTCCTAAATGAATTTATCAAACAAGAGTGGTTTTGAAGTATGACAGTGTATTATCATGAAAAGAATATGTGGGCATCTGGTTCATGAATTAACCCACATCAAGATCTCAAGAAGAATGCACTATTCATCACTAGAGTGAATGGGGGGAATCATTTCATATCATTCATCAAGGACACATCTCACACTGAAATAGAAGACATGTGGAAAGAGATAGATTGCATGAATTACCAAGCACATTTATTGACAATAAACTTGTAATAACATAAACTTCATCAAAATGGCACCTACTGGGTATCAAAATGGTTTACTTACTGAGTATGAATATGGCATTGATTCTGTGTTGAGTCTATTTCATGAACAACAATATTACTCTTACTTTATCATGTATACATAAGCATAAGAGAAAACATGCAAGGTGATTGAGAGTAGAGAAGAATATGTAACTCACCTCTGAGACCTGAGGACGGGGTGTCTGGTGCAGAATGGTGAAGGCATCTCCCTAGCTGCTCTTGGGTGACCAGGTTGGGCCTGGGGGTCACGATGGATGCGGATATGGCCCGAATGCTGCTCCCCTGGTGGGTGTTGAGTCGGCAGCTGCTGTGCTGGTGGTGCTGGTTGCAGCTGCTCAGGATCTTGTTGCCGCTGTGGTTGCTGTTGTTGTTCTTGCTGCTGCTGCTGTGGCTGTTGCTGTTCAGCGAGGTGCAAGCGTTGCTGCTGCTGCTCGGGGCAATGCATGTGCCTACTAGGAACCATGCCGAAACCAAAATCAGGCATCACGCGGCCATAGGAGCGGTGAGACATGTGCTGCACAGGCTGTACCTGGAGGCAGCGGCGCTGCATCTCCACCAGGTATTGCTGACGCTGCCGCAGCTGCTGGTGGGTGACCGATGCCGATGGGGACTGCTGGGGCAGCTGGATCTCTGCCACCAGCTGCAAGGGGTGCGGCCGGGGATGGGGATGCTGCAACTGGCTGGGGTGTTGGAAAGGTGCTGGTGGAGGGGATGTCGTGGTGACCAACTGAGGACCACACCCCTGCTGCTGCTGCTGCTGATGCTGCTGCTGCTGCTGGGGCTGCTGTGGCTGCTGCTGCTGCAGAGAGTGGGTGGGGTTATGGGGGACTGGCCGGGCAGGACCTTGAACCAGAGGCCGATGGCGGGGTAGGGAAGAGGAGATGGCATTGGAGGTAGAAGATGATGACGAGGAGCGCGAGGAGTGGTTGTGGTGGGGATGGTAGTGATGGTGGTGATGGTGACCCAGTTGTTGACTTCCAGGCACTCTACTTACATGTCCACGTTTGTCACCTAAAAAATAATAAGAAGAAATTCCTAATTTTTAAACTGCGTTCCTCTTCATAAAATGTCACACTACAATGAATGAATTAATTCTCAGAAGTGTTTTTTTTTTTATAGATAGATTTTGTTATACATTCTTAAAAGCCATCTATCAATCATTCTTGAGTAAGGCTGTAGTAAAATGAATTATAAAGCACTTCATTTACATCAACTTAGGGAAGGATTAAGGATGAGGGCTAAGGCTTTGCTCATTCACAAATTCAAACCAACTGAGACATCGAGAAGACTCACTGACATACAAATCACGTTTGCATTGTAATCAGTTGGAGAATACAAGTGATAATCCTGTGCATATAATTATGCCTATATGAAAACAACAAAAAACATGTATCTTGTTCCTCAGCAGTGAAATCACTATTCCACCATCAGGTGTAGTCTCTTCCAAAGGCCTTCACACTGTGGTTAGCCCTGAAAATCATGAAAAAAGAGCGAGAGAGGAAGCGGAGCTTAAAGGACAAGTTCACCTTCATTAACATAAGGATTGAGAGAATGTAGCAATATTAGTAGAACACAACATTGAAAGTTTGAGGAAAATCGGACAATCCGTTCAAAAGTTATGAATTTTTGAAGTTTTTTGTGCAGTCACCGCTGGATGAGAAGACTACTGAAGTGTATGATGTCACAGTATAAGGAAAATATAAAGAGAATTTCACAAAATTTCATCTTTTGAAAAAAGTACACATTCTCTTGACTCGTTAATGACGTATGCTATGGGTAATATTATTCCCATTGCCTTTAGAAAGAGGCAAGTGAAGTGCTCTTTTATTATGTGAAAAAAGTGAAAATATGTTGAATTTTCTTTACATTTTCTTATACTGTTGTACTCATATGACATCACTAGCCTTAGTAGTCTCCTCATCCAGCGGTTCCAACACAAAAATTTTAAAAATTCATAACTTTTGCATCGATTGTCCAATTTTACTCAAACTTTCACTGATGTGTTCTACTAATTTTGCTGCATTCTCTCAATCCTTGTGTTTATGAAGGTGAACTTGTCCTTTAAGGGCCTCTTGAGATCTGCAATAGTGATTATCAATCAAGACCTGGACAGAGCCTAAACCAACAAATATTCATTTAGTCGCTTTGACTAATGATATGGTTCCATCCGCCCATCCTCGGTCAGTGCAAAATGTGTACACTTCTTCAAATGATGCTTCGCTGATTGGTAATGACTTCTGCCACCAAACGCTGATAGGAAAATTTGGAAATTCAAAGGTGTAAATCATGAAATTTCAGACAGATTTCCGAAGACTCTCTCACTAGCTCTCTGGGCTCTGGCTGTTGGTTTGAGTAGTCTCCTGTAATGACCCTCTGCTTGCTACTCCTATGCAGCAGCATGACCTTTGGTAATGGCTACTCTAAGTACAGTATAAGCTCTATCGACAGAGAACTACAACATGGGCAACACTAACCTCTACTGTGCATAGAGCCCTGTTGCAGACCAGGAGAGTGCAGCAGGCGGTCAAGAAGGCTTGACCGCGTCCCATACCGGCTCCCACTCTCCCGTTGGGCATGGCTGCAAGCACTATTGACCGCCTGCGAGCTCCCAGTGGGTAGCTGGGCAGACACACCGGGTTGGGACTGGACATCTGGCTGACGCTGCCTGATGCTGTTGAGAGCGGACAGCTCCACCCCTGCCTCGAAGCGACGCCGAGTGTCCGTTGCCAACTGGAAGAAAGCATTGGACGTTGAGGCGGAGGAGGCAGAGGATGATGATGAGGAAGATGTGGAGGTCATCGTTTGGCCGTTGTTGTTATTGTGCTCCTGGATGCTACTGGACACTCGTGCCTACCAGAGAGAGTCAGAGTTCACACAGAGTCATATAATATTTAAACGGAAATGTCTCATGAATTTGCTTTGACCTAGTGCTACATTTTTCGTTACTTCTCATGGACTTCACTGTCACTTTGAAAGTAATTTGCGAATGCAGTCTGCCATGCTGTAACTACTGGGAATCACAGCCATTGTGTGGCTCTGTTACAACATGCTAGATGTCATATTTACTGCATGTCTAACTTCAGCCTCTTCAGCCAAACACTTGCAAAGCTGCTGTGTGAAAAAAAAAATGTTGTTGATGTGTTCACATTTTCACAGAGTTAACATAAATTGTGGACAACAAACAAAAAAAGATATATGAGTAGAGGTGCCTATCTCTGAATAAAAATCATGCTGATTCACTGAGAAAACCCAATGCATACAACAACAACAATATTTTAAAGGCAAAAACAACAATATTTTGAAGGCAGCAACATACTTTTGGTTGAAATTTAGGATATTGCATATAAGCATGCTGAATCAAATGTTAGACTTAAGAATCCTTCAGACAGATTTTTTTTTCCCCTCATGAAACCATATTTCTATAGTTCGGACTAAAAAATACATATGTTCAACAGAAGTCGAGTAAAAACATGTAAGTTGTCAGCTCTGTACAAGGTAGTTGCTGCAAACAAACAAAACAAAACAAACAAAACAAAACAAACAAAAGAAGGCCAAAACCCCCAGGTACCTCCTCTGATGAATCATGGGTGGTCTCGCCCGTCTCCGGTTGCTCCCAGCTGTGTCGCGTGGAGGAGAAGGCCGATCGTGAGCTCCCAATCTCCTTGTTCACTGCCGGGTGGTTGGCTCGGCTGCTGGACAGTGCTGGATGCTGACAGACCGGCCTGAGGAGGTGGGATGAAGAGCAGAGTTCAAACATACAATCTCTTCCCCTCTTTATCAACATGTTTACTGGAAGCACAGACCTTACCAGGAACACATGACACATTGAACAAAAAGTAAACAAAAATATCTTCCACAAATTTCAAAGTAATAGCAGCTATAGGTATACCATCAATCTTCACACTGTTATGGCAATGCATAGCCCTTTCCTGGCAATGTAATATTTCATTTGCCAATCAAACTAACTAGATCTTTCAATTGCCTTCAAAATCATGTGTATATTAATTTAATAATATAATTAATTTAAATTCACATTTGCCTCAGATACGACATTGTGCTGTGAAAAAAAAAATCCTCCCTCAAAAAATGAGAGCAAGAAAGAAAAGAAACAAAGAAATAAAAGAATCATGTAGGGTGCAGTGAACAGGGAAGACAAACAAGTAACACCTGAGCACTAAACAACAAAAAGAAATAAAGGAGCACATATGAATGTTAATCTGCATAAATCATTCAAACTATTTAAAGATTGGTGAGAAGCACTCCCAACGATGATAATACAGCTGTTGTCTATTGCCAGTTCCAAATGGGAAGACTACATTCAAACAAAAGTAAAAAGACTCACAAATCTACAAAAACAGATTCAAGGAAGACATTATTTACATAAGAAATTGAACCAGTTACAATCACACTACTGGCAGATGAATGAAAGGATACTACTCTTTTTTTTTTTTTTTTTTGTGATCTCCTGAGATTAATGCATTCTTCATTAATTGTAAATTCCATGAGCCAAAATGACAAATATTTAATCTTTCCCAAAGGGATTGAGGTACACTATGTGAGCATGACAGGAAGTAACAAATGGCAAGGGAAGGTGCACATCAGTCTGACCCACTCCCCTCCCCCACCTCCTCTGTGCACCCCTATTCCCTTTTCCCCACCTTTTCATGATGATGAAGATGTAGTATATAAAATTCTACCCCTGCAGATGAAGGTCTCTTACTACTCTCGAGAATGAGATATAATCTTCATCATGACAAGACAGCAAACCCGACATCATTCATCTTCACAGGGATTTCTTTGCTTGTGTGATATGCCACTGCCTCACTTACTCAGATCATCCCTCTGTACAGTATGCATACTTTGAACTTATGTCATTTTTTCTCTTTCGAATCTTAAACAAGTTATTCTATAAAGTACATTTATACAATTCAAAAAATGGCACTGATGAGAGGTGTTTCCAAAAGAACACACACACACACAGAAAATGCATTGTCACTTATTTTTACCAGGTTTATTCTCATCTCTAATACCTTCCTAAACCACTTCTTATTTTTTTTTTGTCCAAATGAGTCATGTCACACTATCCTCAATCACATATTTACATAAGATAAGATACTATTTACATCATCATGTTGCTTTCTATTCCCACACCCAACATACACAAGACATTGTGAAAAAGCGCAAGCAGTGTGTGACAGTATGCGTGTGTCATCTGGCTGAATGCTGACACACGAATGACCACTGGTTTCTCACTCAGTCATCACCACGTTGCCAAGTTGGCAGGAGTCCAGGGCAAGGGGATGCCCCACAGCGCGTATCACATGACTCACACCATCCAACCTTTTTTTTTCCCCTCTCTCTTTCTTTCTTGACGCATCCTTCTCACTGATAACATCAACATTGGTTTTAGCAAGAGGTTGTCCATTATATCACTTCCTTTTCATTTGCCTCTAAAGATCTTATTCCATTTAGATTCCATCAAGGGAAAACACCATGCCCCAAGAAAAGAAAGAGAACTATCAAATGGTGCCGTTTTCATGGGGATACAGCTTGGAGGTGCTCCCCTAGACACATCACATGTATTCTTGCACAAGCACTGGTGGTGGAAAAGCTATAAAGGACTACAATACATCCATCTTCTCTGTAAGCCTAGTGGAATTAGACGAAATGATTTATGCAAACATCATGACGGTAACACCACAATAATACTGATACACATCTATAAACACTTTAAATGCAGCCATCTCTTCTGCTTCTAGCTGTAGACTTTCAAAAGCTGAACAACACATAGGCGCACACACACAAAATGCACATCATCAGGCAGAGTTCCTTAAAGGGAACCCAAACCCAAAGAGCAATGTAGATTGAGTGAAAGCAGCAACATCAGTAGAACTCATCAGTGAAAGTGTGAGGAAAACTGATGTGTTCTACTAATGTTGCTGCTTTCACTCAATCCACAGTGCTCTTTGGGTTTGGGTTCAATTTAACAGGTCTACAATGCAAATGCATTCATAATGCTCATTTCCTAATAAAGGCTCAGGCTCTCTTTTTGTTGTTGTTTTTTTTTTTTCTGAGGTCAGAAAAAAGAAGAACTTTGGCTTACTTGTATGACTAGGTTTTTTGTGGAATTTTCTTATACCCCCACCCACACATAGTGCGTATGGGGTATAAACATTAAGAAATTTCCACAAAAATTCATATTTCTAGCATAATGAAAGAGCACCTGACTAACCGCTTTCAGAAAGCAGGGAGAATAATTGGTACCCTTAACATACATGTATGTCAGTATCAAGTTGATGGAATGTGTAATTTTCATGAAAAATTAATTTTTGTGGAATTTTCTTTATATTTTCTTTATATTGTTGTCCACACATACGTCATAACCTCTAGCAGTCTCCTCATCCAGCGGTTCCAACACCAAAACTTTAAAATTCCTAACTTTTGCATCGATTGTCCGACTTTCCTCAGACTTTCACAAATGTGTTCTACTGATGTTGCTGCTTTCACTCAATCCACATTGCTCTTTGGGTTTGGGTTCCCTTTAACAGGTCTATAATGCAAATGCATTCCTAATGCTCATTTCCTAATAAAGGCTCAGGCTCTCTTTTCGTTTGTTTGTTTGTTTTTCTTTTTCCGAGGTCAGAAAAAAAGAATAACTTTCACTTTACTTGTACGACTAGGTTTTTCAGGAGGGGGGGGGGGGGGGGGGTGCTTTCTGGCAACTTGCTCACTGGAGAACATCACTCAATTTATTGGAGCCAAATAGAGACTTGCAAGAATTTTTAAAGAATGTGACGTACCTGTTCACTTGGTGAGGATGATGGTAGTGGTGGTGGTGGTGCCTTCTGCAGCTGGAGCTACTCACGCTGATTGATGCATTGGTTGGACGAGAGCAGCTGCGGCAGCCCTTGGCCACAGCGACTGACGCTGTTGCCCCAACCCCTGACACACTGGCCACACTTTGGTGGTGGTGGTGGTGGTGGTGGTGAGACCCACTGGAATGAGGCACTGCGGGCGGAGAGTCTGGAGAGGCCACGGGCGGGACATCCGGTGTCGCCATGGAAGAAGATGCAGAGGAATCGAGGGATGCCCCATAGGGAGGAGCGGGTGGATGCTTCCCGGAGGAAGAGGTGGGGAAGCTGGCTTCCGTGGAGCTACTGCTTGGACCAGCTTCTGTGAGTTTGTAAACACAGGAAAAGTGAAGACGTACTCTCGGGCTGATGAAATTGGGCACTGCATTGTCCAGAATTGCAGGACTATGCATGTACTATCTTTGAGTTTGATAAAATGCACAGGATAATTTCACTGGCTGACAGTGTTCAAGGACAAAATCATGTGACGTGCTGTAACCAAACCTGATATCATAACAGAATCTATAGCTCTGGCACCTGAGTTGTCTCACTTCTCATAACATATCCATTTCAAAGGTAAATGAGGGCATGTAGTCATTACATCAGAGGAGTTTCCATTAGGGATCTATTTCAATTTCAAAACAAATCATTAATCATGTGACATGTACCTAACTACTTGATCATTCTAACGTTGATGTGCTTTTTTGGAAACCAACATCTTCCTGTCTAAATTAAATGAGCCATCAACAGTGACCTGTCACTTTATGTTTATGAGAATACCACTACCCGAGGCCCGTTTCATAAAACTTGTCATCAGTGACAACTGCTACATTTCTATGACAAATTTGCTCTCAGCCAATCAGATGCAAGGATTTCAGTAGCTTGTCACATCTATGACAACTTGTCACTGATGACAAGTTTTATGAAACGGGCCCCTGATGGTAACACATGAACTGTAATAAATTATACCAACATTACGTCAATCAGCTAAGACCATTCGCAAAATCTTTGTGCGAGCATGAGAGTCCTGTCCTGCAATTTATTGACCTGTCACATGTTGCTGTCAATACACAATGGGGATTTAAAGCAATATCCTCTCTCCCCTTCAGAAATAGAAATACATTAAGAAAAAAATGGGAAAAAAATATGATTAGTTAAAGACTGAAACTTTGCTTTGGATTTCATTCTGATAAAGCCACCGAGCCTGGTAACTTGTAGTGACAGAAGGGCAGAAGTCTGTCAAAAAGGTGAACCAGATGAAAGGCTGCTTGCCAAATGTTCTAATCCCTTGTGGATTCAACACTGTCAAAGAAACAATGAGCTCCATACGATAGAATAGCACTAGATTAGCTGCACTTCCCCAAAGAGGTCACACATTTCCTTTCCTCTGTTTAGCGACAGCAGGGATCTAGTCCGGCCTGTTGCCGCTGCACTCGATCGGCAAACTTAGGGTGGAATAAATGCTGTCTGCAGTACATGAGGACTGTGGGAAATTGTTCACACCCTGCAAAATGTTATACTCCAGTGTTTGGAAAAGCGGTAATGGCTCTCATGTGACCAGCATCATGAAAGTGTTGTGAAGGAACTGACTAGGTGTAGCCTGGAGCAGCTAATCAGAAAGGGGTCCATGACACAACATTTAAAATCACTACCATAATCTAACATTCACTTGAAGTATTTTTTTTTTCTGATTGAATAAAAAAGAGAGTTGCCAACACTTTCCGAGTAATCGAAGGATATCTGGAGGAAAGTGGAGCACGTTGCTGGTGTGGTCTGGTGTGGCCTACCATAAAACTCCCAGAGGGACATGCAGGCAAGCCCACTCAGGCACTGCAAGGGCTCAGAGGGCACTGCCCCTCACAAATCCCCAATTTATATAAAGCAGAGAAGACCTTAAAATCACAGAGAGTGTCCTAGTTTTACCCAATTTTGGGTGCTTCTGTCAAATGATACCCATCTGATGCACCATCAGGACATTGAGCCTGAATAAAGATATTATCATCCCCATGTTAAACGACACATTCATATTCAGATCCCAAGAAAAAAATTCTAAGTAAAGAACATTTGACCTTCGGGTCGGGAAGTTTGGAAATTAAGGTAATAAAAGGGAATCTCAAACAAATCAACACAAATTGACAGCTGTGCTTAAAGGCATTCAGTTGATCAAACAGCAAGCCCAAGAAAAAAAAGGTAAATATTTTTCAGAAATGCTTTGAATTTCTCAGTAGACAATTCCAACTTTTATGGATTTTGAAAGGATCTTAGAATAAGCCACTTTCTAGAATATACAGTCAGTCCACATTCCTACATTCAAGACTTCAAAAATAATTATGTTTCTCATCTTTTATGTACATAGTAGCCGCAAAACTTTTTTTTCTATGACATCATTCATGCATATACTTTATACAGCTTGTATTGTATTTGAAAAAAAAAAAACTGTCCTTATCAGACAAATGAAAGACAAATCGACAACTTGTACCGCTTTAAATAATGTTTCCTTCTTCTTTTTTGATGATGGAAATAAACCATTGAATTGAATTGAATTGAATTGAATTGAATTGAATTGAATTGAATTGAATTGAATTGAATTGAGTTGAATTGAATTGAATTGATTTGATTTGAATTGAATTGAATAACCATGGTAGCTACATGTATTTCACATGTGTGGATGTTATGGCCCTCATATCTGACTTGACTCACTGTCACTTACCTACTGCTCTGAGTTCATTAATTTCATCTATAACAGTCTTCTCTCTTTGAGCTAATCTTCCCTTTATCAATGAAACAGCCTGGTTTTTTATTAAGTGGTAAAATTGTATGAAATGCCAGTTAAACTCGTCTCATAGGACACATGCAAAATTTGGTATACTTGCATGCACTGGGATTGAAGTGGAATTTCAAACTCTCTCCATTCAATGGATTGAAAAAGTTACAAACTTTTAGGAACACCTGCTCTTGGTAGCATAAAGACAAGGTTATGTGTTTTTGTTTGTCTTTTTTTTTCTTCTACGCAATGGCAACTATCACCGCCTCCAAATACTAGATACAATATTTGTGAACGCAATTAACCACAAAACTGCTTACATGTACAACGGATCATTCTGATTGTGGATATAAACCAGTTTATGTCCTGTTTTTATCTCATCTACTTTCTATTGCAGACTGAAATACTTTGTGCATGTGTGTGTGTCTCTGTGTGTGAATCTCACAAGCTACAATGTACAGTGTAGTTAAACATACAGGCAGAAGTGCACAAAAACTGAGTGTTACCAAGCTACGTCTTAATGCATTGTAGACTAAACTCACCATCATCTGATTCTGTCAGATCTACCACCACTGGAGAGCTGGATTCCTTCTTCCGAGATTTCACTCCACTGAGGAATCAAACAGGAGCCATTCAAATGTCAACATCACAGACACACTTTCCATCAATATGCCAAATAAACAAGCACATGGACATGCCATCATGATGAGGACCCTGTTTTATGAAGAGTTAAAATTGATTATACAGTTGATTTCAACTTTAAGTCTATGACAGCCTGAGTGGTAAGGAAATTTAAAACTTATTTTATCTTTTGATAAAACGACCCTGCATTTACACTGTCATGCAAATGTGAGCCTCTACCTGTAGCATTATACACACATCACGTAGCACACTTTTTAATGTATAGTGTGTGACCCAATACTGTACAAGCACAATATACCACAAAGCCACTACCCCCTTCTTTTCCATCCCCCTTCCCCATCCATTCCCCCTGGTCAATAAAAATAAGAGAAAACCTCCTGACAGACAGCATACTTATTTTTTTCTTCTAAAATGTAACATAAGAACATTGTAACTCCATGATGATTATATGTGATTAATTATGTGTAATGCAAGCTGTCTTTAAACATTGGTATGCTTTCTTATCATTTGAAAAAAAAAAGAGTAACTTGCCTTTACACACTTTCAACATGTACATTAATCATGCAAATACAATGTTAGACAAATTCACACAGATAAGAAAAACTACAATTGGAACAAATAACATTACAGCAAGTGTACAAATTGAATTCTCAATATTACAGACTACAGAAATTTTATACATACTGATCACACATCTATGAATAATGGAAACCGTTCTTGCTAGACAAATTGTTCTGTGAAATAATCAGCACACCAAAACAAAAACAGACATAAAAGATACAGTTAAAGGAGCAGACTGAAGAAATTATGCCAACCTGAGGAAACATATACCTAGGGAAATGGACACGAAAAATCATACTTCTACAGGAAGCTGCCATGTACAACATGCTCATTATCACAGGGAAAATGGTTGGCAGGGCATACTTACCTTTTGTACAATGGGAAATCTTTGCGAAGGTGACCAATGACCTCTACTTCATCATCACTACTGCTGGCACTGGAGGGAGAAAGCAGCTCCACCACCATATTGTCCTTACTTGACCCAGATCTCTGCCTGGATGGACCAGGCTTGTCTGACCTCCCACCATCTGAAGATGTCTCCGCCTCCCACCAGTTCCTCTTCTTGCTAGGCTTCCCCGGTCGGGTTGGAGTCATGAGCAACAAACTGGTGCTCGGAAGGCTGGGGTCTATTGCATCATAGTCTGACATACATGAATTCCCATAACCGTACCCCGGAGAGTCTACACAGTTCATGGGGTCGTCAAGAGTAACAATATCAATGTCCGAGTCTTCCTCACTGCTGGAATCCACAATTGTAGTAACGTCCCCGGCACGCGACATGGAGCGAACGGTGTCAGAGCCGATGGTGGCTCCGTGACTGCTGAACGAGAACTGGGATTCCACATCGGAGGTGTCCAAGCAACCGGGATCCTTCGCCTCAAAGGAGTTCTTGCATGGGATCTTGCCCTCTGCAGTGGGCTGCCTTGCCACACTACCATCCCCGCCCTCGCTGGCCAGAGCAGAGGACGTGCTGTCTGCATCGGAGTAGGAGTGCGCTGCCCTCGCCTCAAAAGCAGAGTTCTGGCTGACGCTGAACGTCGGAGAGAGTGCGTGGTAGCCGGACTCACCACGACTAGATTGGAGGAGGGGGGTCTCCTCTCCCTCTGGAGTCCTGGCACTACTGCCTGGGCTGAGTGCCCACATGGCATCCTTCTTCAGCTTGGCATGTTTACCATCTCTGCTGTTCTTTCGCCTCCTGCCCAACCCCTCTCCCTTGAGTTCACTGGGTACGTTTGGGTCCCTACCCTTCTTCCCACTGTTCAGACTCCTCCGAGTATCACCAAGGGCACAGTGGCTGACGCTCGCACTCATGGGTGGCTGCACGTGGCTGAATTCACCCAGGCTGCGGCCATCGGCCGGGACGTCAAATAAGTGGAATGGGTTCTGCGGAAGTGTGGATATGGGCATCATGTTGAAGTCTAGATCATGGGAATCGTGGGGATCATGGGCAGCGATCATTGGGTCGTTCCTTTGCTCGGGGTCTATGGCACCTGGAGCCAGCTCTACAGGTGAGGTAAGTCCGTCGTCCATTTGCCGATTGATGGCATTCTCAGCAGCTTGCTCTAATTCCAGTAGATGGTACGGCGATCTGCTGCCTTGGTTTGCTTCCACCGACACAACATCCACAGTGTCCTCATTGGGTGCCATGAAGAATCCAACACAAGGCTCATTGCTCAGGGAAACTACAAGTTCAAACAAAAGTAACAATGGATTGAAAAGGGTGATGTGAATGATTCACTGGCGAGTTGAATCATAAGGCATTAAATCAACAAAAGTACTGAGCACAACACTGACTGGATGTACACAACTCACTACCTTCAAAGTGTGTGAATCATCATATCAATCACTGCTCCTCTCATATCGAAACTTCAATAATTAATGACACATGGGTTGATCCGGCAGCATTCCCTGACAGTAATCAGAATAGAAATACAAAATGTAACATTGGTAATGGTATGTATTTTTCTTTGATGTTGTTGTACTTGTTTGGTACAAGAATACATGCATTCATGAGATACTTGGTATGACAAAAAACAAACAAACAAAAAACAAAATGCAGTGTACTCAATTATAAACAAAATGGAAGGATTTGTTTTACCAAATTTGACATTCAACTCCCTGTGGATTTCAATATAAAAGCACAACCAGTGCATCACAGCCTTGCTTCAACTCAAACTGCAAAGGCATTAAGAAAGGGAGTTTATGATGCCATGAAAAAAAAAAAATTCCACTCCTGTGATTTCTGTGTGTTCAGACTATGCATCATCAATTTTAGATATGACACAAACTCAATTATCATGGCAAACTCACAGTGTGGGGAATGAAATGACCATATTGATACCAAGAATGATTACATAGCATTTTTTTCTCATTCCTGGAGTTGAATGGACCCTCCCCCACCCATTAACAGCAAGCCCTGCACACATTATACAACAACATTTCAATAGCACATATCATATGTGCATAGGAAGGGAGGAGCTTTGACACTACATTGTATGTAGTGGCATGCATTGACAATGGGCAGAAGTAACCCATGTCTACACATCCTAGTATGCAAACTGCTATTCAATTTCACTACAAACTCATTGTGAAGTAAAGTGTATCAGGAAAAGATTTAATGCTACCATGTATGACACTTGGTCGTTTCTGCAGGGGAATAACAGCAGTAACAAATGAATTGCTTTGGGTACGGCTACTGTTCAACTGGTACAGTGTGTATATGTACATCTACAGAAGAGCATGGAGCATTTGCAAGCTAAATGCTGAACTGTTGCATTTACAATGTATTTTAACAACTATGTGTTCACTCCTCTTTAATCAGAACTGCAACTTTGAAAGATAGTGTAAATTCCTGTTTTGTACATATGTATGGTCTACGATGAAACAGAATGCAATTCTTTAGCTAATAAAAAGAAATACCCCAGAACAAAACTAAACAGAAGAAATAGGAAGGGACAACTATTTGGCCTTGTGAACTGTACCAGTTATTATGTACAATTAATGAATGGTATAATGGTGTATACTGAATACATACAACTACTGTGTGTTCAGCCTGGACCTTTTTTAAATGTTGCTCCTGATTTATCTCATAATGTTAAATATCCACAGACTGTATACAGGCTCATTACATGGCTGTTAACAACCTGGTATGCAAAAAGCATTCCATTAACACGGATTTACAATGTACTACATTATTAGAAAGACAGAACAAGCAAGATGAATAATTCAACTTCAGTTTTTGCTGAAAATTCTGAAAATTGAATACATCCAAGCATTTTTGTTAATCAATTTGTGCCAATATGCAGCAAGGTGGATTATGAACAGTGTAACCCTATCAGTGAGGAAATCTGTATTGTTATACATTGTATGTCACACATATTAGATTGCTAGGCAGATAGCACTTGACAAATTCTCAAGATGTAATGAAATCACACGATATGGTACTGCAGATCACCAATGGGTAAAATGCGCACATCTATTGAGATAAACACAGCATGTTCCATTGCAACTTTTCTGTCTACAAATGTTCTGTTTGGGCAATACAAATAACCTGTTTTCATATTATGGTTGTGTATATGATTATGCAGTACCCTAAGTCATTCACTTCTTTCCCCCTCCCCCTGAAAATGTATCAAAATAAATGTACACATCACTACTTTGTTCTTGTATAAAGATCAAAAATATATATTCTGTATGATATCTCCAAATATCATATTGGCATACAGCTGGAAGAGTTCTAAATCTTGGAATCCCTTAAATTTGGCCACAAATTGCAGGTGCGTAGAGTGAACAGAAGTTGGGTACATGTATTTTCAGACCACAAGCCTGGTTTCCCTTTTGCATATAATCCAGAATCATAGCAAACTTTGGTAAGTCAAGGGCATATTGTTGAGAAACCCGGACAGATCACCAAAGGCCCCATTGGTGGGTTTTGGCTCTTGCTTGACCAGTCCAGGGAGGTGGGTATTCCACCTCCCTGACCAGTCTAATGTAACAACCCTCTGCTCCCTCCTCTTGTGATCACTACAGCGAGAGGGTCTTTGACAAAGGCTAATGCCACAGAGACAGGTCACCCTAAGGAACTAGATGGTAGGTCACCCGATAACATCAATGACAGAGTAATTGTGTCACTTACAGTACATATATGGCCATAGAGATATACTGCATCATGAGCAAACTCATGCCATCATGGAATGCTGGATGCAATTACCAAGATCATATCAAAGATATAATATGCACACAAATCTGAGATGCAAATGTACATGTACTTAACCCTAACATCTTTTTTACCAAAACCCACACAGAATAATACCCTTTTGAGTACCAGTACCAGTATCCATCTGGTTGCCCTAACATAACTTTTTTCTAATAATGCTAGAAAACTGATAAATCAGTTGGAAAAAAAAAATAAGGCCTCAAATTACATTGTTCATTACAAGTACAGCATCAAAGGAAACATCCACATAATTCCTGGAGTTTTGCCAAGCTCTGTAAACGGCAGATTATGGCCTACGTATGCCTCCACATGGCTCCTGTATGAGAGAATATTTAGCTCACTTGTGGAGCATGCCTAGCCTCAAAAACAGAAATCACAAGTATTGGTTGCATTGACACTCAGCTCTACTGAATGGAGCAGCCCAAAATCTCAGAGCACTCTGGTCTTACATTTTACAAAACTCTTTTTCACACTCTTGTCCTGCAATGAGACCTAGTTGCTATAAAACTACACTGTAAGTTGTTTCACTGTGCCTACTTATTTCCTGGTCTACTGACCAAAACTTCAACTAACATCTCAATGTCTGCATTCTCTCTTTCTTTGTACAAATTGCTGGCTAACATTTAATTCAAATTATGTCCATTTTATGCCAACATGGACTAAATTTGAGTTTGAAATACTTCTTCACGTCTTTCCAACTTGGCCAAGCAGCTCCTCAATGTTCATGCGAGTTCCACACAAAGATTTTTATGTAGAGACTGTCATGCCTCACTGAAGAAGGGAAAAAAAACACCAAAACCTCAAATTCATATAATATCGAATCATAATGCTTATCATTTCCCATCCATCTTTAGCCTACAACTATTAGCAAATATGACACATTTTGAAGTGACTGATGCATGGTGTACTATGGGCAGGAAATACTCTTTAATGTACGGGACTATTAAAGCAAACAGTACCCTATGCCCTATAGAAGTGGAGAGGAAGAGAAAAAAAATAGAAAATTGGGTGCACAGCTTATCAGAAGTTTGCTAAATTGTCAGGGCAGCCCCAGCTCTCCATTCACACACAGAATACTGTACATGTATCTGACAGCTAGGTTCGCCCCAGGTGGTGGATCAAGTGAAACTGCTCAATATCGTGGTGCTAAAAAATGTGGGGGCACCCAGCTTCTGGAAAACACAATGTATAATTGGTTTGCATTCATGCAGCATAACAAAGAGATAGAACAGCCCATGCATGGGAGATCTGGGAGAAGCGGCTTTTCGCCAACCCGGATGTTACCAGCAATCACTGCAGGTCATCACCTGATGGATAATGTAACAAACCAGCCCATGTGACCACCTGTAAGCCAACAAAGCTCAATATGATTATGCGCGAACATAGGAATAAAAAACTTGTAAGGCAGTTACCATGACAACAGAGCCAGTTGGGGCCTGCTTGGGCGCATCTGAGCAGGCAGCCTGAGCAGTATAAATGGTCCAGTCTTCAGTGTTAGTTTGTTTGTTTTTTCAAATAGCTTTTGAATTAGTTCAAGGCGGCACAAAATTTGGGGGCTGCAGTATAAATGGAGTAACAGAGGCAAGAGGCCTTGAAATGAATGCACTGGGAAAGACCATCTGGTAGGGAGTGCTCATCCACACGAAACTGGAATGTTTCGCTTTAAAACGTGTGGTCCTCTGTAGCTGGTGGCATCAAGAAACTCTTTTTTAACAGGGAGCAAATACCTGAAGCACATTGTGGTACTTTCACAATGGGCTTGGCTGCAATTAGAATCATTATCGCAGTAGAGTTCAGAAGTCCAAAAGGGACCGCCCCTGCAATTTTGGCATACACGCGTAAACCGTGGATGACAAGTGATACATGTATTACAGTTCACATGTGATGCTGGTGCTATCTCGTCATCAAAGATGCAATGTACTGAAAAAGTGGTTTCATTCGCGTACAGAAACTTTCGCGGTCCCCATCGGTGCGGACTTTTTCGCGTGTGTTTAAATTCGCGGTTGGTAATGATAGCATTGTACAAGCGACGAGTTCAAAACATTTTCGCGTGATGTTAAATTCGCAGTTCAACCTCAAAGCGCAAAAAATAAAACCACCGAAAAAGACATCGGTGCACGGTTTGTCCAAATAGCCCCCCCCCCCTACATGTATAATATGATTACTGTAAAACCAGACATGTTCATGTGCATGACACTTTCGCGAGTTTTTTGAGCCAAGATTTTGCAAAAGTAAAATGCATGCAAAGTGTTTATCTATAGAATGCATAAATGGTATCCCGGGCTACCAAATAAAATTCAGCCATTTATTTATTTATTTTTTTTAAAAAGGTTGTAACCTGGGTGCCAAAAAGAGGAAATTATTTTGGTGCTGGAGCTAGTGCACGCTAGCCACTGCACTGCACTGCACTGCACTGCACTGAAGCACACGCTAGTGGTAGCACAGCGTGCATAGTACCGTAAAGTTCCGTGCATAAGATGCACCCGTGTATAAGACGCACCCCTACTTTCGGACCTAAAATAAAAAAAAAATTAAAAAAACACAAAAATTTCCACGCAAATGTTGCGTGTGTCATACATATTATTTCAGCTTAAAATTTCCCTAGAATGCAGCATGTATTTGCTCTATTTTTCGTTTCCTTTTATACTTTCATTTAACGGCATTCATCGGACATCGGCAAAATATGGAAGACGCAAAATGCGAGACTTGTCTCGGTACTCACTTGCTATTGTTTCGCCTTTCAATCATGGTACATGTGTCATGCATATCGTACTCATGAGTGCACAGTACGATCTTTGCTGTCATACTGCTGTATGCTAGCTGTCATACATAGCAGAGGGTGTCTCGCATATTGACGCATGTCAGACTGGAAGGTTCATTACGAAAAATAAGAAAAACATCAACAAGTGTAGCAGATGGATCATACGGCGAGACGTACGGTGCGTTATAATGTTGTTTCGCCCGGAGGGATTACCAGTAACATGTGTGTCTCTTGTACCATGCTTGTATGCACAGTGCTAGCCTTTTGCAAAAGGCAGCTCGCTATCATTTCAGCACACGCACACAGAGAGCAATGGACTTGCACACACAGCGCGCAACGGGCAAGCGCGCTCCGATCCGATCGCTGTGTGCACGCGAGTCCATTGCAAGAGCCTCTCTGCAGGTGCTGCCTTTGCAAAAGGCTTGCTAGCTAGCTAGCTAGCTACAGTGTAGCTATGCTATCCTAGCTGGCCTCGTGAAATGAAGAGCAAACGAACAACATGGATATGCATGCATGCTTCACACATCGTTCATATTTACGGTGACATAGTGTCGATCCTACTCCGTATTTTACAGCTTTTGTCTATGGCCATATTGATACTAGTACATTGATAAGTTTTATGGTATCGGTAATTTAGTAATGATACCTGTACATCGCATATTCCAGCTACTAGGTTGGCCGTTGGTAGCTTGGTAGACTGACATCGGTAGCATGACATCGGTAGCATACAGCAGTGCTGTTACAGCTGTTGTCTATGGCCAGATTGATACATCGTTACTGCACAAGGCTGATGTAAGTTTATCTCGTATTTGCAGCTTTTGTGTGTGTCCAGTTTGAAAGATCGCTCATTTATTCGTAAGTTTTAGTGATTGCTTACCCTCCAAATGTCGATGGGGATACATGGCCCCAAGTTGGCCTTATAAAATTGGCCTTATAAAATTGGGTGTACATGACAGATTTTTTTTCCGTGATTCGACTGTACCCGTGTATACGACGCACCCCCGATTTTCAATGTTTTTCGACGAAAAAATAGTGCATCTTATACACGGAACTTTACGGTATAACATGCAGTGGCACATCATATGGGAATGACTATGTACACGCACACACAGTGCATGCATTTTTCTCTGGCTGTCCTCGAGTGGACGTGAAGTGGCACCGAAATGCATGCAAATGAAATAAAGTTTTAGAGTGAGAAAGGACCAAAATGTGTGAGTCTCACGCTCAATGCATGAGAGTTGGCAGCCCTGTGGACATAGTTTGTCCAAATTACCCCCACCCAAATAAATCATATAATGCATACTGAATCACTAACCAGTCCATGGTAAGTCCAAGTACCCCCTGTCCTACTGGCAGGGATTCAAGTCCACAACCACTCAAACCTGACTGAGAATCAGTCACTTCCCTTTTCACACTTTGTTCTCCAGCTGTAAAGCGGTAACACATTTGAGGACAGAACTTTATACTTTGGGCAAATTAGTTTTTAAATGCTCAGCTGTACCTGGGTGTTCCCCTCACCCTTTCTTTTCCGTCTTTCTTCAAAAGTGTTTCTATGTTTGCATAAAACTTATTTCAAATTTCTTGTTTGGTGAGTTCCTGTTATCATTCCTTGAAAAACAGAATCATGTCCATACATTATATCATTCAATCTCCACTGATCAAAACATATCTATAGAGATAATTTCATGCACAGTGTGTTTATAAGGAATTCATGCATAATGCACACCACAGTATAAGGTGTACATGATGTACTGTGTACAATGTATGTGCAATGTGCATTCACACACTTGACAGAAGTAGGTATTTGGTGACTACCAGTACTAAAACCGACATTGGAGAAATACATGTAGATCAAATGAGCAAATTATATCCAAACTTCCCCTTTTCTATCAAGGAAAAAAAAAAAAAAAGCCTTCTTGCAGTTATGACTTTCCTTGAACTTGGTTTAATTAGATGAATGGCTATAGTATGTATTTTCTAGGAGAGCATGTACCCAGTACTTGGGGATTTCAGGATTTTTACTTGACTTCTGACCCTTTTATAAGTTTATGCATTGAGTAATTTTCAAGGTATGGAGAAAAAGTGTAATTTCAGTACTAGATAGTAAATTGTTAGTATCTTAACCTGGCCTTTGCACCTGGAAATTGACCTTATGATGCTAAAATTCCCAAGAGAATCACTGTCAGACAAAACATGCATAGATGTACTAAGTTTCATGATGACACCTTGAGCCACTTCGAGATATGGATGAAAAGTGAAATTTAACACTTTCACTTGACCTTTGACCTTCTTGGGTAATACATGTATCACACTATGTTTCAAGAAAAAATCTTGCAGGCATAAATATGAGGGAAAAAGTGAAATTTTCAGGAGTTGACCTTGACATCTGACTCCTGACCGTTGACCCAATGACCCTAAAATTCCCTAGATAATCACTGACAGTCAGTACATGCATATTTAAGTTCCATGAAGATACAGTTGAACCTCTCGTATCCGGACAAGTCGGGACCGGGGCTCATCCGGATAAGGGATTTGGCCGGATACGGGAGACTCAATGCTTTATACATGTACATATACATATACACATGTACTGATGTAGCCCATTGTAGTACCACATGTAGTAATGTGTATACTGCAACCTTTTCATTGTTACACTCAGTAACAGACCCCAAAATAGAGGTTCGTGTTTGCAAGAATGAAATCATTTTCTTTTATAAATTCTTGGGATGATTTACCTAAATAATTATTAAGAAATTAATCAAGTATATGTAATTCATGTGTGTTTGTGTAGGAGTTCTCAAGGAGTTGGGAATCCCCCTTTCCTCCCGTAATTCTTAAAAAAAGATAAAAAAAATCACGGCGAGATTGCGTCCGGATAATAGAGAGATCCGGATAAAGGGAGGCCGGATAATAGAGGTTCAACTGTACCTTGAACCATTTCCAAAAAATGGAGAAAAAAAATAAAAACTTTAAAACATTCACTTGACCTTTGACCTCTGACCCAAAACTCTCTCTAGAGAATCTTTTAGTACATTAATACACTAAGTTTGAAGAAAATACCTTCAGGCATTTCATGGATTGGGGGGGGGGGGGGGGGGAATAGTGCAATTTCGAACATTTGACCTTGACCTTTGACCTTGAGCATGTGCACCCAAAAGTTGATCGATACAACTTCACTCACTCATACATGCTAAGTTTCATTAGGATACCACCAACGTTTTTTTAGTTACACTCTCCACAAAATTGACGACAGATGGATGGAAGGACGGAGAACCTGAAAACAATGCCTCAGGTGATACTTCATGATAGAGCTACGGCATAAAAAAAAATAAAAATTTGAAAATCTCTAACATACATTTGTAGGAAAAGTGAGTTGTCTTGTTAGACCACGCATTCCAAAAGATTTTGCACAGCAGAGTGTACACTGTAGTCCCATTATAACAAACTCAGTCATAAAATTCCCATTTCAACTAAGCATAGTATGGCAGCTTCTCTTTGTTGAGCGGAAAAAGTCCCTAACCAGCACTTCATTGCTCAATTTTCTTCTGTTAAAAAAAAAAAAAAAAAAATATGACAATATGGCCACTGGAATCTCATGGAGTGCATGTGAGTATGTGTGTGTGTGGTTGCCCGAACAACACATTTGAGCACTACTTTTGAGGATTCATCAAAAATCCCCTTGATGCTGCAAAGTCAAACTTGTCTGTGTAATAAGTGCTAATAACATCTTGAGACTGAGAGGCTGAGAGGCTTAAACAGGCCAAGCTTCTTATTTGTGAGACTACAATGCATAATGCATTGAATTGATGACACATTTCTGCTTTGTGAGCACATGGGGATCTCTCTCCTCTCATTCTAATGTCTTTTCTTCCTGCTATAGCAAACAGGGATACCAACTGTGAAAAACAGCACTGCAGTAGTCTGATGGCTAAAAAGGCCATATTTTGGAGGAGAAAAGTATGTTGATCTTTCCTGAAAAGAGGCATGTGTAGTAATACCATTTGGGGGGGGGGGGGGATTATCATGAGACTTTCAAATGGAATTTTGGGCAAAAAATAGTGCAAAATACTGCCCCCCCCCCCCCAAAAAAAAAAAAAAAAAAAGACTTGGCATCTCTGCAAAATGCAGAGATCAGTGGTCAGTTTGAGAGCATAATGATAAATGCTCGCTGAAAGTTAGCAAGCACAATTGAAAGCAACCTTCATTTCACTCTGATCAGTCTAAAATGAATGGAAATCACATTGTCCTGTTGCAGAAGAAGAAATTAAAATTCACATTTCAATACATGACACTAAAACTCTTCAATTGTTTGTGTGATACTGTATATGATGTGCTGCTGCTATTTATTGTGTACAAGATCAAAACAGGTGTAGGCCTACATTGTGTATTTCAGTTATGTTCTGTTTTTTTCTTCAAATTTCGCATGTTGACTGATATTTGCGAAACCAACAACTCACTAAAACACTGCCACCATAAACTTTAAATGTGTAGTAGGCATTAAAGGAGGGAAGTCATTAATTTTTCTCCTGAAAAAGGGGAAATATTTAACTTTTCATTCTGTCTCTGTGATTCTTGATAGCAAATCTGAAACAAAATTGTTGTTTTAAGTCCCACTTCATCCTAAAATGTTATACAATTGTGAATTAACAGTTATATATGCAAAACACACAGTACTAACAGAATGTGTACAAAAGGGGATTTCCTCATAAGAGGTGTTAAAATGTATCACTTGTATGAAAAAAAAATGAAGAATTTGCTTGTCTAAAACTCAGAAAACTAAAGTAGTTTGTAAACATTCAATTACACTTCATCTATAAGTTTGAATACTGTAATACTGCCATGTACATTCCAGATGATCTGTCATCAGCATGTCTCAGAACAAAGAAAATGAAAATAGCGCAAAGTATGGCTTCCTGCTTGCTACAGATGGTACAAAAACGTTTGATACAATTGTTTATTTTCTTCTGGAATATTGTCCATATTACTCCTTTCCAGAAGAAAAAGCCTTTCTGTCATTATACGGTACTTACTAACAAGATTTAGAATGATCAGCAAACTTTGAGCGATCCTCATAAACTCCACATTGTGTGAAAATACCCCTAAATGCAATCATAATGATACCTGATTTTCCTTGTGAGTGCACTTTAAAGGCAACGCTGAAAGATTATGTTGATGAAAGACTTCCTCTGTTCTAATTATGTGCAAATTGAAGGGAAAGCTGTTTACCCATGCCATGAACGTGATATAGAAAGAAAAAAAAAATGTCCCAAACTTTTAAAAATCAAAATATACAGGTTTATCATATTCACAGAATGAATTGCTTTCAAGTCGTGATGCTCTACGTGTACATTGAGTGCACAGGTTGACTTTACAAATTACCTCCATACATGTAAATATGATTTTTTTTTTTTTATTCCTTTCATTACAACTAGCATTAAGGACTCAAACTTAAGAAATTTTTACCAAAAAGGTAAAGCCAAATACAATACAGTAAGAATGTGTGATGCATAGACCAGAACTTATGTTCATTCTCAGACCACATTATGTGGGTGCAGACAAATCGTGTGTCAGTGAAACTTACAAATAAAAGATTCAACATTGATGAAACTGTTTGGGACTTTTTGTTGTTGTTGTTAAACCATTTAACTCAAAGATGTGGCTTTTCCAAACAGTGTACTCTTGGACACTCGAGACACCAAAAGAAGACCATATTTTGGATAGAGAAAACAAGGACTACTTGCAAAATACAAGTGAAATACAGTTGTACAAAACAAATTTGTACCTACAGGTTGTAAAGGCCCTACCTGTACATATTGGAAGAATGCTAGAGACTAGAGTCACTCGTGTCTTTCCTTATCTGCTGTCTTCCTGCAATCTGTGGTATGCTACAAACATTGTACATTTTTCTCTATGCATACAGTATAAGGCTGTTGATCACAAACATTTTCATCTGCAAACCATAAACATTTGGATATCCCTCACAGGAAACCACAGCCTACTAGTCCATCGCATTGCATACTCTGTTCTGCAGATTTGCATCTGGTCCAACACTGACACAGCCACAGACCGTGAACTGCACAGTATCACCCATCTACAGAGCACCCATTATTGCAAATGCGCTGCTCACTGACAAACTGCAGTGTTGTGTTGTTGCCTCCACCCATGACCCACAGCGTGGACTGCACAGTTGACCGTGCTGCATAATTGTCCAGCCACAGGCATAGTGTGCCCGTCGCCTCTGAAGTGATAATTCAGCGAAATGCACTTTAAGAAATAATGCAGGCCACCATCATACCCACCACTTTTGTGACCTAGATCCCGCCTACACACTTGTATGCATAATCTGACCCCATTTCAGCCAAAAGCTGTATTAAAGCATTGAAGTGATCTACAGCCCTATTCTTCATTGCAGAGACCGTTCATACACTTACTTAGAACACTTCTGTGGCTCTGAAAATCTATCTACTCATATCATTCACACTAGGTTGGCATACAGCAATTATGAATTGGATCTTTAACAAAAACAAACATAGCACTACAATTATACAAAATATTTGCTCATCTATTCTGGCCTGGTATATTGAGTAATACATACTGGTACAGCAGTGAAAAAAAAAAGATACTACAGCACAAAATATGTAATTGCCAATGGACTCTTTCCACTCAAGGTTTTTGAGAAGATCAATCATTATAAAATACAAAATTTGTACAAGTACAGTACATAATATAGTACACCATATACACATAGGTGATTTAATAAAGACATAGAAACTGAATATTCAGTGTAACATAATATACACTCAACTGTACATAAATACAAACATGTATGTAAAACACAATTCCACCAATAAAATGATGTACAACCGGTATCGCCATGCATAAAAAATGCTTGTGAATAACATCAATCTGTGTCAGGCTTTAGCTCAGACAAGAAGCGAGCTATATACAATGTATACCAAACATAGAACCTATCTCCATCCCCATATGATTCCTATGTGGGACACAAGGTTGCCTTTTGACCATCTTGCCCCTGTCAAATCTCATATCTGTTCATTGTCTTTCCCAAAATACCAAAATTACACAATAGTGACAGCAAGGGGCCTTCCCATTCCCACTTCCACCACTTTGCTTCAAGACAGGACCTTTCTACAGTTGCTTGCATGAATAATTCAAGTCAAGAAATAAAAGTTCATTCAATTTTATCAAGTGCATGGGGTGACCTTTCGAATGAATATCCATTGGCCTAATTTTTTTTTTTTTTTGACAACTGTTGCCCTTGTCACATCTTAACCCGTTTAGGACGATTTGATTTTGCTACAACACGCATTTCCCATAGACACCTGCCCGAGTATACTCGGGACTCGTCCTCAACGGGTTAAAGTAGAGGTCAGAGATTCAGCATTATATCCTTTTATTTTTTCAATTCAGAATTGAACTGGAGCAATTTAGCTGCAGGGTACAGATGACTGGGACTCCTTACTACAGGTCTGTATACAATGCAATACAAGGCCATTCATAGATATCTACCCTGTGATGGGACTTCAGTGATCTTGGACAATGATCACTGGTTTCTAGTGTACCTTAACCCTCACCTGCACCCAGGAAATGATTTCCCACTCCATTTACGTGTATGCTATCAATCACAACAAATAACATGGTTTTCAGATCTACCTGCTACTGTAAATAATGCAAAAAACATACAAACACAGCTACATTTCTTTGACTGTTGACTGTAACATTTGTGGCATTGGACGTAGTGGAGAACTTGGTCCCCATTTACAGTGAGTGAAAGGGCCGGGCTTGGCCGTGGCCGAGCCAGGCCTTCATTTCACTGTAAACACGCAAAAGGCCAAATGCGGTACCAAGAAAGGCCGCACATTTGGCCAAGCTCTGGAGGTAGTCTCGGCCGCGGCCTTTTCTCACTGTAAACGCAAACTGGGCCAAATGCGGTACCAAATTGCGACCGGCGCGCTCTCAATAATAGTCGTTTATTTACAAGCAGAGCGCCACTTATGACAAAATATTGAAAGGTTTGAATTAAAAGCCTGCGCCGAGCCCGGCACTGTAAACGGACAAAATTGCGGGGCTGAGTACCGCAATTAAGGCTGGGCAAGCCTGGCCCTGCACTGTAAACGGGGTCTTGGAGCATGCGCAGTTCCTTAAAATGACGTCATTACGTCTGCATCCATATCCAGGATGTGAAATCGAAAAGTCCCTATTATCAAAACCAGTTGACCTGTCCAGTATGTGTACCATCCTGTATTGCACCGTGAACTGGTACAGAAAGATTACAGCTGCCTGAACTATACCATCCCTTTAACCATCACTTGCTGATGACGATATGATGGCCCTCGAAGTCTGTAAGATGAGACTAAGGATCGCATGGCACCTTACTCCTTCCCTGTAGAATACTGGCATCCTCTCCCTGCTTGCCTCACCACTGATATCACCTACCGCATCAAGGAAAAGCAGCGACAAACCCAGGGCACTGGCAAAATTTGGTGACCCCAATACAAAATTGAATTTCCACAACTGCAAAGGCATGGAAGTGGAATGGGGGGGGGGGGGGGGGGAGATATGCAGTATAGTAAAAAGGGTTAAATGGATGGCAGTTTACAAAATAGCTCACAAAATCCAGAGTGGCCCCAAACGGGAAGCTTGCATGGGAAAGGACTCTCCAGCTTTCCAGTTTTTTAGTTTTTTTTTTGTTTTTTTTTTTTTTTTTTTGGGGGGGGGGGGAACTGAGCTGCATTTGTACATGGCCAAACATACACTTTGTATCGTACTTTTCACTTTTTAGTTAACAGTGTGTCAGTGCTTACACACATATGGTGTATAAGATATATGCAAACAGATAATACAAGCATGTATGCAGTGCACATGTATCATACAAACTTGCACATCAACTGCATTGACAATAATATGCAACAATTCATTGCATTAGGCCTACATACATGTATGTACCTCCCTAGGATTGAGAGGCACAGTTACTTCAACTACATACATGAAGTACATGTACCCTCCACTCTAGTGATTATAATTTATAGTCTTTTTATAAACATTCTGAACTTTCTATTTATACAGTGTAGCCGATTATCCACTTCTCATTTTGCATTACAAGAACATCTACCACACAAACTTAGTACACCCACGTATGTACATGAAAGCCCATAATACAACGTTCTACAGCATGTCTGCAAACCTCACAAAGTTCCACTCAGATCTCATGCTGTACGGTTGCCAGTGGTAAATATGATGTGTCACATGGGCAGAAAAAAAGAAAGACAATGAAAATAAAACAAACAGAAACAGTGGTATCTTGATGATAAAGTACTGACAAAAATCATGAGACAATTTTTATAAACTTATGGTTGTATCAGTCCCACTGTAGACCCACACAATGACCCCGTTTACAGTGCGGGGCCGGGTTCGACCGCGGTTCGGCCGTGGCCGAGCT
The DNA here is from genome assembly GCA_033980235.1 of Diadema setosum. Lineage (NCBI taxonomy): Eukaryota > Metazoa > Echinodermata > Echinoidea > Diadematoida > Diadematidae > Diadema > Diadema setosum. The sequence continues at coordinate 6,900,225 of CM067067.1, forward strand.
TCGCAATTTTGTCCATTTACACTGCTGGGCTCGGCCGCGCTTTTAATTCAAACCTTTCAATATTTTGTCGTAGTGGCGCTCTGCTTGTAAACAAACGCAATTTGGTATAGTCTGGTTTTCAGACCCTTTGCCAACTGGATTCCGTAGCGACGAAGTCGCCGTTCGGGCAAAGGCCTTTGCCGAAGGAAAAATCCTTTGCAGGACAAAACCACCCTAAACTATACTAGTTTTCGACGTTGAGGGGGTTAATCTCGTGAATAGCAAAATAGTACGGGCAGAGGGTCTGGAAGCCAGACTAAAATTGGCCGCGCATTTGGCCCAGTTTGCGTTTACACCAAGAAGAGGCTGAGCTCGGCCGAGACCATCTCCAGAGCGTGGCCAAATGCGCGGCCAATTTTGGCCTCGCATTTGCCCTTTTGCGCATTTACACTGAAATGTGCAGTCACATCATGCAATGTTGAGGCAATGAATACCTATACTTCAAGGCAGCTGCCTTGGCCAGAAGTTAAGCTCTGCATTGCTGAACACACAAATCTAATTCTTATCGATCCTCGCAAGTCCAATGGAGCAAGAAAAAAAAAAAAAGAACACTTGGCAAAGAAACGCACTGAAGACCATGTTTGTATGCCACTACTTATGTACATACTGTACTGACACAAACATGAGTACAACATACATATCGTCGCCGGGTTCACGAACAGACGAATCCCTCAGGTTTGCGTAAGAATGACAATTCGAGAAAAACGCGTCTGAAGCGTTAGCCCATTTTTGACTTATGGTTGCTACACTTTCATGTCTATAATTTCCAATTATTTTTGTAGTACACCAGACTTCAATTCTTGCTCTAACTTGTGAAGTTTTTATCGAATTGTATTGTTAACAAATAAGCGGGAAATCGTCAAAGAGCTGCATGCATGTATTTTCGGTCTGCAAAGAACGTTGTCATTTTCCATGTGTGTCCATATGTACATGTACATTGAGCGTTGTCATTGTCAACACATGTATTACATAGTACGCGCACTATGCGCGTGGTCAATGAACTGTTGAATCTCAAAAACAACACGTAAGTCAATGCGCACTGATTCGTCGGTTCGGTGACACGCACGGTCACCGAACCGTCGAATCGCCTGATTGTTTAACACACGCGTCTATAGAGAAAACAAATAATTTTCACAAATGGAATTACATACTTTTACAAAAGTGATAACTACGTAAAAATTACACCTAATTACACACTGAGAATTTCAGAATATGTAGTATGGAATGTCTACTATCGAAATGATTGAAAATCTCAAAATCGAAAATTTGACCCAAAATCGAGTGATTCGTCGGTTCGTGTGACCAGCGACGATATGTAGTAGGTGAAACTAGGTGTTTGTGTGTTTTTTTTTCATATATTTATCCGATCTATTGTCAAACTTTGGTCCTCAAGCTTTTGCCTTGTCATGACTGAACTAGCATATTATCTACTATTATGTATACATGCAAAAAGATTGTGTGGAACATACGTTAGCCTATTGTTTGTAACAGCATAGAGCACATTATACATACAAATTCTTGAAAATGCAACTGCTTTCCCAAATGGAAACCTTCACTGCCAGAATTTATCGAAACTGGCTAAAAAAAAAAGAGGGAAAAAAAGAAGAAATTAGAATACAAATCAGATTTAGCGGTCACAACTGCTATTCTCTGGTTTACCATAGCAGCACTGCTTCTCCATGAATAAGTCTACAGAGTCTGGTTTAATAGGAGAAGTTCCAAGACATGTCCTTGTCTGTGCTTGGTATTAACCCTTCACTACAGGAGGGGCTGCAGACTTCCTGGAAGAAAGAATTATTATTCTGGGAAGCCTCAAAAATCATTTTCCCCCTTAAAGACCCAATAGCATGGTGATTCATGCAATGGCAAGACTGGTCCGACTTATTGAGAATCCCCATAACGAACTGTGTGTAGCTCGATCACTGAGCTTTCTCTCTGGTACACTTGTACACACAGCTGATGAATCTCAATTGGATGCGAATGTTACCGATGAGCGTACGCTTTGATGCACATCAGGTATAGAGATGTATGTAGGCCTATATGTGCATCATTTACTAACAGACAAGCAGGCTGCATTACATAGCTGCAGTTTTTTATTTGAAAGTAACCCCTAGGGCAGCAAATGAAGATTAATTCAATGGAGCAAACCTTCTCTCCCCATGCTACTGGGTCTTTAAATCTCCCCAAATCTCGATGTACTACAGAAATATGGCACATCTCCCTACTTCTACCTAAAAAACAAACAAACAAACAAACAAACAACAAAACAACAACAAAGACAAAAACAAACAAAAATCTTTTAATTTAGTTCAAATTGACTAAGATATGATCTAAATGCAGCATTCAATTCAAGAGAAACAGTGAACAGAAAGAAATAAAACTCAAAAAACTACATGAAAAACTTCTTGCAACTTTTACGGGATTCTACGTCACACAAGAAGAAGTCTAATAGAACAGCAATATCCATGAATAAACGACTACTGGTAGTCAGGAAAACAACATAGTTTGTGGCTCAAATGTTAGAAGCAATCCCTCTACAATGATCATAGACAATGCAGCAAGGATCAGGATGCCCACGAATTGTAGGAAGCTATAAACCATTGTGCAGAACTACACGCAGTATCAATGGTTCATACCAATTCCCAGCTGGTCAGACATATCTAGGTATAAGTATCTAGTTAAGTATTATTAAGTAGCTTAGCATTAAAGTTTGACTTTCATCAGTTACCCTTATTATAGGTTTCATTTGAAAATGAGCAAGAAAGAGTCTACGACCAATGTGTGCATTCTCTATTCAATATTCTACGTTGTATGTACCTCGGTAATGAAATTGTGATTTATTTAATAAAGCTTGCTCAGTATGAGCTTTCCAGCCAACAGGCACTGTTTACAGTGCAGGTCCAACACAAGCCATCCACATACTACTGGCAAGATTCCAGGTAAAATAGCACTAAAAAACAGCCTGAGGTTATGGTTTCATGGAAGATGGAGAGTCATGCTTACATGGATATTGGAGGCATATCTAAAGCATCACCATTTTAATACTTAAAAGAATATTGATTTTCTTTCACAGCATGCAATGAAATGACTTGAAAACAGTTGTGTGGTAGACTTAAAAAAAAAAACAATTCATGTCTTTTACTGTATATTGGTTTCCATAACACTACACAGTTGCATAACAAAAATAGATACGATCAGAAATCACAGTGTGATAATACTGTAAAAAAAAAAGGGGGGGGGGTTGTCACACACCCTTGGTTTGCAGAACAGATCTCTGAAATAGAAACAGCACCTAAACACCCCGGGCAATCTTCAACCCTTCGAAAGCAATCATTTCCTTCTGTATTTTAAAAACAGGGATCACACGCAAAATCATGGAGCCGACAATGCAAACCCAGAAAGCAACAACATACACAAAACTAGAAATGTCGCTTTGGCGACTGGTATGCCTCCGCCATAATGCATGATTTTCCCAATAGGTCTAGATAGTACATGCGGACAATGTGTGATTACATTTTCACAAAATTGGCAAAATATTGAAATGACAAGTTTGTCACAAATGTGTTGAATGTTCACCTTCCTTGACCTAGGTTTAATTGGATGAATAGGAGAGCATGTATCTAGGGATTTAAGGACTTTAACTCGACTTTGACCCATTCATACATTTAGGCATTGAGTAATTTTCAAGGTACAGGTGTGGAGAAGAAGTGCAATTTCTGAATTGAATAGTAAATTGTTACCATTTTCATCTGGCCCTTGACCCTAAAATTCATAAGATAATCACTTTCAGGTAGAACATGCATAATGTTTCAAGATAACTTGAGCCACTTCCGAGATATGGAGGAAAAAGTTAGTTCAGCACTTTCACTTGATCTTTGACCTTTTGACCTTTGAGGCAAAAAAAGAAGAAAAAAAAAAAACTTTCCAGAGAATTTCTATTAGGTTACACATGTATGCATACACCAAGTGTAAAAAAAAAAATAACCCTGCTGGCATTGCATGATAGGAGGGAAATAGTAAAATTTTGAAGTGTTGCACTTGACCTTTGACCACTGACCTTTGACCCCATGACCCAAACTTTCACCAGATAATCTTCATTGGGTAATACATGTACAATTGTATACACTAAGTTTCAAGAAAATATCTTCAGGCATTCAATAGATATGGTGGAAATAGTGAAATTTTATGTATTTGACCCTGACCTTTTGACCTTTGACCTTTGACCTCATGGCCCAAACTTTCACCAGAGAATCTTAATTGGGTAATACATGTATACACTAAGTTTCCAGAAAATATCTTCAGGCATTCAATAGATCAATGCGGTGGAAATAGTGAAATTTTATGTATTTGACCTTGACCTTTTGACCTTTGACCTTGAGCTTGTGCACCCAAAAGTTGATAGGCACAACTTCACCCCCTAATACTCATACATGCCAAGTTTCATTAGGATACCTCAACAGGTTTTGATAGATAGCTTACCTTGTCCACAAAATTCATTACGGACGGACGGAAGGACGGACGGACGGACAACCCAAAAACATAATGCCTCCGGCACCACTTCGTGGCGGAGGCATAAAAAGGGGGGGGGGGGGGGGAGGCGGCTTGCAACTTGTATGATACACTGTACGAGTCATACATGGCTGTGAGTGATTTGGAACATGGTAACACACAGGGAATTTGCATTGGTACCATAAAAGCAAGAGGTAAACTGACCATAATGCACTTGGCATAAATATTTTGTAAATACTCCTATGGATCACTGCCCTTCAGTGTCACAAACTCACTTTGAAACTGGATCACACTTTGATTTACAAGATGGGTCCACTGAATAGAAATACATGTATTAACCTGGCCGTAAAAATGTAATCTTTATTCAGAAAACTTGAATTTTCTCTTAACATATATTGTACTTGTACCACATTGTGCCAGCTTCAAGTTCTCATTGACTGGATGCAATGACAACTAGACTCGGAATTTGTCAAGACTGACAAATTAGGTGATCCGATCTGTTCGTAAATCAACGATTTGAGTCTCCTGATCCCAATAGGCATGACCATACCGGTTTCATCTGTGTTTAGTGGACATTGGCCGTGTGATGTTTGGATTCTCATTTAGAAAAGGGAGTCAGACCTGCCATCTATGGTACACAATTCCGTATACACTAATGAAGATACAGAATGAAGTATATTTGACCTTTGACCCAACTTTGCACAGACAAGATGGCATCTGAGCAAAAAGTGGTTATTTTGTGAAATGATCCTTGTAACATGGTCTTTACGTGTGCAAAATATGGGAAAGATAGGACATGTATTCACCAAGATACAGGATGATACATTTATGACCTTTGACCCTAATTTACATACCCAAGATGACGTCTGATCAAGTAGTTGTAATTGTATGAAATAATGTACGTGACATGAACTAAACATGTGCAAAATATGGGGGTGATAAGGCATGTTTTTCTTGAGTTATTGTAAAGAAAGTTGCAGAAAGAAAGAAATATCTCAATACATCGAAGATCAGCTTTAATTTCAACCAAGTTTTTGGACGTGATCCCGACATCGTATGAAAAATGAAGGACACATTTTCGATAGCCCAAAGTCTCAGCTACAACATATTAAAATCTGGGAGAAATTCACCGAAGCATAAGTGAGCTAGTGCTAGATAAAGACAATCATGTCAATTTTCACATCTACAAAAATTCCCTCCCATAGAGATAACACGTCATAACGAAGATAAAGAAAGAAGTATATATGACCTTTGACCCCACTTTGCACAGCCAAGATGGCATCTGAGCAAAAAGTGGTTATTTTGTGAAATTATCCTTGTAACATGGTCGTTACGTGTGCAAAATATGAAAAAGATTGGACATGTATTCACCAAGATACAAGATGATACATTTATGACCTTTGACCCTAATTTACATACCCAAGATGACGTCTGATCAAGTAGTTGTTATTTTATGAAATAATGTACGTGACATGAACTAAACATGTGCAAAATATTGGGCTGATAGAGCTTGTTTTTCTTGAGTTATTGTAAAGAAAGTTGCAAAAAGAAAGGAATATCTCAATATATCGAAGATAAGCTTTAATTTCAACCAAGTTTTTGGACATGATCCCGACACCGTATGAAAAAACAAAGGGCACACTTACGATAGCGCAAAGTCTCAGCTACAACATATCAAAATCTGGGAGAAATTCACTGAAGCATAAGTGAGCTAGTGCTCGAAAAAGACAGTCATGTCAATTTTCATTTCCAGAAAAATTGCACTCCCATAGAGATAACACGTAAACTGGTCAAATTTGACAAGATTACTTTCAATCCATTTTTACGAGGTGATACCGTCATCCAATCAAAATGATGTTATTACATGTATGAAAGAGTATTTAATAAGCTACAACATACTGAAATCTGGGTGAAAATTGGCAAAGGATAAGTGAGATACGCTCGAGTGAACTTGAAATTTGATGACGTCATTTTGAAAATTTACTTTTTTATTTGTATTAAGAAATTTGATATCTTTTAATCATTTTTCCAGCATCGCCAACCCATGAATTGACATGTACAACTCATCAGCTTTCAGAATATGTCAAGAAAATGGGGGGTCACCGTCCATCCTGACGAGTAAAATCGGATTCAAAATTGGCGGTTTTTTGGCATTGTTGGACTGTATATCGCCATTGACGCGCGCGCGGAATTTCAACTTTGACGGGTCCGTATGACGTCATATTGAGTCGGATTGACTTGAAACTTGGTAGAAATATTCCTTGAAATTTCAGGCATCCAATAAGTGTGAAAAAAATGGGAAATTTCCATTGCATATGAGCTGTGCGTGCGTATATGTGCGCGCGTACGCGTCCGTCCAATTTTTTCAATTTTTCAAAAAATGCTCCAAATGGTCTGAAACGTGTCCAAAAAAAATTTGAGCTAGATTTGAGCATACAAATATTTCAACGCGCGCGTACGCGCACGTTTTAAGAGAAAATATGAATTTTGAGAATATGAGTAGAATGCGCATAACTTGAAATATATGTGACGTAAATTTCATTGAAAAATTCCATTCCATTAATGAGATATGATTGAGAATGTGTTTTCATATAATGACGTCATAGTGACGTCACGGTCGACTGATCACTTTGATTTTAGTTCGATTGCCGTCTTCGGGAGACGATACATATATGGTATAAGTTTGAAATTGATAGGAAGAGGACTTTCTGAGCTAATCGATGCACAACTTTTGGGGAGAAAGAAGAAAAAGAAGAAGAAAGAATCCGTACAGAAACAGAAGGTGATCCGAGAGGATACTCGGATCACCTAATTAACTGTATCAGGTATTGTACATGCAGTTTTGCCCACAGATAGTCCTGACCCGTGTTTTAATAAAAATGGTACAGGTGTCCCTACGATTGATCAGGGCATACAGTATACTGCACAACTGCTGTCAAGGGTGAATGTTGCACAAAATAAATGCACAACCAAGAGTACTGGGTTCGATTCCCAAGTCTCACTGCCCATGAGTAATGTTGTGTGTAAGCATTCCGTCCCCTCTAGTAAGAGGCAAATACTCTCTGTCCCTCGGATAGGACATTAAATGGAGGTCCCGTGTGTGTGTTAGCCACGACACATGCACGTAAAAGAGCCACTTCATTCATTCATCACAAAGAGCCGGATGCCAACCCCGTGAAGTGGTCCCCATACCCACCCTCACAAGAAAACGGGCGAATGATGCCGACCCCTCGTGGTTTGCCCCAAGTGACTAGCCATAGTCGGCAAACGGTATCAACCAGGAACACTGTCACACACTTGAATGAATGAATGAATGAATGCACAAACTTGACCTATACAAATACTTCAACTAGCTGAAATGCACAGACATATTTGAAGATCATACAGGATTTGTAGCGCAGTCATCATTATAAACACAGGCGTAGAATTAATTTTGGAATCATTAAAAGCAGGGTAGGAATAGAGTAGGGGCCACATTGATACATGCCAATTAGACCTGACTTTTTTCAGCAAATTAACCGAATCACTGTAATTGAATGAAAAAAAAAAAAGAGACAAAAAAAAAAATGAATCCTGGTCATAATATATATGTAAAATCACTATGCTTGGCAACCTAATGTAAACCCTCATATCTTGCCCCCACTCATAGCCACTTGAAGAGAGATAATATTCTCAGCGACTGGGTGACGATTTTCATATCTCTAAAGTGTACTCTAAAGCTTTGTGTACTTTTCAATGGACATCACACAGTGGCTTTTCAGATACAAAGAAAAAGACTTTAAAAGCACTGGAGTCAGACAAAATCAGGACACATTTGTGAAAGCCTGAACATGGTTACTCTACCTTTACAGGTAAGGGCTTTGTTTTTATTGGCCCATTGCAATATTGTAGATGTTGACTATTCAGATGCATGTTTTTCCAGAAATTTACTAACCAGAACATCTACTGTGGAGGGAAAGAAAGTACCGTATATTCTAGAAATTCTGGTTATCCTCAGGTGGCATTTTGGAAAAATTGAGAAGTTCAATATAATCTGGGGCAATACAGAAATTCTGAGTAATCCTGAGGATTTACTCTTAATAATCCATACAAATCAAAAATATCTTTCATTTTTGCTTCTTCTTCTCCCCCCCCCCCCTTTTTTTTTTCAATTTTTTCAAGAACAAGCAGCTCCTCTGGTATTCCAACAATCAAGGCTATTTCTTATGTCATCTTTTTTTAAATCACACTACATGTCCTGCTGCCAAAAACACAAACATATTGTTTTTATTTCATACCAACAATCAAGCACTTGCAAAGTAAACATACATTGCAAATATAATATTCTGGATTGCTATTGTATGTAGACATATGACAGAATTGTAAAAATGTCAATTGCAAGTAAGGAAACTCACTCCAAAATCCCCCCCCCCCCCCATATTCTGGAAAAGTTTGCTTTGTGATAAAAGATAGGTGTATTCCTCACAAGTATGATGACACATGGATCAAACTATGATGTGTTTCAGATTTTAAATAGCCAAAACACAATCACATTTATGTATGTAGTCAGTCAGTATTCTGTAATATTTGTGTTCAGTTGTGATGTGTATTAAATATTTTTTAAAGTGCAATTTGCCAACACCGGTACTGCAGACTGGAAAGGATATGCGTAGTTCATTTTCATGTCTTCTGCCCAGGAGAGTCCGTAATTTTGTGACACATGCTATTTTGATATCATTGTGATGTGAACAAAGGAGGCTTCATTGGGGGTTCATTTACAAAGACCTGCAAACAAAGTGTAAAATTGTACGGGATGGACAATGAATGTGAACATACCTAGTGGTTCCCTGACCAGGTCTTCGGTCTCCACTGGCGATGGGTTGATCAGCTCAGAGCCAGACGGCATGAATTCCATCTCAGACGGCGGCTCACTGTCCACCGTGGAGCACTGGTCAGGAAGATCCGCAGTCGCATGCACTGACTCACAGCCTGTCCTGACCTGAGATAGAGGGCCCAGAGAGAGAGAGAGAGAGAGAGAGAGAGAGAGAGAGAGAGAGAGAGAGAGAGCAGGCGGGGTGGGGTGGGGAGAAAGCAGGAAGGACTAGGCTCAGAGCTCAGTATGGGTTTCAATAACAGGTCAGCATACTCATCCTCCCTCTCTTATGGGGTCCTCTTCACAAAGGATAGGAGCTTCATCATGTTTTTACTAAATGAAAGCTCAGATTTAGAAGTTTGGTTGATTACAGGTCCCCAGTAATTACATTAACCTAAATAGCCCTCTTGTTTTCAAGGTCTATGAGGCAGCCGTAATCTGATATACAGATTTGATCATGAAATCATATAAGACAAGTCAAAAATAACAGCTAGTGGGATCACTGTAGATGCAAAAAAAAAAAAAAAAAAAAAAAAACTAGAAATGTCGCTTTGGCGACTGGTATGCCTCCGCCACAATGCATGATTTTCCCAATAGGTCTAGATCGTACATGTGGACACTGTGTGATTACATTTTCACAAAATTGGCAAAATATTGGAATGACAAGTTTGTCACAAATGTGTTGAATGTTCACCTTCCTTGACGTAGGTTTAATTGGATGAATAGGAGAGCATGTATCTAAGGATTTAAGGACTTTAACTTGACTTTGACCCATTCATACATTTAGGCATTGAGTAATTTTCAAGGTACAGGTGTGGAGAAAAAGTGCAATTTCTGAATTGAATAGTAAATTGTTACCATTTTCATCTGGCCATTGACCCTAAAATTCATAAGATAATTACTTTCAGGTAGAACATGCATAATATGTACTAAGTTTCAAGGTAACTTGAGCCACTTCCAAGATATGGAGGAAAAAGTTAGTTCAGCACTTTCACTTGATCTTTGACCTTTTGACCTTTGAGGCAAAAAGGGAAAAAAAAACTTTCCAGAGAATTTCTATTAGGTTACACACGCATACACCAAGTGTAAAAAAAATAACCCTGCTGGCATTGCATAAATATGAGGGTAATAGTAACATTTTGAAGTCTTGCACTTGACCTTACACCCCTGACCTTTGACCCCATGAACCCTACATTCTCTAGATAATCACTTCCAGTCAGTACATTTATATACTATGTTCCATGAAGATACCTTGAACAATTTTCCAAGGTACGGAGAAAAAAAAAAGAAGTTTTAATATTTTTACTTGACCCTTTGACCTTTGACCTTTGACCTCATGACCCAAACTTTCACCAGAGAATCTTAATTGGGTAAAACATGTATACACTAAGTTTCAAGAAAATATCTTCTGGCATTCAATAGATATGGTGGAAATAGTGAAATTTTATGTATTTGACCTTGACCTTTTGACCTTTGACCTTGAGCATGTGCACCCAAAAGTTGATAGGCACAACTTCACCCCCTAATACACATACATGCCAAGTTTCATTAGGATACCTCAACAGGTTTCGATAGTTACCTTGTCCACAAAATTCATTACGGACGGACGGAAGGACGGACGGACGGAAGGACGGACGGACGGACGGACAACCCGAAAACATAATGCCTCCGGCACCACTTCGTGGCGGAGGCATAAAAACAGCCATACAGTGTACAAGATTTTAATATCCATGTACCATTAACTATTACAATATTGTACATTGCATGATACAAACTGCAAGTACTCTCCTTTTCCTTTCCTTTCCTTTTTTTTTTGTTTTATAGCACTTTATACGAAACAAAAATATCACTGGAAAGGTTTATGGTTTCATCCTACTATAACTTTAAAAAAGACAACAATATGCTTAATCATATCACAAATTAAAAAAAAAAATCAGAATATAGAGAGCAATCCTCTATCGGCTAAAGCTGACTTTGTACTATCAAAGGAACAAACCGAAAGAAAGCAGTGGAAGTTAAACTATGAAATCAAAATCATCAAACATGATTTAAGACTACTTCCAACAACGTTGATCACTGTGGTGAATTCTATGTCTCATTGTACGTGACGAAGCTCAGTAATAGCAGGTGAAATGCCTTGGATTTCTTCACAAGATAAACAATTATCTTTACTCCAGCATCATGATTTAAGAAAGGACAAGAATGTTTTCAGTTTCACAATGTTATCAGTTTGAAACGGAGACATTAGTCACATACACAGTGTACAAAGAGGAGAAATGAGGATGGTATCACCTCACAATTTGTACTACTGAACTGTTCACAAAATCTCCACTCAATTTCCTTGAATACTGAAATAGTAAAAGAATAAACAGATATCCTCCTTTGCATTGCATCAAAGCATTGTAGAGTGATAACAAATGCTCTGTGGCAATGATGATGGGGTGTACAAATTGTAATTGTTAAGTTATTGACCATAAGTTCAATAGATGCATTCTGTTCTCCTGCACAAACCAGCGTAAGGTAATAATATGACCATCACATCAAATCTGTATTCAGCTGGTGAGGTTGTGACCTACAAATGTACAGTGTATCACTGTCATGTACAAAATTATTGGAAACAAGGCATATAACATTCAAATTCTATATCTTTCTCAAACTGTGTCTGATAGTCATGAAAATTCTATATGTACAGTTTTGTTTCAGTTAAATTTATGAATGTCCAATAAGAACATGGAGAATTTCACTTTAAAACTGGATGTATTAAATAAACTTGAATGATACAAATGACTATGTTACACTGTTGATTTGGTACATGTAGTTGACAAAAGATTAGACTGGCTCGACAAAAAATCATTCAAATACACTGTAGAGTTGGCATTTGAAGGCGTGGATTGCCTTCAAGGTGATACATTAAAAATGAACTGCCTTATCATACAGCAAATGCATGAGGAACTTGTTACTTTGTACACTGTATATGAGTGAGAATGCTATTCCTCGTGTGAAAAACCTATCTGATATACACGTACAAGTGTACAATGTACAGTGTACTACAGTGTACAAAAAGAATGTCAGCATGCATTGTAACAGAGGGACTACCAGGTATTCAAATGGCCCCCTTGGAAAACCCAGTTGATGCGAGCTGTTAGTAATGGTGTCTTGCCAAAGAATGCAACCATTCTCAAACTAAGATTGTACATCGTATTTGTGTTTTTCTCTTGCCTTGCGACTTTCTTAAAGACGCAAAATTAAATGCAAGTACTGTATGTCTCCGCTAATGGAATCCCTTTCCCTATCCCTGCAATGTCTTCATTTTCTAAACCCTGAAAGCAGGCTGAAGACTGAAATTCCCTTAAGTTACATTGCAAACAAGAAAGCGAAAGAGGTATTTCTGGCTGACAACACTACTGAAATGCAGGGTTGCTGACCACATTCATTTGTGCCAAGTTCTGATCACTTCTTTATTGCTATTACTTGTGAACACGCGGCAATTCCTGCCATGCCAGTCAAACCACAAACTGGCCAAATGCGGAACTGACCATCAAGAATTGTAACACTGACCAACTGCATGCAAGGCATGGTATAAAAAGAATGGCACATCTACACTGTACACAGTACCTTTACTTGGATCCTGATACACTTTTTTGTTGTTGTTAAGTTGCATGCTATGTACGATTGAAAAAAAATCTTAGCTCATACAATGTACGTTCTTTGTACATTTTCAGAACTTTAATACACCGATGTAAACCAAGTCTGCAAACTCTGCACTGTTTCACAATGTATTGATCTCTTCCCCCATCAAATGTGCAAAGCTGTGATGGAAATAGTGGCTGTTTTCTCAATCTGCACCTGGCTCGACACCCTTTCGGTTGGCCTCAATGTACTTATGAACATGCTAAGCATCCGATGGAAAAGCAGCTTTGCTGAATTCAGCGCTGAAATTGAAAGCTTTGCCTTTGCTAAAACGCACAGTATATCATGTACCATGTACACAGAATTTCCCTGTCACAACATTTAGGCTGTGTGCAGCTCATTGCACAAGTGGCATGCACATGAATATGTTCGACAAAGTGAACACGCACAAGGCAGGTTTAACAGGATCTGATAACAACAGGTTAAGGTCCTGTATAGGGGGCTCTGAAATGCAGACTGAAAACATGTGATCATGTGAACTGCTTTTTTTTTTTTGTTTTTTTTTTTTGTTAGGAGGTCGCATCTGTGACTTCTCATATTGTACATTTCTTACCGAGATTGTTTGCACTTGATCTTGCAGTACAGATTTTGTTTCTTTTTTCCTTGAAAGGTAAGTGTAAGCCTTTAATTAACATGTCCCACTGAAATAACAATTACCATGGGCCCTCAACAAAAAGCTCAGAAAGAACCTAATTGCAGAGTCATAAACTTCATACAATTTGGATAAAATAGCATACAATAAGCCATTTGGAGTTCTACTTAGCACATGAGCAGAAAAAGGCCATTTTTACCAACAGTCAGGTTTGTTTTTTAATTCAAAGATAAGCATCTGATCTGTGATACAAACTAGCGATTATTCATGTCATCCTTGTAAATAGTGCTTGCAGGTACATCTCCCTGACAGCAAGCCTAGCATAAGAAAGAGTTTGTGAATTAATACATTCAATCAAAAATAATAGAATGGATGCTTCCCAAAGTGTTAAAGGAGAGACAATTATGGTCCCCTGGTCAATGCAAGATGATTTTTGTTTGAACATGATTGATGAATGCCATGTACATCGTACACTGTTAAGTCGTGCAAAGCTTCCTTATGCACTATGTTGCTTTGAAAATGAGTAAAATGCCTACAACCAACTGTGGAAAAAAAAGGTCATTTGTACTAATGTGTATATGAGCTAACTCTGAAGGGACTTTAATATTCCCCTGTTGCTTTGACAAATTGTACAAGTACCTGACTTTCCCTTGGTCATTGCCAAAAATATCAAGTACCAGTTTGAGACAGAACACCCTCCTTTAATGGAAACTCAGTTGGTATGTACAATACACACAGCAAGAGGGGTGGAACCCCCTTTTGAAAGGCCTCTAAATTTTCAGAAGAATGATGCCTGAAATAGCATCCCCATACTGTAGGTTTATAGCAACACGAGTCAAAGACACATATGGACCAAATTGTCAAATTAAATGTAAAACCATGACAATGCATTCAATGATCACATGTTTGCTACAAAAGTCACCCCTTACAATATTCTTATCCTGCATTAAGGCACAGAAATTCACTACCACTCAAGTACAACTTCCTGCATTTAATATCGGGTTCTTGTAATGAATTATTCATGTTTATAATAATACAAACACATGTAAAACAGGACCAGTATCTCATCTGACTAAGCAAAAATAGACTACATGTACAACAATGACACCAAGCAGTCATGACATTCATAATGAAACAATAACAATTCATTGAGCACTGCCAAAATGAGGTACAGTTGAACCTCTCATATCCGGACAAGTCGGGACGGGGGCTCATCCGGATAAGGGATTTGGTCGGATACGGGAGACTCAATGCTTTATACATGTACATATACATACACATGTACTGATGTAGCCCATTGTACTGCCACATGTAGTAATGTGTATACTGCAACCTTTTCATTGTTACATTTGGGGATGTTTCGGGATGTTGAAATGTCTGAAGGTAAGCAATTTGGAAGGAAATTTGATGCAATGTATGTTAATCATATTGGAAGTAATATGTAATTCATGTGTGTTTGGGTAGGAGTCCCCCTTTCTTCCCGTGATTATTAAAAAAAAAATCACGGCGAGATTGCGTCCGGATAATAGAGAGATCCGGATAAAGGGAGGCCGGATAATAGAGGTTCAACTGTACATGGTTGAAATTCACAGGAAAGCACGTGTACCCACCAACTCTCACTGAAAAACTTTAGATTACAGA
This sequence comes from Diadema setosum, assembly GCA_033980235.1. Classification (NCBI taxonomy): domain Eukaryota; kingdom Metazoa; phylum Echinodermata; class Echinoidea; order Diadematoida; family Diadematidae; genus Diadema; species Diadema setosum. The sequence continues at coordinate 6,915,548 of CM067067.1, forward strand.
ATATGGCATTAAAGCCAAAACATAGTTTTGGTACGCCAGCAAAATTGTCAAAGTTCGCTCCGAAATGTACACGTATATATATGCCTATTAAAGAAATTAGTGGAATAATGCTGTAATAACAAGATACTTGTTGGGTAATGACGAAAATGCGAAATATTAACCTAAAATGTTCGCATCTCAGAACTCACCCAATCGGGGTCAGTTTAACTCGGACTCGGGGACAACTCGGCCTCACTATGATGGCGGGGCCGAGTTGTCCCTCTTACAGTGTTGAGTTGTCCCTCTGGATTTTACAGTGCTGTACAGTTGTACAGTGTTGTCCCCGAGACCGAGTTAACCTGGATCCTTCTGGAAAAAAAGTCGGTTTACCGACTTTTATTTATGATCTCAAAATACTCTGAAACAACTCATCATCCCGGCAAATCGCGTCAGCCAGGTAAGTTTCTTGGTAGCCTCTTTCAATATATTGCAAGCAAAAATGAAATGGTGCAAAAATGGTTCTCAGACCCTTACCAGAACTATGTTTTCACTTTAATGTTGCAGGTGCTGATCAGTCACAGGAATGAGAAATTATCAAAGACTACTACTGTAATAATGTATTAATTCCAATCGAAATATCATTCCCCCATGGAAGACCCTGTGTAGACACAACTTGCATAAGGTTTTAAGGAGTATGACAAACCTGAACAAATTCAAGATGACTTCAACAGATGGAGTATTAAAAAAAAGGGGGGGGGGGAAGCACAGAACAGTAGCAGTTTCATTAAAAGCAGACCTAGAATAAGAAAGTTAAAATGATAATCTGAAAATGTTCATAGTGTACATTAACAAGTCATACTACAGTGTAGCTACTAGCTGCAACCATCGTACAGTGCACTCCCGTTATAACGAAATGCTCGGGACCGGCAGTTTTCTTTCGTTATAACGAAATTTCGTTATAACCGAACAAATACAATATATAACGAAAACAAGGAAACCACGTACGTATACATGTATCATATTCTGTTTGCTGAATACTCATCATACACTCGAAAGCTATGTGAAATGTGATGGGATAACTGTATTACAATAATAAACGCAAGTTCCCCTCAGAAACTGTGCGTGACACAAGGAGCAAACACACACAGTGATGTGAAGCGTTCACCAATGCAGAGACGCTGTAAATGCTTGTTTCGCTCCGTATTTTCGACATTTCGTTATAACGGAGCACATTTTTTTTGTTTTTCTTTGTCTGTGGCACTCGGAAAAGACTTCGTTATAACGGAAATTTCGCTATAACCGTGTTCGTTATAAGCGAATTTTGTACCATAGACTTTAATGGTGATAATTTTGGGACCAGAAGATTTACTTCGTTATAACGAAATTTCGTTATAACCGTGTTCGTTGTAACGGGAGTGCACTGTAAAATGCCATTTTTAATGCAAATTAGATAATGCTACTGGTCATGGCCTCACACGCTTAGAATCAGATTAAATGATGTTGTACCTGTGGTACATTTGTATGCAAGTTCTACAGTATCTGATTTTAACTTTCATGGAATCAGATTGTGTGCTCAACTCATTGAGGAGTCCCGAGTATACTCAGGCAGGGGTCTACGGGAAATGTGTGTTGTAGCAAAATCAGTCCGTCCTCAATGGCTTAGAAACCAATTATTTACTAGGGGTTTGTCAGGTTTTGCTGTCATCATTTTTACCAAAGTTTGTCGGTCTTACCTGAGGTGGATTTGCAGAGGTTGTGTCTGGCCAGAGTGTTTCACTGGTCACATGACCCTTTCCCAAGTTCACCAGCTCTGGCTCCATTTCCCTGGCAGCTGGACAAAGGAGTCCTGGTAAAAGAAATCACACTGCTGGCAATGTAGGGTCCATGAATCTGTAATATTAACAAAACAAGTTAATGCTGTGTGTGTGTGGTGTGATGCTCATACATTTACACATGCACAATAATCCCATCATAATGGCAAACAATTTTAATAGTAACAAATGACACCACAAAATAAATACCGGTAGGATGTGCCTTTATAATCATATTTTGGGACGCAACATGTCACACTTTGTGATTTTTCACTTAGCGCCATACTAGTCAAAAGGCTGTAACTTTTCATAGTACTCAACCAGTCATATCGCAAAAATTCAGGGACTTCACAGTTTATTGTACATTGTAGATCTAAACTTAACAATGAATTCTTCTTCACATTACTGGCTATGAAAACAAAAAGTATTGGAAAATTAAAGGCAGAAGTAAACAGTAATTGAATCGTCAGAGATCGGTTGTAACATTGATTACAGTCTCAAATCTTTTATTCGTAAACAAACATTCAATCCTTCGAATCATAATTACAGATTGTACATATTGTATGTATGATTCATGATGAGATTTTATGATTACATTCCTGAGCACAGATGTTCTAGTACTTACAAATTGTAATCTAGAAACATGCAAGGGCTCTACCCTAAAAATGACCCTCTGCTTGTAAAAACAGGAAAAAAAAAAAAAAAAAACCGAGGAAAAGTATACAAGTTATACAGTGGTATACAAGGAAAATTTTGATTGCAAGATATATTTTGGCTGTCTACTTGCAAGTCAGATACTTTAATTTTGATGATTTTTGTTCAGACATGTTCGTCACTTTTAAACCCTGTTTGTAGACAGTGTGTGTGTGTGTGTGTGTGTGTATGTGCGTGTGTGTTTTCTTTTTAACATCTAAGCCTATACCTAGATTTACTCTGAATTTCACAAGGTGGCTCCATCACTAGTACAACTATGTGATACGAGTCAAAAGTAGTAACCAGGCGTAAGGCCAGAAATGAGTATCCACAATGAATTTACTGCATACCTTTAAAAAGACCCTCAAGTGATAATCCTCTTACAATACATGTACAGTATGTACTGCACGTGTATACATACCACCAGTAAGCTGCAAAATTTTCCTTGATGTGAAAATATGTATGCACGTAACATCCATTCTTGCTATGAGTTTTCAGGCTAAAAGTGTATTGTAATAGGAATACATATGTGTCAAAGGCATGGTTACTAGAGCAGTCAAGCATACTCATACTGTACAAACAGTAGCTAGCGGAGCGCATTATACACAGAATGCACATAGCATACGTGTCTGCTAGCATGGTTGTACATTGTACACTCACATTATCAAAACATTATATCATTATGCCATGAATCCTCTTCTGACGACTGATCAATTAATAACTACAATGGTCTTCACTTTTCATATTAACTAGTTCACTCCTCAAGTGTCCTGGTATTTGGATTTCCTTTTCCTTCTTTGAAAGGAGTAAACTAATTTAACGATTGCAGGACATTGTTATGAAAGTTCAATGTACATGTACACCAATGCTTGGCATGCCAGTATCATCTTTTGAAAACTGTTCATCTGCTTGTAGAAGGATGGAACTTTTCTGGAAATCCCATCGAAAACTTGCCCAACAGACAAGTGGAAAATGAAGGAAAGCAATTTAAATCATTTATAAGTGCAGACTGTATGGTCAATGACAGTTAACCCGTTGAGGACAAGTCCCCGAGTATACTCGGGCAGGTGTCTATGGGAATTTCGTGTTGTAGCAAAATCCAACCGTCCTCAACGGTTAAAGCGCAATTTTCAAATTAGGGAATCTTGACCTGTCAAATTTGCATTACCACAGTTGAATACAACAGCAATGAACCTTCATACTCATTACGTCATAAACAAGTTTCCCCCTGAAATGATTTAATCTACGATGTACATGTATGTAAGCCTACAGTGGATATGACTCAGCTGTCCCACACTTTCCCTGAAGGTAGACTACTGATGATTCTAATAATACACTCTTATTTAAATATTTGATTATTGATTTAAGTTTTAAAATTGACTTTTGTACCACCTCCCCCATTCAATAACATACACACAAGTATATGACATTCCAAGCCTACACATTTGTGAGGGTATCATGTAAAACTGTACGTACGTACTTTGTACATAGCGGTACAATGTATGCAAGTGTACAGTGTAGTGTACCTACCAAAGATAACCAATCTACTGGTACACTCGTGTAGTGTGGCACGGATGTGGAATGAATTATAAGGAAATAATGTATTCTGTGGAGGTGTACAAACGTTGCACAAAACATTTCAATACTTCAAAGGAAAGCTGAGCAAAAGTGATAAAAGCACATCCTTCTGTTCAAATCGGATCTCCACGTAACGCAATACTTGCAAATTATCTCCTTGCACACTTGCGTAGTATGGCACGCATGTGGCATTAAGGAAATACTATATTCTGTGGAGGTACGTGTATACATGTACAAAAGTTGCACAAAATATTTCAACACTTAAAGGGAAAGCTGAGCAAAAATGATAAAAGAACATCCTTCTGTTCAAATCGGATCTCCATGTACAATGTAATGTAATATTTGCACATTATATTCAAAATTTTACACAAGTCTGTTTTCATGTGGATCCTATGAGGATTACATACATTTACCAGTACGTATTATCTGGCCAATGTCGTGTCAATGATCTATTATTTCATATCGTTGATTCTTGGTAAGCAGCAGTTTAAATAGTATTTCCAAGAGCTACTGAAGCAGTATAACTTGTACACCTAAGTATACTGTTCAATATAGTAAATCTATATTATTTCTACATCTAGATCTAGTCCTGCTACTGTAAAAGTGGATATTTTCGCACAAGTAATATTTTGCACTCGGCTGGGTCAGATGAATTTTGCATGTTCTTAACGCAGAATACTTACAGGAGTGTATTGCATGCAAACATTCCAATGCTTTTTTTTGTGCTATCTTCTGGAAGCGTGAAATGCGCAAAAAATTTCCACTTTTACAGTAGTCTACAATACTGGTACAAATCGTCGGGTGCCCGTGCATTGGCCGCTAACGCAATACAATTTGTATTGCGTTAGCGGCCAATGCACGGGCACCCGACGAAATGTAGTTCTAGCTAGGTTTATAAGTATTTCCGACAATCATGCAATTTAGGGCCCTGTGTAATCAGTACCTCAGCCCTGTATGCCAAGGTGATACCCCATGAACCACTAAGCACTGAGCAGCTGGTGAGCTTCTCTTGTATGGAGCACTGTTTGATGTGCATGTACATGACCACTGTAAGGTCGCTAAAAGCCCGCCTCACACTGTGATATCGACAAGCAATAGGTACAGCTGCGATGTGTTTCACTGAAAACTGAGCGATATCGATGTTGTTGCTCAATCTCCATTACAGGATAATCCTGCAGTAGAGAGCAACATGCTATACATGCCACTGTATTTGCTTGATTTTAAGCCCACCGCACACTGTGCCATTTCTTGCAATGCAATGTTGCATCGCAGAAAATTGCCAGACAGCACAAAGTGTGAGGAAATCTGCATTACAACAGCCTCCGATATTTTGACATAGCTAGCCAAGTTAATCACATACCGTAAATATTTTTAAGCCTCCTTCATCCATCCGCTGCCGCACAAACCACCCGAGCAGGCGAGGCATGTTTGTGAGGCGAGGCGACCTCCTTGAGATATAAATAATGATGTGACATACAGCTGTATCCATTCTAAAATCATATGAAGGCTGAGAGTTTACCACTGTTAAGTTCCGTTGTGCGCCACACACAGCTCAGCACCTGTCTGCTCATGCGGTGCATGAAAGGGCATTTTAGAGCTTTAGAGCAAACGGTGCAAGAGATAAGGTACCAAAGTGCATACACATTCACACACACACACACACACTGCTACATCTCAACACGAAATCCCACACACAGTACCGGAACACATGCTGTCATGACGATGTCGAAGCACCAGTGTCTGACAGGTACTCAAATTTGCAATTGCATGCATCGCACTGCTCATTTAGGGTAAATGGCATATAACAATCGTGAAAAATTACCCTACTCGTTCACTTCGCACAGTGTAGATCTATCTGTTCATTGCATGTGTCACACTACCTCCATTCACTTTACACGCAAGCGCGTGAGAGCACTGCACTGAATAAGTGGGGTAATTTTTCTCGATAATGCCGGGTAAATAAAATCTTGTGCCTCTAGGTAAAAGATCTACATGTAACAGTTAGATGGTCTTGATGCTTCTAGACCATCTAGAATAATCTACTAGGGTCCTCAAACTGACAAAAGTGCATGATTGTCGTAATCGTATTTCATGTGAGATGTGTGACTTTTCAAAATGAAATTTGAAGAATTTTGAAATTCATTTGAACTTGGCATGACATGGATACGAAATTACATGGATTCCCTACCTCTGGCCTTGTCACTAACGTTATAGTAAACTAGTAAAAAGCAAACAAACACAAAGCAACAACATTAGTTCCCTAACTGTTAGACCTAACGTTAGATTCTAATAAAAAGAAAACAAATACAAATACATAACAATTGTTAGACCTAGAGTCTATACGTAGCCTAGGGCCTAAATCCAATGATTTAATAAATATGTAGTAGAGACAGTGTAGAGAGTAACACATTTTCCTGTGTGCTGTCGAGAATCTCAGTTTCTACATAGCAAATATCTTGCATGAACTGCGACAACACCACTGCACATTAACACATGATAAGCAAGTGAGAACGTCCTATTCGTAATCGTAGTCGTACTCAGCCTACGCCAAGGCTACAGTGGAACACTGCACTCCGGAGACGGGAGTCCTGTTTTTTGTGCGGTGAAACCAACTGTGTTAATTAGGAACCTACCCCTGTTCCAACAAATCACAAAGGATTCTGACTGTAACTACGTGATACATCGCTACACTTTGATAAAGTTTCATTTACCCACAAGATCTTGGAAGGAACGTCGGACACCAGATGTATTTTACAGGGCAGAGACTGGGTCGTATTTACACAGCTCGCTGAGGCGACGACCGTCGTGTACGTTTCTACGTAAAAATATGACCAAAGATCCTACATACATTTTGTACGTAGCTAGCTGTGTAATGTGTACAGTTAGCTAGCTACAGTCGAGTCGGGGATCACTGCCACCATGGAAGAAGACGGACACAAGCATTGCATTGTGCAGCATAAACGCAGTGTGCATAATAAACTGGTTCGGATAAGACGTCACCCTGTACGGAATTAACCGCAGAGGGCAGTATCTGTAATTAATGGAAGAGCTTCTTCGTTGCTTTGTGATTGGGGAGAGAAACTTCAGTCGAATTGACCTCGTCTCAATAAAAGTGGGCGGTTTTCAGGAAACCAGGATTTAAGTTGTTTATAATACATGTGTTTGCATTCGTTTGTTGTTGTTTTTTTTTTTAACTTTCTCATTCATCTCTTTCTTTCATGCTTTCCTTTAATCTTTCTTTCTTTATTGTTTTCTTTGACAACCAAAGATTATAATTATTGCATTATTCTTTATGGGTCTATATGACAAGTATTTGATTTCTATTCATTTTAATTCAGCAACTGTTAAATATAGTACTAGTACAATGTCTTCAAAATATGATTGATATTAGACATGCTGACTTCTGTTACCTCCATGGTTATCCTGTTTTCATAATTGTCCTTCAGGCAAAATTCACATAACTATGCTTTTAGTTTATGTTGAAATCTTCATTTTCTTTTAATTTTCATTTTTATTGTTGTCTTTAAGCCATAATAACTTTCCACTAATTTCTGTAATTCATGAAAATCTGTCTGAATATGAACCAGGATAGTTGAAGCCTGGCCAAAGTTTTGATGCCTTCTGATAAAGAAGCAATTTAGGCCCCTACACTGTAAGCATGCCAAATCATAATGTTTTGGATTGCAAGTCTTAAAGCCCTGTTGACGGTTAGCATTCTCTCTGGTTCTTTTAAAGATAAAGTTTATCAAATTTAGTCTCCTTTGTCAAATGTACATGTATAATCATGGTTTCCCATTGTTAACTATAATGATCTCAGTCCATTCTTTCAAATAAGATTTTGAAACTTAAACTTTTTTGTGTGTGTTTATTTATGCTTGGATTATACTTTTGTAATTCCAAGCAAGACAAGTTATGAGAGAAAAGGAAAAAAGTTTAGACAATACTTAAAATGAACCACACTGAAAAAATGAGCGTGTGCCTCAGTGAGGAAGACATGTTCACAATGTCACATTTAAAGATATATATATATATATATATAAACAAAACTTTATGTATGAGATTTTACATAATAAAAGAGAATATAAACATGTGTTCATGCTGGATAAAAAGATCACAGACTTATGGCAATAAAAAGAAAAGGAAAAAAAAAGCTTGAATGAATCAGTATTTGTGATGATAAAAAAAATTGATGAACATGTATTTTTATGCCTCCACCACAAAGTGGTGCCGGAGGCATTATGTTTTCGGGTTGTCCATCCGTCCTTTCGTCCGTCCGTCCGTCCATCCTACCGTCCATCCGTCCATAATCAATTTTGTGGACAGCGTAACTAAAAAACCTTTTGAGGTATCCTAAGGAAACTTGGCATGTATGTGTATGAGGGGGTGAAGTTCTGCCTATCAACTTTTGGGTGCACATGCTCAAGGTAAAAAGGTCAAGGTCAAATGCTCAAAATTTCGCTATTTCCCCCATATGCAATGCTTGAAGATATTTTCTTGAAACTTAGTGTATACATGTACTACCCAATTAAGATTCTCCGGTGAGAGTTTCGGGTCATGAGGTCAAAGGTCAAAGGTCAAGTGAAAATGTTAAAATTTCACTTTTTTGTCCATATCTTGGAAATGGTTCAAGGTATCTTCATGGAACATAGTATATGTGCATGTACTGACTGGCAGTGATTACCTAGGGAATTTTGGGGTCATTGGGTCCAAGGTCAGAGGTTCAAGGTCAAGGTCATCTCTTCAAAATTTGACCATTTCCCTCATATTTATGCAATGCCTGCAGGATTTTTGTAAAACTTGGTGTATACATGTATTACCCAATAGAGGCAATCTGGGAAGTTTTTTTTTTTTTTTTTTGCCATAAAGGTCAAAGGTAAAAAGGTCAGAGATCAAGTGAAAGTGCTGAACTTTACTTCTTCCTCCATATCTCGGAAGTGGCTCAAGTTATCTTGAAATTTGCATTTTTTCCTCCATACCTTGAAAATTACTCAATGCATGAATTTATAAAAGAGTCAAAGTCAAGTGAAAAGTCGTCAAATCCCCAAATCCCCAAATACATTGTCTCCCATTCATCCGATTACACCTAGGTCAAGGAAGGTGAACATTCAACACATTTGTGACAAACATGTCAATATTTTGCCAATTATGTGAAACTGTCAAACACACTTTGTCTGCATGTACTATATAGACATATACTAGGAGAATCATGCATTATGGCGGAGGCAGACCAGTCGCTATAGCGACATTTCTAGTTTTTTAATGGAACTCATTTTGGCGGATGGACAACATCTTGATGGAAGAATTGCATGAATTTGAATGTAGGCCCTACTTTTTATTGTACAAATACTGCTACTTCTCCTGATAATAACAGATATTAATGAAAACTAGAAAAGCACTGTGAGAGCGCAGACCTCCCCCAAGCAGTACATAATTTCCACCAATACACATCACATGCTGAAAAATCGTCCAAAATATTTCCCCATAGGAAGCCTTTCATGATGTGATATCCATCATCAGCTTCCAGCTGGTGTGCGCAGGGCACGCGCTTTAGAGCGTGTATAAACCCCTGAGAGGTCAAACTGCAATGACACTAATGATAATAATGACAAAAGACAATGACAATTTATTAATCCAATGTCATCATAACTGGTATTGGGGATATCTATTCTGTTTACATGAGTAACTATACAATAATGATTACCGGTATTTACAATATTTACAAAGTGGGCCCAGTGTGTCTACATGTGTAGGCCTACGGTACTTACGTCTAGCATTCGAATGCAATCAATCCAATATCAATGCTGTTACCTATTGATGCTATCTGCAGAAAGATAAAAAATCCTTCAAAAATTCATGAAAATTCCTGAATCACTACTCTCTAAAAAAAATCGAGTGAAAATTTTCACTCTTGAAGGAGTGAATACAAAAAAAAAAAAGAGTGAATTTACAGTGGAATTGGAGTGAATTTCAAGTGAAAATGTTCATTTTCACTCATTTTGGAGTGACCTCAGGGATCACTCGAAGATTTTGGAGTGATCCCTGACGTCACCACTCTAAAACGAGTGAAAATGAACATTTTCACTCAAATTCACTCCAATTTCACTCTAAATTCACTCTTTTTTGTATTCACTCCTTCAAGAGTGAAAATTTTCACTCGATTTTTTTTTAGAGAGTACCAAATTCAATCATCTGTTCCTTGTATCTATCAACTTTAGAAGTTTCATCCAAATCCTTTCACAACTTTTTGAGTTATTTTGCACACAGACAGACAAACAAACTAACTACTACATGTAGTAACAAACAAACCAACGCCGATGAAAACATAACCTCCTTCCTTGGAGGAAATAATGATGATAAAAGCCGTGATAACAATTACCACATGGCATTCATAGGCCTATACACTGCTGATCATACATTTTAAATTGATATAACGGCTTGATTGAAACTAGTAGAGGTACCCGATTTCGTAATCATCATGTGAGCTACCTTGGTAGCCTGCGGCGGCCTGACATGCATGCTTCATCATTCTGCTCTTTCCGTCCTCTTCCGCGGGCCTGGCGCTGGCCGGCTGGGCTACATACTGTACGTTTACCATAACCATGTAGCTCCATGCCATAACCAACGGGCGGGCAGGCACCGTGGGGTTCGACTCTCGATCGGCGGACTGTGATCTGGAGTATCTGTCCAATCTTCACCAATAAGGAGAACGCCTTTGAAGTTGTCAGATCACAACAATTTTGTTAAAAATACAGTGCATCAGCCGGCAAGATTTCCATTTCAATACGCGGGACAGATTTCCTAGAGCTAGACCCTGATTGATGACTGGCGTTAGCGTGATCGCGTGATACACTTGTAGATGCAGTAAAGCCAAGGTAAGAACAATGCGGGGTAGGCAGTGCAGTGGTATTTTAATAATTTTCATGGCTTACTACATAGCTGATAATAGGGATTAATACTACTTTACTAGTACAGTTGTGGATCAGAATGTTTAGCTGAAATCATGACATATAAGTTACATGCACGGAGGAAGCAAGTCTGAAAGCTTGATGTGTCCACAGCTCAGCTCAGACTCGGTGACAAGACGGGCTACGGCCACCACCCCCCCCCCCCCCCAACTGCCCACCCTGTTTACACATGCATGAAAATGTATTTCAAGATCAATGAGATTATCTGGCTCCAAATATGACGTTTTGACCCAACCAATTTTAAGAACCTTGTCACTTGCTATCGAGACTCCATATCTCCGAAAACCTATCGAAACTTGATTGGAAATTCAGTTCAACACCACATGAGTATAAACAGGGGATAGACTTTTGCAGAATGTGTAAAAATTACTAAAATCAAACAACTGATCCAAGTTGCAAATTAAAATGATTGAAGATTCATCAGTTCCAATCGATTAAAATTAAAATTGGTCATGAAAATGTTGCTATGTAATGTTTCATCTGAGCAATATGATCGAGCAATCAAGCAACCAAATGGTCCATCATGGAATGTCAAAGGTCAAGGGAAGTAGATGAGGTGAGGTGATGTAGTAGGTCATCATGCACTTCATCACTCACAAACCTGTAGTCTGTATTGACACCATGCACCCCCATGAGCTGATGAGGTTTTTAATAGTTATTGTATAGTGTACAGTGTACACGCACACACACACACACACACACACACACACACACACACACAATTATGAAACAAAACAAAAAAAAGTTTTCTTGGTTGATGATTAAGTAATTATTGAAATGCAGGCTCTTACACACCCAACCCCATAATGCACCTGTCAATTGTAAGACCCACTATGTGACCCCCAGGAGAAGTGCATCATGGGTGAGTACTTGCGCCAAAATTATGGACTCGGGGCACCGTCAAGCACACCTTTGATGAGTCGCGCCAGAGACGTTATGGTGGGGCAATGTCAGTCTCCTTACTGAGTGGGTTCCGATGTGCGTCCAATTTAGTCCACTGCTGGCACTACTTTCAGCACTGAACGCGCGTTGTATATACGCATGTACGCACAGGACTGGTACCGTATACTGTGGACGCGTCGATCAATGCATGTACATGAATGTAGAATCAGTAAATACATGTAAACGAGAACTCTTCAAAACAACCAGTAAATACTATTGCAGTTCAAATATTTGACAAATGCACAAATACACTTCAAAGAAACATCAGTTTTTCAAAGCCAATTGAAAATGAATGTACAATGTGTGTACATGTAGGCCTACCTATTCACAATTGCTATCTTTGAAAGTATGTGTATTTCGTGTGGCAGTGCCGTGCGGTTGCAATTGCTGCTGGTTTGGCATTGAAAATAGTCCCGCTATAGCGCAATGTACAATATGCATACGCATGCACATTAGTTGTAACCGTGCAGCAGCACATATTCACGCGCATGCACTGCATGATCCGTATGTACTCGAACGACGAATTTGAATTTGGAGGGGGAAAATGTTCAACAATAAATATTTACGAGGGATATTTTTACATAAAACTACTGTTATAATTTTGTTATATTTTAAGGTCAAAATTTTCTGTTGATAGATTTTAATTAGTAGCAAGTGAAAATAAAGAAGACACATGTTACAGACATCAAGAAACCTCCAAAACATGATGTGCGTAAGATGGAAAGTCAAATTCTGTGGAGGTAAGTCCAAATTGCGACGGAGGGTGCGTATAATTCATTGAATGGTGAGTCCAAAGTGGCGACGGAGGGTGTGTACATGGTAATAAGAAGTGGACTCTCCTTTGACAATGACTGACATCTCTCGGGGGTCACCTAGTGGGTCTTACAATTGATAAGTGCATAATGTGATAAAAGACATTATTTAATTTCACTAAATTAGCAACTAATCTAGAATTTGATGAGACAGATAAAATGTTTTCTCTTAAACTTCTTGTCAAATATAAAAGTAAATTTGATGGACATTTATTACCAGCTCCAGTGAGTACAGGCCAATAATAAGAGTGACATGGAAGCTATGAACTTTCACTTTGTAAATGTGAAATTTACTTTAAATACATGTATGTATTTGTGATGCATACAGGGGCTGCAGCTCCCTCCTATATTTGACTGATCTTGAATATATTCTTTGTGACTGAATAGTATTCAGGGAATATTCAGGGAATATTCAGGGAATATTCAGGGAATATTCAGGGAATAATTTTCCTGTTATTGCATTTCAATTCGATATGCATCTTCTTTTTTTGCAGCAATTTTCTGCCATAGTTGTTCAATTTTGTATACAGGATACCATTTGAAATACAATTGATCAGCTGAAATTACAATTCAAAGTGGAGTTGGCAAATTATTCCCTGGTATTTCATTCTTTCTAGAGTGGTATACAATCTAGGTCTTCATTGAAATCTTTATCATATCTCTTGTAAGTACATATTGCTACATTGCAGTGAATATATACACATATTTTGCATCAAAATTACATTGTGTTAAAGTATTTAATTTTAATACAATTGTTACCACCCATGACCCACTGTTCGGCAGTGCACCAGCCCAATGATTTAGTTCATGTTTTGTATACCCATGGCAGTGCAGGATATCTCTTGAGCAGGGTTCTTTCAATTTAATGTGCAGTGTAGCCATAAATCATTGACAGGATCTGCACCTGTTCATGAAATCACTCCTGACACCACTATGCTTCATACCAGCACACAATGGCCCATGTGATAAGCTTTATATGACATCATTAGAACTGTGTGAAGTTCGTTTTGATCTAGAGCGAGTCTTAAAGTAAGGATACATGTTTATATGTGTGTTTAAAGGGTTACAGTGAAATGTTTTCTGGTAAATAGCACAATTTTTTGTAACTGTATGTGTGCGCATGCATGTACCTGGTAGGTACCTACCTTGTATGTCAATCTGTCTGTGTCTGAACAAGGAAAATAAACATTTATTTAGCACATTTTACAGGTTCTTAGTCAGAGATCACTCAAAACAAAAATTCTCAAAATGATGTTCATTGTTGTATTCCAGTTGTCTTTGTGGTTGTTTCATTCAGCACAGTATTGCACGTATACGTGATGATACCTATTTCATCAGCATAACATTTCTTGAACTGGGACTGGTAAAGACAGTTTTGTGAGTGGTTGAATTTGCAAACCATAAACACTCTGATGGGATTTGAAATCTAGGTATTTTCACTTTCCCAGAAAAGAGTTAGTGATTTTCTACCATGAGACAATATACAGTGCATAAATTGTGTTACAGAAGGCAGTATTTTGGCATTGCGTTCTTTTTGCGAATATCAGCTGACTTACAAAATCTGTGAAATATACCATGTATAGAAGCACACTACCACTAGATTTATGAGTACAGTGTAGACAGATCTATGTATAAAGTAGACTTTATTCCGTAAAATGTATTTTTTTTCTATATTTCATTACAGATATTCAGACTTAAGTTCATGCATGTAAATAAAATATGTCTTGACTGGAAAATCCTAACTTGAATTGTGAACAAAGAGAAGTCCTCTCTGTGTGAAAGCATGATTTCTCCACTGTCATTCTTCCATCCTAGTTAGTACAACCACTGTAAGGTTTGCTAAAAGTCTATGGGTCGCTTCAGGCAGCAGAAATCAGAGCAGATGGAAACCGTGCCTCCGCACTCTGAAGTCTCCAAAAATGGGCCAGCCCATGAGAATCACGTTGGAGATACTGCCACAGCTATCGGGAGTCCCGCCTCCGGAGACCTCCACAAAGTGGAATCTGGTATGGAAAATGGAGGAAACCAGCCCGGAGCACGCACCGCAGACGAGGGCGGTGGCTTCGAGATCACTCCAGGAACAGTCATCATTCCAGAAACTGAGAGTGTATGTGAAAATGCTTGAATTTTCTTCACCCAATACCTTCTGGTTTTGTAGAAGTATAGGTGGATAAAAAGAAAAAAAAATCAAAACAGAATCCCAGATATATGTCAAACTTCAAACATTTTGTTGTGGAATTTGGGCTTCATGCTCTCTCGGCCGTAAAAAATTGTGCAAGTAAAATGGATATTTTGATGTTGCACTTCCATGTAACTTACGCATGATTGCTATGTCAGGCATGTATCTAAACTTTTTTTTTCCTTTTGTCATGTCATTGTGCCTTCTCAGAAAGGGTGCTTAAGGCATATCAATCTTACAAAAGTCTAAAGTCAATCTATCACTCCATTTATAGATCAAAAAACTTGTATCTATCCTTGTGAATTCTTAGTTTACACGGTGACTGGAGATATGTCTGGCATTTTCAACAAACTTCTGACAAAGGCAGAGTATGAGAGGGCAATTGACTGACTAAGCCGACAAAATGGAAATGTGATGAAAGTGAAAATGTCACAGTGAAATTGAGATGTTATGTCATTTGGCTAATATTTCAAAAATGTATTTGATCTATGTAGTATCATGCAGAAACCATGAATGCTACAGACCTACAAAATTGTAATGACTGGTATGCATGTGTATTAATAAGCTCCAGAACTTCTACATAGATTATTTTCAAATTACATGGTGCTTGTCTGCATAACATTGTTATAAGTGAGGCCTATAATGTAAATTGGGTGTTAAATTTAGTCAGTAATTGAGTGGACAGCGCAGAGTATTGGAAAGGTCAGTCTACATTGTAGACCAAGCTGCGAAGTAAATTTGTTTTGCATCCAAATTTGTATAGTACAATGTATGTAGAGACATGAATGCTATTTGGTATTGCAATGCTGAAGTTCTTCAGTGTGATTTTTGTGCTCTTGGTTTACATCGTGCCGATTTTTGTTACGAAAGCAGCAGGGATGTTGACAGGGAAATGCAAGAGCTTTAGGGAATGATACCTCAAGGGTAGTCAAGAATCACATGCGAAGTAATCATGTTATGTATGTCAGTGATAAAGCCCATTTCAGAATGTTACTCTCTCACAGTTTTAGTTTCTAGTTACAACTTACAGTTTACCTCACTTCCTGTGCTTGCTACTCCCATTACAGTCGTCCTTTAGCTTCCGCAAGCTCTGGGCGTTCACTGGTCCTGGCTTCCTCATGAGCATCGCCTACTTGGACCCAGGAAACATTGAGTCGGATCTGCAGTCAGGTGCTGTGGCAGAGTACAAGGTATACCAGGGACATGTTTTTGTGGAGACTGCTATCAGGCCCCGTTCCCATTGAAAATATAAGGCTGTTTTAGATGGGATTATTCTTACAGTGCAATTCCCCGTCATACTCATTCATTGAACGGGGTTAAAGACATAAAATCCAAATGAATGATAGAGGTTTCATGAAGACAGTACCTAAAACAACAAAGTGGTAGAATTGTAGTTTTGCATTCATTGGTGAAACCGTGATAATAGATTATGAGGTTTTCATGTCTCAGTTTCACAGGTCTCACAGTGATCATCACACAAAATCTCACTATACTTCCAGTTTGCAACATTATTAAAAAAAAAAATCCTTTACATCAAGTTATTGTTCTTTTGCAATAAATACATAGGGATGGTGGCATTTGAAGTAAAGGGTTTTATAGTGTAGTTATTGAATTATTCACCCAAAGCATGATTAGTTAGAGAGTTGTGGGTTGATAGCATCATCACCACTGCTAATTTGCTTGTGTAACTGTAACCAATATTACCATTTGTAACAAGCATGTGAAACTTTACTAGCTTCCTTATTATATGAAGAACAACTTTTCCACCATTATCCAACGTCATCCTTTTCGTTATAGATATGCACATGGTGTGGAATTGCTCTTTAATGACTACCTTATCACAAAGCTTCCTGCTTTGCATGATTTTGGCTGGCCCCAGCTTTAGGAAGTGATGTGACATTGCAGTGTGTATCTCAAATAGTTTGCTAGTTTCGTGTGGAGATGAAGTGTTCAGGGACCAAGAAAAACTCCATGTATAGTTATCAATGTAAATGTCAAAAAGTTTATTATTGAAAATTTTTGAAAAATTGATATGAAATCTGGAACCAGAGATCTGAGAAATACTGATCTTTTCCTTGATACGGTCTGCAATATCAAAACTAATCACCTGAATTCGTACCCTTTGGCTCCATCCCTTTGCACAGTGTGTGTAAGGTAATATGCTTTGCTGCATTTAATGCCCCCTCTTGTTAGGAAGAGACTCGTGGTAAGCAGAAAAATGTGTTTTTTTTTTTTTTATGCCTCCGCCACGAAGTGGTGCCGGAGGCATTATGTTTTCGGGTTGTCCGTCCGTCTATACGTACGTCCGTACGTCTGTACGTCTGTACGTCCGTACGTCCGTACGTCCGCATTCGTTTATGCGATAACTTGAGAAATATTGACTGGAATTTTACCAAACTTGGTCCAAGTATAAAGTATGATGGGGTAATTACTTGATTAGATTTTGGGTGAAATCGGCCAAAGGTCAAAGGTCAAGGTCAAATCATGAAATTGTATCCGTTTACGCGATAACTCAAGACTGGATTGAGCAAATTTCACCAAACTTTGTCTGAGGATGATGTATGATGGGACAATTACATGTTAATTTTTTTAGTGAAATCGGACAGAGGTCAAAGGTCAAAGATCAAGGTCAAATCCTAAAATTTATCTGTTTACGTGATAACTCAAAACTGGATAAAGTAGCTTTCACCAAACTTGGTCCAAGGATGATGTATGATGGGGCAATTAGTTGAGGAGATTTTAGTGACATTGGCAAGAGGTCAAAGGTCAAAAAGTCAAGGTCAAATGCTAAAAATGTTGCTATTTCCCCCATATCTATGCAATGCCCAAAGGTATTTTATTGAAACTTAGTGTAGACATGTACTACTGCGTAAAGATTCTCCAGAGAGAGTTTCATGTCATAAGGTCAAAGGTCAAAAGGTCAAAGGTTAGGTGAAAATGTTGCAATTTCACTTTTCTCGCAAATGGTTTAATGTATCTTCATAGAACTTGGTACATATGCATGTACTGCCTGGCAGGGATTATCTAGGGAATTTAGGGGTCATGGGTCAGTATGTAGTCAGGGGTCAAAGGTCAAGGTCCACTCCTCAAAATTTTACTGTTTCCCTCATATACTAGTGTTTATTCAATGCTTGCATTATTAGTTTTAAAACTTAATTATATACATGTTGTATTACCTAATGGAGATTCTCCGGGAAATTTCCAGAGGTCAAAGGTTAAGGATCAAAGGTCAGGTTTAAATGAAAAAAAAAAATTCTATTTTGTACTGTAATTACACTCTTTCTTCATACATTGTACCTTGAAAAGTACTCAATGCATAAACTTATAACAGGGTCGGCCAGAAGTCAAGTAAAAATCCTCAATCCCCCAATATGTGTACCTGCACTCTTAGACAATTATAGCAAACCCAGTTTGAGGAAAGTGAACATTGAATACATTTCTGACAAACCTGTCATATCAGTATTTTGCCAGTTATGTGAAATTGTCATCACACATTGTGAAGACATTGTACTATACACCTATTGGGAGAATTATGCACTATGGTGGAGGTATCAGTCGCCATAATGACATTTCTAGTTTAAAATGTGATTTTCCTGCGCATTTCCTGTGCATAGGAAGGATAGAACACTGTTAGCACAATTCCCGCCATGGTGTCAATCTTATGGTAGTGCTCTGATCCAGCACCTTACAATGCAGCACATCTATATGAAGGTCTTGGTTTCACTTTATTCAGACTTCGGGAATTTGTGATGATGCATGCAAAGGAAACAAGCCCAATAGCTCTAACACACACACACACACACACACACACACACACAAAATCCAACTCAATAAATTGTTGATGGTTTTGCAAGCTCTGTTTGATAGCCAACTGTATGTTTTACCTCTACAGAGTTCATAATAACAAGCAATGAATCATTGAACTGTACATGTCTTTCAAGTATTGTTCAGTGGTGTGATCTTTCTCCATTGGCTGGTTCAATCAAGTAGCATACTGTACACATGAATGTATGCCATTTATACATGCATAAAATTTGCTATATATGAATGACCGCAGATCTGACACCGTAACAGAATGCCTGATCACATTTATATATTCATATATAATGATATATATTCACATACATTGTATATATTCATATATTCATATAATCATATAATCATATAATCATATAATCATATATTCATGTAGTCCTATATGTAGTATGGACCTGTTGATCATTTGTGAATATTTGTAATTATTTGTAATTATACAGTTACAGACAAGCCTGATTTCACATAGACCATGTACAAAGTACAGCCGGGCCAAAGGCGGGGCCTAAGGCCGGACCCAAGGCCACGGGCCTTAGCCCGGAACCAGGGGCCCAGAGCCCAAGTGGGCCCAGGGGGCCCATAGCCCAAGTGGGCCCGGGCCCAGTGGCCCAGGGGCCCCAAGGCCGGGCCGTGGCCAGGAGCCTAAGTGCTGGCCCAAGGCAGGGGGCCCAGCCAGGGGCCACCAGACTGAGACCACTAAGAGTACTAGTCATGACTTGCTGTGATAATGATGTGACAGGCCTGTGCATACACATATTATGTAAATACACTCTACAGGGCTGTGCATATTATGTAAGTACACATATTATGTAAATACACTCTACAGGGCTGTGCATATTATGTAAATACACTGTACACTAACTATACACAGTCATGACTTGCTGTGATAATGATGTGACAGGCCTGTGCATACACATATTATGTAAATACACTGTACAGGGCTGTGCATATTATGTAAATTATTATACACTGTACACTAACTATACACAGCCCAGTTGCTGTATAAATCGCGACAGGGCTGCACCTGAGCAGCCCACAACACAGAGCAAACACAAAGCAAATTTTACGATTGCATTTAGTTTTGATACTTGACATCATTTTTTGTCACCTCAAATGCATCAAAGACAATCTTTATTAATGAGACTTCATACAGTACCTGTTTTCCTGGTGTTATTTGTGGGAATTCTCCGATCTGGGTACTATTCGCAAATCTAACAACATGTGAAAATATCAACTCCTGATCATGTAACGTGCATGTGTACATTTCTGTGTTCACTGCTGTATTCCTTGAACATGAATTCAACAACTACTGTTATATCCAGTAATATGAGCTGCCAGGACAAAACTCACATACACTCAGATTCTGTATAGCAATCACTTTCAAAGCAATGTATTGATACATTTCTGCCAGCTAAAAATTCTTAAATGTCGGTTCACCCATGTGAACGGGTACAGAAACTGAAGCCTAGGTGGTGGGTTAAGCAGAATTGCTGCTGTCCTTACAGTCCCACTCATATGTTTTCATGTTAGTCTAATGCTAGTTTGTGGCAATAAGAGAGTGTGCCAAACAGTTTGCCAAGCAGGGATTCAGCTGGATGTCGAAAGTGATTAGCCATTCTGATACTTGAATTTAACAATACCATTTAACAATTCCATACCACCTAAAACCCAACCCTATCAAATTCTCTAGAATTTCTGCTATCACAACAATGATAGGATAATCTGCAGATAAAGTAGATTTTTCTGTCACAAATCTGCTGTTACTGTGTCATTACCTCCGCCCAGGGGGAAGGTTATGTTTTCGTTACCGTTTGTTTGTTTGTTTGTTTGTTTGTTTGTTAGTTAGTTAGTTTGTCTGTGTGCAAAATAACTCAAAAAGTAGGTAACAAATTTCGATGAAACTTGCAGGAAAGGTTTAGTTTGATACAAGTAACAGATGATCAAATTTTGGTAGTGATCTGAGAATTTTGGAGGAATTTATGAAGGATTTTTGATATTTTGGCAGGTAGGGTCAATGAACTTGGGAGTTCAGGCTGCGCGTATTTGAGGTTTGCATGCGCGCACTAGTGCGTGCTCTAGTTTCTGCTAGGGCGAGGCGCGCCGTGCAGCCAGTGGTGTATGTAGGGGGGGGGGGGGGCAAGGGGGGCACGTGCCCCGGGCGCCACTCCTTGGGGACGCAAAAAAAAAGGGGAAAAAAAACGAAGAAGAAGAAGAAAAAAGACGAAAAAAAAAACGAAGAAGAAGAAGAAAAAAAGAAAAGAAGAAGAAGAAGGAAAAAAAAAAACTCGCCTGGAAGGGGGGAGGGAGAATGGTGGGGGGGGGCAGAAAACCAAATCAAACAAGATAAAAACTAAACATGATGATTATTATAATGTTTATTGTGTTCACACAAAAATTCCATGTTCTGTGAGCTGAAATACAAAAATTTTCGGCTCGCTCGCTGCGCTCGCTCGCCAAAATTTATATAAAAAAGAAGGTAAGAACAAAACATGATGATGACAAAATGACAGTGTCTATTGTGTTCACACATGTAATTTTATATGTAGCATGCAAAATGTTTCACGGAGCAGCGGCTGCAATTTCTTTCGTTCTGAAGCGGTCGCCAATTGGATCAAAAGAAGGCGCCAATGGTTTCGAACATACGGGGGGGGGGGGGGGGGGGGGCGCCAAAAACCCGAATCAAACAAGATAATAACAAGACGTAATGATGACGCGGAAATATACAAATTTCGGCTCACTCGCTCGTACTAATTTAGAGTATTTTTTCAAGTCCTCGGTTTGTTGGTATAAATCGTTATCTATAAGGCCGTCACTATATCTTGATTCGAATTGTAAGACTTAATAAGCAAAAAATGACAAGAGTTTCATGATTTGTAAGCTGAAATACAAAAAATTTCGGCTTGCTCGCTGCGCTCGCTCGCCAAAATTTGTATAAAAAAAGAGAAGAAGATAAAAGAACAAAACGTGACGATGACGCGGACAAAATGATACTATTGTGTTCACTCATGTCATTTTATATTTAGCAGGAAAAATGTTACACGGAGCAGCGACTGCAATTTCATTCGTTCTGAAGCGATCGCCGATTTTATCAAAAGAGGACACCAACTGTTTCGAACATACGGGGGAGGGGGGCGCAAAAAAAGTCAAAAAAGATTAGAAAAAAACGTAATGATGACGCAGAAATATACAAATTTCGGCTCACTCGCTCGTACTAATTTAGAGTATTTTTTCAAGTCCTCACTTTGTTGTATAAATCGTTATCAAAAAGGTCGTCACTATAATTGTGAGATTTAATAAGCAAAATATGACAAGAATTTCATGTTTTGTACGCTGAAATACAAAAATTTTCGGCTCACTCGCTGCGCTCGCTCGCCAAAATTGATATAAAAAAGATAAGAACAATACGTGATGATGACGAGGACATATACAAATTTCAGCTCACTCACGCGTACTAATTTAGAGTATTTTTTAAAGTCCTCACTTTTTTGGTATAAATCGTTATCTATAGGGCCGTCACTACAATATCTAGATTAGAATTGTAAGATTTGGTAAGCAAAAATGACAAGAATGACGAAAAAAAATTTCGGCTCGCTCGCTGCGCTCGCTCGCCAAAATCTATCAAAATTCATTACATTTAAATCACCCTCAAAAAGATCCCTTTTAAGTGCTTGAAAAAGCATCATGTGGACTTTGTTTAAACATGGACCTTGGTTTAAAGTCCCTACCGGGATGGGGTTGGGGTTGAACACTTTTTCAGAAATTAGGGGCGCAATTTTCGTGCTTGCCCCGGGCGCCGTTTTCCCTAGATACGCCACTGCGTGAAGCTGAGAGTTTATGACATAACAAAGGCTTCTATATTGGGAAATTGGGCGACTTTCAGCACACAATGCTATAAGTATGTATGGGTGGAAACCACTTCTATGGAAGAACAAGATCAGTGGTGGAAATGAGCTGCATGCTTGGCGGAGGTCTGCGCTCTCAGAGTGCTTACTGTAGTTCTGAATGTCTTCCTCTGTGAAAAATGTGAAATCAATGAAAGGAAAAAATATGGTACCTGGTAAATATTAATAGCTGTGCACATTATTCACACATGTACTATACAATGTATGACAGTAGCATATATTCACTCACAAAAAAAAACACACTGATACATGTAAAGGAGTTAAAGAATCAGCAGACATAGTTTTACAAGATGTATTGCAGAGTTCAGTTAGTATTAGTATTAGTATAATTATTATTATTATTAGTAGTAGTAGTATTAGTAGTTATAGTAGTAGAAGTAGCAATGATAATAATAATGATAATAATGGCTACTTGTATAGCGCACAGGTCCGCTTTTTAGTGCTCATGGCGCTTCATAAATGAAAAGATAGATATAACACATGTTCAAGCATGACAACAGAGAAGAAAATGGCAAACAACAACAAACACATACCAGATAAAGAATACAATTGTTCCGAACATTATAGACTGCAATTATAGTCCTCAGTGTGAGAGGAATAGGTAACGTTTTAAAGTATGGATTTGAATGTTTCTGTAGATGACAATTATAGCTGTATACACAGAGAAAATGTTCCAGTTAAAGAGGAACGTAGTCATACAAAGTGTATGTATTTCACATTTTTCAGTATTTTCAATCTTTCATATCCATATGCAATGGGCATAATGGACTCATTTGCATATCATTTTGCATAGTATGCTATCATGGGGTGTGAAAGTATGCTGAGTGTTGACATATAGGTCATCCACTCATTGTATCCCCCAAACAGAGTTCGGAGGATACTATGGATTTGGCCTCGTTGCGCCGCGTCCGCCGCAGAGATTTTCTTGTGAGCACTCTACTGGCTGCAGTTCTTCTTAGATCATCTTCAAATTTGGCATGAAGGTGTGTTATGGTAAAACAAAGACGCCTATTGTTTTTGGTGATGGTGCCCTCGCTTGTTCCGTCTTTATACATGAAGAAGTAAATTTAACAGGGTCTGTTTGTGTGTGCTTCGTGACCAATTTTTTTTATGCCTCCGCCAACGGAAGTGGTCCGTACGTACGTCCGTCCCATTTTGTTTTTGTCGATATCTCAAGAACCGTGTGATGGTTTTACATCAAACTTGGTATGAGGGTAAATCCTGGGGGGATAATACTTTGTTTGGATTTTAGGGTCACGGGGTCGAAGGTCAAAGGTCACAGGTTATTTTGTGAAAAAAAAAAGGTTGAAAATTCATGTTTTTCTCCATATCTCGCAAATGGTTCAAGGTATCTTCATGGAACTTAGTATATATGCTTGTTCCAATGGGCAGTGATTATCTAGGGAAGTTGGGGGTCATGGTTCAAAGGTCAGGGGGTCAAAGGTCAAGGTCAACTCCTCAAAATATCACTACTTTCCTTATGGTTATGCAATGCCTGAAGGTTTTTTTTTTTTTTTAACTTGATGTATGCATGTATTACCCAATATATATTCTGAGGGAAGTTTCTTGCCAAAAGGTCAAAGGTCAAAAGGTCAAAGGTCAAGTGAAAGTGTTGAATTGCACTTTTTCCTCCATATCTCAAAAGTAACTCAAGGTATCATCATAAAACTTACATATTTATGCATGTTCAACCTAACAGTGATTCTCTTTGGAACTGTGAGGTCAAATGTCAAAGGCCAGGTTTAGATAATGCTATTTTCCCATTTGATACTGAAATTATACTTTTTCTCAATACCTTGAAAATTACTCAATGCATAAACTTATAAAAGGGTCAAAAGTCAAGTAAAAATCATCAGTTCCCCAAATACCTGCACTCTGACATTTTTAATCATTCATCCAATTGCACCTAGTTCTAGGAAAGTGAACATTCAGCACATTTGTGGCAAACCTGTCATTTTAATATTTTGCCAATTGTGTGAAACTGTCATCACACATTGTCAAGGCATTGTACTATAGACCTATTAGGAGAACCATGCATTATGGCGGAGGCATATCAGTCGCCGTAGCGATATATCTAGTTTTCTTCTAATTTTTCTACTTTTTTCTTCTTCTTTTTTTTTTTTTTTTAGTGGAAAGCATTATAAAGAAGTTTGAATAAAGAAAGTCATACTGGTACATATAGTCATGTGTACATTAAGAAAACAAAACAAGGAAGTGTTCATGATGTTAATGAATGATAGGATATTTCTTGCCAAAGTACATTTCGAAAGGGATTTTATTCCTGCTGTGAATTTCCTGGCAAGCTGCAACGTGATATTTCATGAATGTAATTATGTATCCCACAGGTTAGTACTTCCCTTTCCCCTGAAAGATCTTGTGTTGTGCTGACTATTTGCTGGTATGACATTGGGGAAATGTTAAACCCACAAAACAACAGAATCAGAAGATTTTCATCTATATTTCTTTCAAAATACAACAAGTTACCTGAAGAGGAAACAAAGTAATGAGTTTCTGTGTCATACACCCACCAGATATGTAAATCGAAGGCATAAAAATGAAGTACTGACACATGCACAGACTTAGTTGAGAATGTTTGACCCTTTATTTGCCCAGGCACTTAGCATAACTTGCCAAGCCTTTTCATAATTATTCAGTGATCCAGCCAAATGTGACCTACACTGTGGTTGTAGATTTTATAGCAAACCCGCTCATATATACATGTAGCAATGTGCCTCGGTCCAACAGGAAAACCTTACTGATACAGTAGGGATAATTTCTCTTCAGTAACAAGTTAGTTTCCAAACATCTGTGCCAATTGGTTATATTTATAACACTCCAGCATGCATGCCAATTGGCAACAAAGCGCTGTGAGGGTTAATGTCAAGAGCTGCCCATCTTGATGTCCCCGTCATTCCATGTTGCTGTCCTCTTGGTGATTTCAAAGTGAAAGATGAGTGAATCAACTGATTGAGAGTCCACTGAAAGTCCACATTGAAAGTCCATTATTTTATGTTGAGTAGGAAAGAACGTAATAATCAAACTGAGCAATGTGCTACTTGTGTCTACACATTCATAGTCTGTAAAGTGTCTCGTCTGAACAACCAACATAATGTGGGCTTCTTAGATGATGCTATGGCAACTTTAAAATGTGGGAATTATAATGTGTGTGTGTGTGTTTTTTTTTTCTTTCCCATTATGAAAGGAAACCTGTATTCGAAGAAAGAAATGTGCAAATTATTTTCGGTGCCTTTTATTATGTTTGCAATTATGAATTAACTCTCTCAAATGTATTATGCACTAGACAATACTTTTAGAAAACACTGTTATTTAAATGTTCTTTCGTAAGAAAACACACATAAAGCCAGCAGTGAGTCCCTAAACACTGGAAAGTGCAACCATTTTTTTCCTTTTACCGCAGCTTCTAGATTCATTCAGTATGAATGGACAGTCTTGTGAGATGATGGGACAGTGACTGCACATACACACAAAATACAGGCAACTGGCAGTATTTTTTTCATTGTAGTGAAATTTTGTTATTGCCGAACAATAAAGTGTACAAAGATACATAAACATGATTTTAGGTCTTGAATCTTTACCTCATTGTTACAAGATTTGCATTATAACTGTGTTCGTTATAATTTATTATCTATAGATTAATGAATAATAAATTCATATAATTTAATATAATTTGTTATTATTGTCATTGGTGAAGATGACTCTGACATTGTCCTCTTGTGTTGATTATTAATTATCTGTCTTGATTCTCTCTCTGTCTAACAAATACAGCTTCTCTGGGTCCTAATGTGGTGCACAGTCATGGGTCTTGTTATCCAGCTACTGGCTGCACGCCTTGGAAATGCAACAGGTAATCGTAGGGTTGTGACATTGTAAATGCCAGTTGTGTGTGTATGTTTGTGTTCATTTGGGGTATTTTGTTTTGTTGTTGTTGTTGTTGTTTGTTTTGTTTTGTTTTTGTCAGAGTTGTAATACATATGTGCTTTTTGAATTGCTACAGGTGTTTGTTTAAAGGACAAGTCCACCTTCATATACATGTGGATTGGGTGAATGCAACAATATTAGAAGAACACATCAGTGAAAGTTTGAGGAAAATTGGACAATCCGTTCAAAAGTTTTGAATTTTTAAAGTATCTGCGCAGTCAGTGCTGGATGAGAAGACTACTACAGTGTGTGATGTCAAATGCGTACAACTATATAAAGAAAATAAAAAGAGAATTTCACAAAACTTCACTTTTTGAATAAAGTGCACATTTCTTTGACTTGTTACTGACATATGTTAAGGGTAATATCATTCCCCTGCCTTCTGAAAGAGAGAAGTCAAGTGTTCTTTTGTTATGCGTTAGGGTTAGGGTTTTGATGGGGTTTTAGGTTTAGTTTGATGTGAGGATTAGGATTAGGGATAGGGTTATGTTTGTGGGTACAATATATGTTTTGCTTAGCTTGCAGATATTTCATGGGAGCAATTGTCACAGGAGCAAATGTCATGGAACCAAATAATGAATGGATAGAGGGGGAAGGAAGTTGAAAGCTGAATGTGCACATCTGAGGAGAGATTTTAAAAAAGATGGCAGAAAGACATATTGTAAGACATGATGGGTACCTTTAAGATTTCAGGGAGGGAGAATAGGCCAAGAGAAGGTGTATAGTAGCAAAGAGAAACATGCCTACCAGAATTTTATGGAAACAACACAAAACAGACCAATGTAGTAAACAATACTGTATGCAACATTTATTTCTCATAGCGTTTTTGTCATTGCCATTTTTGCAAATCAGGTGCTATCTACAAATTTAACAGCACATGAAAATGTTAACACTGACCCCAACATATATGTGACGTGCATACATACATTTCTCCGTTCGTTACTGCATTCACAATCACAAATCTAACCACTTGCGAAATCATTGTTATATTACAGGGTATCATCTGGCACAGGTGTGCTACCGGGAGTACCCAAGGTTCCCCCGTTTGCTGCTCTGGCTCATGATTGAGATTGCCATCATAGGCTCCGACATCCAAGAGGTTGTCGGGTCAGCCATTGCCATCAATCTGCTCTCCAGTGGAAAGTAAGTTGGCAAACTACACCGCAAGGGCCTGTCAAGAGACACTAAGATTTTGCCTGTGTGATTGTGTTGGATTGCCTAATTATACAGTGTGTCTCTAAAAAAAGTAAACCCAACTTCAACAGCAAATTTTCAGAAAAGTATAGAATATTTGCACATTATTTTTTCATGGTTAGATAGTTCAATAAGTCCTCTATCTAATGATACCACATAGGTTATGTAACTCTCATGCATGACTGAGCATGATTCAACTTAGTGAATGGGTGTGAAATCATCACTGTGGCAAGTTATTTCTTGCTATTGTCATGCATTCAGGGCATATTTGAAGTTAAATTTTTGTCAGCAAAGGTTGTTCCTGACACAGGCACACTTCACATGCTTTCCAAACATGGTACAGTTGACAATTGAGCAGAGAGTATTCCTGGTAACTCGATACCAGGAAACAAGAAGTTGCGTGGAAGTTCAAGAGGCTTTTCGGGTGCAGTTCCCCGACAGGCAGCCTCCAACACAAAGAGCCATCTGGTACAATGTGAGAAAGTATGCTGATCACGGAACTTGCCACAGTGATGATTTCACACCCATTCACTAAGTTGAATCATGCTCAGTCATGCATGAGAGTTACATAACCTACGTGGTATCATTGCACAGAAGACTTATTGGACTATGTAACCATGAAAAAATGATGTGTAAATATTTTATAGTTTTCTGAAAATTTGCCGTTGAAGTTGAGTTTACTTTTTTTAGAGACACCCTGTACATAACATTGACCGTAATGCTGGTTGGTTTCCAAGGAATGTTGCCCACTACTTTTATGAGGCTGCATTTCTAGTCAGCTGCTTCTTGATAACTTGCCTTATGATGCTGTGTGCTTGTTTTCACCACTTTCATAGTATTGGTATGTAATGGGCAGTAATAAATTTAGTGAGTGAATTTGTCTAGGAGTGATGTTTTGTTCAAAGTGTCATTTAGTTTTTATTATATCCCACTAAAATTATTTCGTGTCCTGTGATTGGTCAAGAGCATTGGAAGTGACAAAACATTTTTCCACCTCGAAAATCCTTGTCCTATCAGAGTCCAACTATTTCCTCCCTATTAGTATTAGGGAAATACAGTCAACCTCGCGCAAGTCGACATAATCGGGACTGAGCAAAACACTTCGACTTACGCGAATGTCGACTTACGCGTAAGTCGACATTTTGTCGACTTAAAAATGAAAATTAATTTCCCCTGTACAGAGTAAGATTTGGATCACGATGCGGATCGCTACCCATATCTTACTCCTTTTGCCGCCAAAACATGCCTACTGACATGAGCAACAATAATGTTTTAGTTCATGCATAAATCTTGAGCGGGTTAGTAACGACAACGCAAAATTCCCAAATCTCTGGAGAGATTTTGAGAGAGGGGGATCGGAAACCCAGGCCCGTTTCTAGACGCTTGCGTGTTAGTTGCGTGTGATTTGATACACCTGCATTTGATTTTTTGAGTTGCATTATTAGTTGCATTGTAATAAATCTTTTTAGAAAGGTCCCCTGTTTTAATACCGCTTTGGAATAATCAACGTTAGAATACTTGGATTTACAAAAACACCTATTTCATGTTCGGATAATGAATACCTACTGGGACATATAAGTGTACAAAATTTGTGCGTTTTGAGAAAAACGAGAGGAAGAAAAGGGGTAAAGTGAACTGTCTTGGGTACTACATGTAATGCTCCTGTGTAAATGAGTGCATGTCCTTTCTATATTCTGGCATACAAGACAATGGACGCATGGCGCGAACGCTACCGCGCCGTACACTAGCGAATTACCGAGTAGAAACGCAGCGAATCGGAGCGGGAAAACAATTCTTTTTCAGAGAATGGCGATAAGATTTTGAGCGAAAAATTATGTCGACTTAGACGAGGGAATTAACACGTATTTCAGCTCAGTTGGCACTGAAAAATCAGGTCGACTTACGCGAGTTGTCGACTTATAAATGTCGACTAAGACGAGGAAATTTTCAAGGAATAACAAAGGCAAAAATCGGGACTTTTTTATTGTGTTGACTTAAAGATAATAAAAAGTTTTGGTACCTCAAAAGTTTCCCTGAATTTCCGTGTTTCAGGTTAAAGTATCTATCATATAACTAACACTGTGAGACTTACTCGCCCCAAAGTGCTCTCATTTCTTAGTAATCATGCAATTAACTGCGACCAGCAGCCCCATACGCATAGCGTAATGGGGCTTCGCATTGTAGCATTCAGGATCATGACAGATTTAGTATCGCGGGTAAATATCAACTTAAAATCCACAAAATTCTTCAATTTGAAGACTTACCAATTAAGTTGAAGTCTTGAAAACAGGCTTCGGGCAACGTTTGGTTCTGCCAATAGTCCCTTTCTGTTCGAATTGATGACTGAATGTGACTCTGTTGAGAGGACCTTGGGAGAGCTACATACACTGATTACTACGACCAGCGCATACGCACACATCACATGCGAACAAATTTCAAATCCATGAACGGCTAAGATGTTTGTGTGCGCATGCGCTGGCCGTCAATTCAGTGTAGCTCTCCCAAGGTCCTCTCAACCGAGTCACATTCAGTCATCGATTCGAACAGAAAGGGACTATTGGCAAAACCAAACGTTGCCCAAAGCCTGTTTTTAATACTTCAGCTTAACTGGTAAGTCTTCAAATTGAAGAAATTTTTGGATTTTAAGTTGATATTTACCCGCAATACTAAATCTGTCATGATCCTGTAAGCTACAATGCGAAGCCCCATTTAGCTATGCGTATGGGGCTGCTGGTCGCAGTTAGCTACACAGTATGCGTATGGGGCTGCACGCTGCTGGTCGCAGTTATCTCGCACAATACGTGTACTACCTCACCGCCGTCGTACGGCGGTGGCTCTGGTACGAAACCATTATTGACTGATTACTAAGACATGAGAGCACTTTGGGGCGAGTAAGTCTCACAGTGTTAGTTATATGAAAGGTACTTTAACCTGAAACACAAACTAAGACAAGGAAATTCAGGGAAACTTTTGAGGTAATACCAAAACTTTATATTATCTTTAAGCGAGTTGTCGACTTATGCGATGTCGACTTAGGCGAGGTCTACTGTAGTAAAAATACTATACTATGCTGATGATTTGCTAAACCTACCGCTGATACGTCAGATGCTTATTTTAGTGTATGAGATGGCATCTCATCCCACTCATTGCATTGACATGAATACAGCATGGTTTTGCACCAATGCAGTGTCTTTGCTTCACGAGAAGAATGGTTGGGTTTTCATATACAAATGAATGGGCATCACGCACTGGCAGACCATACATACATTTGGTGTGTGTAATTTTGTGCATAGAAAAGATGAACATTTAAAGAAAAGCTAATTGGGTGAATGGTCAACCATAAACAGTGTATACAGTGAATAAATCCCACTTACTTTGCTGTTACTCTTGAAATAATTGAAATAATTTGTGAGGCATATAAAACAAGTTACCAGCCATTGTTCGAGGCACCAGTTAAAATATGTACCTTCAGTGACTTCAACAGCACTATTTTCTTTAGGGCTGAGCCCCTCAGGAAATAGTGCTAATGAAGTCACCTCAGGCAAATAGTTTTAACCAGAACCTCTCAGGCATGGTATATGTATATAAAGTAAACCTGTTTACGATTGCAATCATATGAAATACCTCCATCCCTAACTGAAGGTGCTGGAGGCATGACCCTGACATGAAGTTTGGTATGAGCTCTTAATTTTTCAAACAATTTGCGAGGCTTTTTCACGTGAGTCACCTTGCTTCTGCATAGTAGTCTGACTGATATCATCAGAGTGATTGCCATGTGAGATAAACACAGGTTGATTGCCAGTGCACAGGGTCAAAACGCAAACAAATCCAAACAAACTTTTGTCATCACAGCCTCACGTCTGTGATCTCCTATCTCTGTCCTCCGCAGAATTCCGATCTTTGCTGGCTGCCTCATCACTGGTATAGACACCTTTACATTCCTGTTTCTGGAACAAGCAGGTAATGTTTCCATTCCTTTTTCAAAACAATATCAACTGCTAGAAAAAAGCCTCAACTACTGGTAAACTTTTCTTGATGCCTATGATAAAACGGACACTTAATGAAGTGATGTAGGATGCACACAAGCTGAGGCCAACATACTTTTACATATTCATGACCATCACAGTGTAACCCATCAAGATCTCCTTTTTTTTTTCTTCCATTTGACCGTAGTGTCATCTCACAACAGAAAGATTCCTGATTGTTGGGATTTCTAATGTCTTCATCATTTTTAGGAAATGAGGGAGTTTTCCAGTGCATTCATTCTGGTGTTTTGCCATTTTCCCTCTTTCCATCAGGTCTGCGAAAGCTGGAGGCTCTCTTTGGCGCCTTGATCTCCACAATGGCTTTCTCTTTTCTCTATATGGTAGGTTACAGAGACTGTCTTGTCCTCAATCTTGTTTTGCACTGTATTAAAGATGACTGTAATAATCTAGCATAATGTACATTGCAGTAACCACCATGGTAGTAACAGAATTTATGGAAAGCTGTTGCCTGTTGTTGAGATATTCCCAGCAATTTTTGAGTTGTTATTGTATCCAGCACAGCCCTTAATTTGTGTTGTTTTCATCCAGTGGTGAAGAGAAGTAGATTTAAGAGTGAGAAAGAAGAAATTCAATGAAAAATGTGACACAACATTTGCCCTGCAGAATTTCTGCTCACATAAAGTACTATTGTTCAAAAAAGAAATCAATTTGTAATGTTGCTCAGTGACGATTAAGTATTGATGATTATAATCATGATGAAATGTGTATTATTATTATTTTTTTAAATCAGTTGAAGTCTTTGGTATTCAAGGAAATTATTTTGAGTGGGCATATTTTGATTTTTCTGCTGAAAGAGGTTTGTTTCTTATGTATATTGTTGCAGCAATTACTAGTATAATATCATGCAGTAGCTGCACATTTAATTCAGTGTTAACCTTGGGTAATACCAGGCTTCCCTCAATGAATGTATTTACGAAGAAGTCCTCTGCCTAAACAATCGTGATGGCATTCCGCCAAACTCTCTCCCCAGTACATCACAGTAAAGCCTGACCAGGGTGAGATATTGAAGGGTCTCTGGTTTCCTTGGTGCGAGGGATGCGAGCTGCCGGCCATCCAACAAGCCGTTGGCATTGTTGGGGCGGTCATCATGCCACACAACATCTACCTGCACTCAGCCCTGGTCCTGGTTAGTCTTCAGAATATTTTGGACTGTTTCTTGTGGTCTAGTTGTTGGGAGTAGTCTTATTGTGAAATTCCGGAGCCTGTAAAGAGGTTTGCTGTTATTGTAAATTTTAGTGTACTCCAGCAAAAATACTCGCAATTGATTCCATGTTTCCTGTCTGCCCCCATTATGAATGCAATCACCACAGCTTGAAATAGTTGCAATTCTCTTAATGAAGAGGGATTCTCAGCTCAATAAAGTGATGTCACGTGGCAAGTTTAACATATTTTAACCCATATCTGCTAATCTCCGGGATATCCCATGGTTCCCACAAACACTGCGAACGCCAATCCATGCAATAATTTGTAGCAGAAATGGCTTGGATGATGATGTCATTTATCCAGCTTATTACAGCCTGTGAACTCTGACCTGATATTCCACAGTCCTTTGCAGCACTTCCTGTTACTGATATTTTCGTTAGATTTGTATTCGCTTTGGAGGTTTACAGTAGGCTGCTGATGGAATAGGTCTACATCTATGTGAGATCAACAATGCTGTATGCTTACGTATAGGCCTACTTTACTGTAGTCCGATCCATAGTATCTGAGAGTTTATAGACCAGACTAGTCCACAGAGCACAGATCTTTGAGTTGTCATTTGATATTTCGTCATATTTGTAAGCATTATACCCTCTGAGTTATATACCATTGGAAAGCTTACATTATTAAGATTTCAAAATTGATAGTTTTTTGGTTTTTTTACTGTATAAAGGCTGTTAAAATACTTTTCATAAGTGGTTTCTTTTGAATAAGCAATGTGATTATTCATAAATATGTAAACTTACGAAAATACTAAAATCATATGACATCACATAATTTGTGACATGACGCTGACTTACATCTTATATGAAAGGCCATTACTTTCTCTTTCAATTGATATTATAGTTTTCCATAGTTTTCTTTTCATAAGTATCTGTGACATCACCTTGAATTTGAGATGGCACAGTTTAGTGAACATACGTGAAATGGCCTCCAGCAGCAACAGCCTTTATACTGCATTATGCGACCGGCAACTATGGGTTAAGTTTGTAGTCATGTATATGTGTATGTGGTAAATGTGATGTTTTCATTTGCACATCAAAATGTCAAAATGTCACATTCAACTTTGGAGGTTTTGTTTTCCATTAATGGTGTAGGCAAAAGCACCTTGAATCATTGAAATGCAAACAGAGGAAATGAAAATTAATTGAAATAGAGAAGATTAGCGAGAAAGCCTTCAATGAGAGAAGGTCATTAACCATACATTTTTTAAAGACCATTTTGATATTCTCATATCATATTGAAAAGTGTCATGGAGTGGAAGCACGTTACCTTTAACCTCTTCAACCATGTCATCTCTTAATAGATAATGGTGTCATGCAATCCAAATATGCTTCAGTGGAATTTCAATTTGCATAACAACTCTGGAAAGAGATTTCAGTTTAAACTGTATTTGTGATTTTTACCTCTGTTATTCCTCCCAGAGTCGAAGGATAGATCACACAGACAGAAGGAGAGTGAGGGAGGCCAACATGTACTACTCCATAGAGTCAGGTATTTCACCTGTTGTCTGGCCATCCTCTTTTATCTTGTTACAACAGAATTCGGTTTGATATATTGATCCATCAAATTCCAGAAATCATTTTTCCATGGTTTGATAACAGCACCTCTTTATCGATGTGTTGGCTCAGTAAGTAGAGCGGCTGCCTCACAATCGGGAGGTCGTGGGTTCGAACCCCAGCCGCGTCATACCAAAAGACGTTAAAAGATGGGAGTTGCTGCTACCTTGTTTGCCGTTCAGCAGTTGAAAAGGTTAGAGCAACGTCGATCTGGTGCTGCTCAGTGACTGCCGGGCCCACGATCAATTGGGCAAAAAAGAATTTCCATTTTCGGACAATAAAATTTGGAGTTTGGAGTTTTGGAGTTTGGAGTTTGGAGTTTACGGCATTACTGTTCTTTGCAAGTGTTTGATGAGGTTTAGTAGAAAATTCAATCCATTTTTTCACTTCATTAGAATGCGATGCTTATACAATTGTTTGTTTTGGTTGCAGAATTTTCAAAGGCCTTATAATTGCTGAAGTTATGATTGACTCTTTAATTGGTAATACATTTTTGAAAATAGAAATTTCTGTCTCTCCTTCAAATGGGCAAATCTTTGTTCTCCATAGATGTAGTGCAATTCTAAGGAATTCAAACAGTTTCATCTTATCTCTCTCAAGTAGAGGGTATGCAGTGAAATTTAGAGTTGGCCAATTTAATGAGAACAAGGTGGTAATTTCTGCAGCAAAATTCCTGAAGAACTCAATTGGTTAAGGGGTTCAGAGTATAAAGGCTTGTAAAAAAAGATACAAAAGAGCATGTGTGTATTTACCTTACAAAAATGATTGCAACTATGTATGAATCATACATGATTTCCACAATCAGGCAGCCTTATGTTTGTGAAACATACGAAGTCAACTCTATGTTCATTAGGACTTTCATGAAGGAATAAGGAAAAACAAATCTTTAATGATCAACGCAAGTATGTTTGGAAATGTGTGTCAATTTTTACAGTTTGAGTGCATTATCATAATTAATGTTTCCAATTAAAGAAGAGGCTGGTATAGCAAAGTTTAGTTGTAGCGTTGTATATCGACAGAGACCAAACAAAGACTTGCAAGTGCAAGTAAACCAGTTATCCAGGGCACATTCTAAGCTTTTAAGCACTTCTACTCAGATGACTAGTTAGAGGAATCGACCCTCACAAGATGCACGTGTGGAGTGATGGTGGTGTTGAGGTAATAATAAGATGATAACATTGTGTGAATCTATTCTCCATTGATGTCTTGCAGCGATTGCCCTGTTTATTTCGTTCCTCATCAACCTGTTTGTTGTGGCCGTCTTCGCTGCTGCCTTCTACCAGCGAGCAAATCCAAGTCTGATGAATGCTGTAAGTACAGAAACAATCTGCCCCCTGCTTTCAGGTTCCTTTCTTTCTAATAGGTGAATTGTGTAGAGCTTATCACTTTTCTTAACAGATAGTGAATTTGAATTTGTAGCCAATTTTGATGCTTTGTTATCATAAGTCTTATGTTCACCCATTGTTGTTGTTGGTGGGTTTTCTTTTTTTTCTTTTTTGTATACCCACAATGAAGTTTAGCACAAGGTTATTATTTAGGAAAGAAAAGTGTGCTGTTTTTACACTGCATGTACTTTACATATTTCCAAACAAAAACTATATCACATGCAGAAACATTCACATACAAAGAGGTTTGTTTCACAAAGAAAGCAGTTTTGTTTGTCAATGTTTCTTTTAACTGTACTTTCACTAAGTAAGCTGGCATTCGTGATGAGAGTGACTGTAAAAGAGACTATTACAACCACATTCTCTTCACAAAACCAATTCTCTTCAATCTTGTGATATTGTCTTTTTCAACCAGGGTGTGTGGATAGGTGAGAAGTATGGCAATGTTATGAAGATCATTTGGGGCATCGGGATCTTGGCCGCTGGGCAGAGTTCAACCATGACTGTAAGTTGGAGCGATACACCTCTGGGTCTCTGATTAAAAAACAAAAGAATGAAAAAAAAATGAGCATGGTGGATGGAAGGCAAGACACAACACATCCCCCATTGTGCAAGGACATCAATGCTGTTGTGTTTGTTTTTTTTTCTTACAAAGTTTGTGTTTGATAATACATATTCTTTGTGTTAATGGACAGTGTGCTAATCCTTTCTGAATTATGGTTTGTCCAATTTTTCATTGTCAAAGTTGTGCTCTTTGTGACCTTGCTATTTGATATGCGATTACTACAGCTGTCACAGTCAAATACTCGAATGTGCTAACTACTCGACAGTGCCAATGGAAAATGCAAGATTTTATCAATATCTGTTATCCTTTACAATTGATTATGATGTGTGGTAGATAAATGTTTTAATTACTTTTTTCTTTTTCTTTATTTTTTGTACAGGGGACATATGCTGGACAGTTTGCAATGGAGGTAATATATATTCATATCTAAGTATGTGTTCCTAGCTACAGAAACATCTTCCAACACTCATTTTCATGCATAAGATCTACGTCTGCTTTTCTCTATCAGGCCATCATTTAATTGAAATTGAAATTTCAGCTAGTTAGCAGAGGGTAGCTTTACTCTTTATAATCTTTGAGGTTACATTTATTATGAAGCTTTACGTTACGCCAAATTGTACATGGGTTTATACAAAGTGATTGTGTATCTATTGACTTGAGATCACAGAAAAGGCTAAAAGTGGGATGATTTAAACGAGGCAGTGGAACACACACACACACACACATACACACATCTAAGGGCAGCTTGAGAAGTGGTTCTTTCTAAATTAACAAACTGATATTAACATAGAAGAAGCAAACCTTCTCGTTCATGAGTTTAGAAGTGTATGCTGTCCCTCCCTGACTCCTCTTGGTCATGTCTCTGCCCCCAATTCTATCCCTCCAGGGATTTTTGGGCATCCACTGGGCCAAGTGGAAGCGGGTGCTTCTTACCCGTTCCATTGCTATGGTGCCCACCATCTTGGTAGCCGTCCTGGCCACAAAAGCACTTGACCAACTCAACAACGTCATCAACGTCATCCAGAGCATCCAGCTTCCCTTTGCCCTCCTCCCAGTCCTCTACTTCACCAGCCAGGAGAGGCTCATGGGGGAATTCCAAAACTCAAGGTAACCAAAGCCAATTACGTCTTAGATTACAATGACATGACATTGTGTGTCCTCAGATCACATCCCATTAACCCTTTCTTTGCAGAATCCGGACGTTATATGTAGTAGCTCTATGGAGAATCACAGTATATCAATGACAATGGATTTTAAAGGCTATAAAGTCCATATGTGTTGTACAGCTGCGACACATGTGTGGATCCCACATAGTGACTGTTTCATGGAAATAGCAGCAAAGCAGTGTCTGAAATGTAGTATCAATAATATCCTTAACCCTATTCTAACAGGGGGGGGGGGGGGTCAAATTTACCCCCCTCGACGTTTCGCGCCACGATTTCGCAAAGCGCAAAGATTTTGCCGCGTCGTTTCACGACTTTTTTCATTGAAGTCTCCCGCATATTTTGAGACCAAATTTGCGACGTCTGGGTACACCGTTTTGAAGTTATGTAATGTTTTGCATATGCCTGTCAACCAAAAAACAGCTCAAATTCATGATATCATGTTCAAATCCAATGCAAATTGTGTTTTTTGGTTAAATTAATATAAATTAGATTATTTCAACTTTTAACCATTGAAATTAATCAATTCTAGTGTAGATAAGCCTGAAAAAGTGCCTGCAACAAATTTTGGCAAAAAAACAATAGAAAACAAAAGGTTGAAAAAACAAAAAAATACATAAGAAATTAACAAAACAATAAAAAACAAAAGAAATTGATTTCGATTGTGCTAATTTTTTTAAGGAAAATTGTTTGATGTGTCTTGAGGAATTCTGACACAAAAATTTAGCAATCCTTCAGTCTTTTTAATGGAGTTATAGGTGAAAATATGATTTCATGCACAAATTTGCATAATTAATTTATTAAAAATAGAAAGGCAATATTTTTCTATTGTATGACCATGTTATCTTGTAGTTTACATCCAGCTCTATCTTCAGGCAAAATTTCGCGGCGATTGCACAATCGGCGGCCGAGATCTGAAGGGGGGGTCAAATTGACCCCCCTCAGTAAAAACTTGGTCTCAAATAGCCCAGTTAGAATAGGGTTAAAGATTGTTCAATGACTAACTGTAACTGTATACACTGATTTTTAGGGGATTTTTCAATCTCTTCAACATTTTGTCGGAGGTCAGTTTTGATAATGAGAAAGATAAAGTTGATTACTGTTGTCCACTTAATGCATATCAAGGTGACCATTTTTTCCTGTAAGTAATACTCTCCATTCGGTTCTGTGTGTTGCCCGAAGTTCTGTTAGAGTTGATCCATGTGATTTTTTTTTTCTAGGAAATAGAATTATCATTTACCAGATGATGGCCTATTTTATGTCTTCAAGTTAACTTTCTTTGCAGTTACTTTATAATGACACACTTCCAAATGATGTGTGATCCAGTGCTCTTCATTACATTATATTTTTACCTTGCCCAGATGCATCTTACAACTGTAAATATGTTTTTGTTGCTGATTTATTTGTGTTGGTTTGTCTTATTTTAGGTTTACCAAGGTCATTGTATGGGCCCTGGCCATCTTGGTGATGGGGGTCAACTTTTACCTGGTGTTTGCAGTAAGATAACTTTCACTGACTCTTTAATTCATGTCATTAACTGTGCAAATACACTTAGACACAGATCCATGACAGCACTGTTGTAATGTAAATGAAAGTCCACAGTTACCAAAAAAATGTCATTAACTTCTATGCATATCTATAAACTTTATTGATTTTGCCTGACAGACAGCCCGTGTGTTACACACACATGACCTCTCAAACATGCATACAATGAAATAGAGAGGGAAAGATATCCACAGACAAAGTTGCATGCAAAGATGCAGACTCACAGACATATGTGCATACTGTACCAAAGTGCTCATATGTGGTTTTCCTTCTCCTTGCTTGCATTCTATCGCTCTAAAATGAACCGAAGCGTACCGTACTGAATTGTGCCAGATTTGGAACGTTCGAACGCAATGTTGAGAAAGCATACCTTGTTTTTCCTGTGTGTTTGTGCATAAGAGAAATTGCAAAAGCAACATGAAATTTTACTGTTTGTATACAGAGATACTTCCTGCAAAATGACAAAATTCATCTCTTACCAGTATAAAATAGTATTGGCCTTTTCGGTTGATTTAAGCCATACAAATTTTTCTTATCAATGAATATGCAATAAAGTAATTGGTGTTATTCTAACAATGAGATTTAGCAGACACATTTAATGACACTTTCACTTTTCTGTTCTTTATATATATAGTTATGCTTTGTTCTCCCTTCTCCCTGTAGGAAATCAGTAACAGTCCGTGGTGGACATATCTCCTTATTGCTGTCCTTGGAGTTCTATACGTCATTTTTGTTGGTTATCTGGTAAGTCAAAAGGATACAAATGTTAATAGATGAATATAGATAACTACACTGGTAAATCGAGAGAAAGAATGACAGACAAATCACGGCAATTGAAATACTGGTTACTTCTGCTGTATTCAATTTTTAATCTACAGACCCTCAGATGTTTTAACTATATACCCACTTGTTCAGGAAAACCAACACTTGCAGTATTCTTTAAAGAGATACGCCTTTTAAATGTTTACTTCTGATTTAGCTTCAGGGACAGTATATTATTGATTGTCCAGTAATGTCTCAAAAGGCAGTCTACGACCAAGTGGTTTAATGCAATGTGCAACAATTGTTTTCATTTTTCTTAAAGATCTTTTTACAATAGCATCGACACCCTTTCGTTGTCCAGCGTTATATTGCAAATCAGTACAGTAGTAAGGAAGTTGTATACCACTGAAAGAATTCTCTTTCTGGCACCAGTAAATGTATCAAGATTATGATGTAATGATTGTCAAGGAACCTTGTAGAAGATGACTCAACATTAACCCTTGTACTCATTTTTTCCATAGGCATTTGGTGTGGAGTTGTCTCATACTATCAAGGTGAGTGATGTAATGATATTGCGCCAAATCTCAAAGATATGATATATCTATAGTGTTTTTTAAAAAAAAAGATAAAGGTTTGCACTGTGTATAGGAGGCACAAAACCTGCCTAGTGGTGATGCTGGTATAATGGCAATGACTAAAAACTCCATGCTGATGGTGCACATTATTCTCACAGAACTTTGACTAACCTATCAGATTAAACAGATGGTGTCTTATGTCGTTCATTTGAAACATACAGAATGTTCTTATCTCAAGGTTATAGGTCCCTCGAGCATATCGGATCCTTCGATAGGATCACTCCTATTTGATTGTCCATGCCAGTCAGCTACACAATGCTATATCCATAATGTTGAATAGTACAGACTTACATACAGTTGCACCAGTAAAAGCTGGAAATAACCTCATGGTGTCCACTGTGGTGATGCAGTTGCAATGAACAAGCCATAGCACATTGCTCATGACAAATGATATGACCTGTAGCCTGTAATGGCCTTTTGCCTGTGGATTTTACATGACACAGATATGCATTTTAGTGCATCGCTGATGACAAAATGATATGACCTTTAGTCCGTTATAATCTTTTGCATTTGGAATTTACATGACACAGATATGCATTATAGCGCATCGCTAATGACAAATAATATAACCTGTAGTCTGTAATGGCCTTTTGCCTTTGGAGCTCACATAACACAGATATGCATTATGTAAACCCTTCTCTTCACATTAATATGACGAGACTTTGAATTCCATCCAGTGAAGGCAGATTCCCATACTCTTTATCTGTCCATACACACAGTGTTGGGTGCTGCGAAGGCTTGGGAGGATGGAATACACCAGGCTGGAGGAGGAGTTCACTGCCAGTCGACCTCGATACCCTCAGTCTCCTTCTCTGACACTCCAGGCTTCTGACCATTATGATACCATTAATTGAACCCTGAGGCTTAGAGTCATTCCAAAAGGTCCATGTGACCCAGAGCAGGCAAGTACTATGATCACTCTATTAGGTGGTATTGTGTGTCGGTTATGACTGGTAGGTGTAGGTCCCCCCCCCATCCCATATATATATGAAATATCCACAATCCCATATTCTGTTGAATCCCTTAGGCAGGGCTCGACACTAACAGTGGCCCGGTGGCCCGGGGCCACCAAAAAACGCAAGTCGGGCCACCAAAACTTCAGAAATAAACAATGTGTTGGATTCATCGGGCCACCAAAAAAGGTCAGATGTTTGCCTTTGGGCCACCAAAAATAAAAGTTAGTGTGGAGCCCTGCCTTAGGTAACAGAGATGGCATTTGGCTTTGGTGAAAATATAAAGAAAGTTGTAAATGACGGTACAAAAGTTGATCCCTAAAGATGCCTTCAACCATACCTTGTGAGTACTAACGATACTTTGATATACCTCTGTCTGTTTTTACAGAACATGGACTTCCAATTTATGATGTTTAATTGTAACTGGCTAATATTACTTTGCCAGACCCTGAGACTAGCATACAATGAAACTCTGTGATGCAAGCTTGTGCACTAAATGACCATATCATTGCCAATTTTGCTCATATGCAGTGTAATGCTTATGAGACTGCCTCTTGCATATCTGTTTGTATCAAGTGAATCAAGGACAATCTACTATGTACAGTATTGACTTTGAAATACAGATGTAGGTCTTGAACTACAAAAAATAGATTGGTATGCAT
Source organism: Diadema setosum (assembly GCA_033980235.1). NCBI lineage: Eukaryota > Metazoa > Echinodermata > Echinoidea > Diadematoida > Diadematidae > Diadema > Diadema setosum. The sequence continues at coordinate 6,957,830 of CM067067.1, forward strand.
ATTATTCTTTTCTTTATTACTGCTGCTATCATTATTATTGTTATTTATTATTATTGTTATTATTATTATTATTATTATTATTATTATTATTATTATTATTATTATTATTATTATTATTATTATTGGTATTGGTATTGTCATTATCATTATTATTGTTATTATTCTCATCATCAATATAATCAATGCCACAATTATCTATTGTTATTACAGTGGCTTATAAGTATGTTTTGTTATTTTCTCCAACAGATATTTCACAAGGTTTTGTATTAACATATTTCCTAACTAAAATAGATTGGCTTTTTTTACTTTGTACAATTAACGTCTCATGTTTAAAATCACTTCTTTAGTCCATCATGATGTAGATGTTTTGTGTGTGTGTGTGTTTCTTTAGCATGTGTATGTCATTAGTAATTGGCTTTTAGCACATGAAAGAAAAATAACAGCTCAAATGCAAATAGCTTGTTTGATTGCAGAATCAAGTCAAGCAATTTCTCATTTTGTAAATGCCTGTTTTATTGTGACCTTCAAGTGATGTGAGTTAGCACACATCCCCAGTGAGCTAAAATGAGCGACAAAGTCATTCCTGTGAGTAAAGCAACATCTCATTAAATATTTGTAATGTCATTAGGAATTGCCAAAGAACAAATCCAGTGTTTTCTTAGGTGTGATATTAACATACGAGAGCATAATTTACGCTGACTTATGATTTCCTTTTCAGGGGCCTATAGTTCTCATTTAGAATATATCTATATTTGTCATGCATTCTCAAAAATATGAAAGCCATTTTGCAAAGACAGCCCATGGAATATACATTTTTGTTTTTGTTGTTTGGGTTTTGTTTTTTTTTTAGGTAATTTTTAGTAGTATTTCTGTGGCTTGCAAGGATTGAAAAATTAGAATTCAGTAACTACTTCAGATGTATGGAGTACAATATGAACTCAGTCAAAATGAGGTTTTTGTTTTGTTTTAATTTCTTCAAGTGAAGAATACTGAAAGATATCAATATGTTTTGAATTCATTCCTCTTGTGCCTTTGATGCATTTTAATGCATCTTTTGTTTCTTCTGTCAATGCATAAGATTCTTCTACACTGTTATGAAATGTACTTCTAAGACAGCACAAATATTTACACATACTACTCATGAAATATGTGATAGGTGTTCAAAAACATGTGGAATTGTATTCCATGAGTGGATATTTACTCAGCAGTGTTTAACAGTATTTGAATGTGCATAGTATTTTGTATACAAGAGAAAGTCACTTGTCATTTGAATTAAACTTAGGCAATGTGTATCCAATAGTTATGACTGAATATACTATATGTGATTTGCTCTGAAGGAAGTAGGTTTGCCTTATATCCATGGTTGGAAAGACTAGAAGAAAGAAAAGAAAAGAACAGATGCTGAGGTGAATCAATGAGCCTCATTGAGCCATGGATAAACAAACAGACCACCAAATGTAGGTGTTGATTTGCATTGCATTGTTTGTCTTTGATTTGTGCATCCTCACCAGTTGGTTTCGTAAAGATGTGGTATTTTGTACAACATGATGAAGTGGCTGGAGAAAAGTCTAGCTCCGGTTACATGTTTGATGTGAAATGCGTGATGTTTTGTTATCATATATTTGTAAACTAGTGCTCAATCAAATACTTATACAGCGTAAGTCGTTTTTCTATGGTGCCATTCTGTGTTGTCAGATGAAAGGTCTACAACTTGTGCAATAATTTGTCAAAGCTTACACAAGGTTTATCAGTATGTAATATTGCATATCTTATTAGTATTACATGTATATTATTTTTCTTGTAGTCAAGTTATGTAAAGTAAGGGAGATGTTGTTCCAGGAATTTTGATATCCATCCATGATTTTAATAGAGGTTGGAGAAACTACTGCTTCTCATAAGTGGCTATGCTTTTACACACATATATATCCAACAATTATATTGCAGCAACAAAATCAAATTTGCAGAAGTCTTGTCAGCAGGCTACAGATTTAGAGACACTTGAATGCAGTGTCATTCTATGTGAAGTAGACTTTCAAGTATTGAGCAAAGTCAAACAAACAAAAGGATAAAACTTTTGATTAAAATCGGACGCAGATTAAGAAAGACTAAATGACGTATGTTTTCCTATACCAGGCAATCATAGACAGTGACTTGATCACTCCATTTATTTTGACTATCGGTGATCTTAACCAGTGTTATTGTTTTGAGGGAAAACATTTGAAGCCTTGAATTCCATGACTTTCTGATTGCATGGCTGATTTTTATTAAACAGCCATAGTTCTGTTTGGTTCATTTTTCTGTATCAAAAAAGTTAAGTTGAGCATCTCTCATTCATTGGTGTTTTATTTTTTTTTTTTGGAGGTACTTAACAGCACAAAAAGACTTAAAAAAACCCCAACCCAAACAACTGCCCTAGAATGATTGCATTTATTGTATTGACACAGTTACGGACCAAAAACAAGTATGATTATGGTTCTGTAGCAATTTTGCTCATGAGGGCTACTCCAATTATGATATGTTTTCACAGGTTGCATTTTTTGTTTTTTATTTTTTTGCTCCATTTTCATACTCGACCTTTGTTTATGCAGCAATTTTTCAGGGTATAGGATTCTCTTGCGGTACTATACCTGTTGCCCATGAGACATGGTAATTCCCCGTAGAGTTAACCCTCACTGTGTCAGGGACATGGGGCAGGTGTACAACGCTATCTATGAGGTTTTCTTTGTCAATCAGTATTCACCTTGGTCAAAGGGTTAATACATGGCGAACCTGGTTCTTGTAAGAGACAGGTATAATTTTGTAACATATATTATATTGAGTGTGCAATGTACTTGTCAGACCGGTTAAGGTTTACAGTATGTGCAATACTTTTCTGTCACCCTCACAAAATGGTATGAAGTAAGCAGTTTTATTCTTGTGAATTTTGCTAGGTGTTTTTGACATGAAAGTAAATGCTAACTGGAAATTGCTTAATTTGGTCTCTGTCATAATTTTATTGTGTGTGTGTATTCAAAATAGTCAAAATAGTTTCATTTGTGCTGCTCAGTAATGAGTGTACTGAGTCTCTTTTATTTTGCATTATTTTTATTTCGAAAGTTGCTACATAGAATTGTCTTTTCTTCTTTATTGCAGTGATGTCGCAGGGTTCATTAAAAAAAAAAAAGTAGATGTGCTTTTGAATGAAGTAGCCATGAGTTAATGCAAGGCAGCATTTTATATTCTTTCTCTGGAAATGATTTTTCTTTCATTTCTCGAAGGATATGCAGTTCCTTTTGGTATTAGATTTGCTCCATCATATAGATAAGTTGTATTGAAATGTGAGTGCTGAATGATTCATCATTACATTGTACTTGGTGAGGATTTTACCATCATTGGGTTCAAACCTCGTATGAATTATGTAACAAACAAATGTAACCTGAAATAATTCTTGTCTATTGCTTTATGAATTTGCCAGATGATGGTACCAGAGCCATTTTTTTTTTTCCAGGTCTCTTGTCTAGCCATGAGGTGATTATTTTTTCGTTGCAATGTGAAATAGTCAGTGACTTGAGAATTGCACTGAATCGTGTTTAATGCATTTGAGAGTGTTACATAATCTCATTGCAGTGTGGGTCATTGTGTTACAGTCAAAGGTTATAGGGCCATCAGGGACATTAACCAATATTTCAGACTGTAAAGTGTAGGATGAAATTCCCTGAAACTTGGCACAAACAAATGGCTGTGATAAGGCAGTTGAAATGACCGAATTTGAGATTAAATGGCGATGATTGTGTGTTAGTGCTTGAATCACATTGGGAATCCTCTCAGGTTTTGGTATAACTTCAAAAATGGTGTGCAAAATGAAAGATATGAAGTACGTGTATTGCGAACAATAACTCATCAGTTTATAAGTGTGCTTTTCTCGTGGGATAGATTCTGTCAGAATTTCGGGGGTTTTTTTTCTCTCTTTTTTTTAAACTGTAATGAGTTAAATGTTTAATGCCGTTTTATTCAATTTGCCGTAATGTTGCAGGATTACAAGGCCAGGAACTGATCATGTTCGGGACAAAATATTGTGATTGTTGCAATGGCATGTAGAGTTAGGATTGCATAGGTTTTTATACACTGTGGTACAAAGACTTGAACTAAATGACCAAACAGAGTTTGATGTCTACATCTGTATAGTCTGTCAGAACACTGTACAGACAAACGTCTGCAATTGGTAAAATTGAGTCACTTTATTATCACTTTGCACTGCTTGGCTGAAAGAAAAAAAAAATGCAGAAGCGCTTGGTTTTTTTTTACTGAAAGAATGTTTAACTAGACTTTCAATCCATAAACCATTGCTAAGAGATGGCGTGGTACATGTACCTCCTTGCGATGTCAGTACTATGTAACAAGTGATTTTCATGGGCGTAATTTTGTAATGCCTCACAATAAAAGCTATTTCTCTTACAACTGACTGTTTGCAGAGTGTATTCAAGAGTTTGTCTCACTTCTTGAAATTATGAGGGAAATCTTATGGGATGGGATTATGTTAAAGAAATACATGCACACACACACACACACACACACACACACACACACACACACACACACTAAAAAAAAACACTCTTTGTCTTGACATTTCTTGACATGAACTAAAAGCAAACCCATACAGAATCAAAAAATATATCATGTCACTTACTGACAGACATAATAGTACCTGATGTTCTGAATGTAGGCTACATCTATGTCCATGCTCCCTTTTGATTTTCACAGACTTTCTCTTTTTTATTTGGTCGTTTCTATGTGCACATTTCTTCATATCAGATTGGTCAATGGAGATTGAGATATTTCTTGATATGAAAGTGCACATCACTAACGCACACACATACGCAAGCATACACACACACGCACACACAAAAACGCACACAAAATTGGACAATCTTAGACACGTGCGTATTGTTTCATAAGTTTCATACTACTTTAGGTGCGTACAAGAGACAAACGTCAACATTACTTTCCAAATAGTGATTTTTTCCCCTTTGTATGCTGATCGAATGAATACCTATAAACGGTGAGAATCAAAGGTATTTCCTTCGGCTAGTTTGACGTACGGAGTGTTACTGCGTAGGATGGTTTCAAGTGTAAAGCACTATGCTCTTTGCAGTAGCTATTGGGGAGCAGTGGCTGTGGAATGTTCATTTGTATCGACATTACTGGCATCGTCTCTACAATTTATTTCAATATCTATCCTGACTGTTATAACTGCCATTACAGTGTGATTTTGGTCTTATTCACTGTAAATTGTTTCTCGATTAAGCATTTACTCTACGTTTCATGGGGGCCCTATCATGATTATAACCTTAACATTGTCAGGGACAATTTCTTACACCTTGGTCATACGGAACAGTTGGTTAAACCTCTTGTCCAAGGAATTTAAAGTGTCTCTGTGGATTTATAAAGTGTATACGATGTAGGCCACTGTGCAAAATTCAATACCATGACATCTTCTTTTTATCTTTTTGTCTGATATCTTTTCTTCATTGAAGCTAATTTTTACTTGTGAAATTGGTTGCAACAAAAGCACTGGCAATACTCAAATTGTGGATAGCTAGATTTAACGTCCACAGACTTAGCCACGTTTCTACAACACTTCAACTATCAACCGACTTAACATCATCAACACGAACATTTTCCTTTGAAATCAAAGTATGCTTACATGCATTTGATCTTTCTGGAGAATTTATTACATCATTCATCAGTATTGAGCGAAGACAGAGAGGAGAAGTGACAATATTGCCAGTAGAGTGTGATCTCTCCAATGGTATGGCTTTTGTGGTCGCCCTGGAGAACAAAAAACATCAAAACCCCAAAACGGTTTATCGGTATGTTGTCATAGTATAGATGATGCTCTCTTAGAAAAGCGGACAGCCGAAACAGGAAATAACGAGTGCTGTCAAAAATGAAAAAGAGAAAATATTACAAATTAAAGAAGAGAGAGAGAGAGAGAGAGAGAGAGAGAGGGAGACTGTGACACTTTACCTGTTTGTTTGTTGTTTTTTAATCTTACGAACTGATTTAAACGTGCTGTGATCATAGTATTTATCACGTGCGTACATGACCGACGAGTAATTCTCGTGGGATCCCTTCTCGTGTACGTGTACACAGCTGGTAGATTTTCAATCCTTGAAGGGTATAGAAACTACTGTAATAAGCGCTATATAAATGTACATTATTATTATTATTATTATTATTATTATTATACAAGTACAAGCGGTATACAAACTGATGTCGTGTATACTAGTAAAGGCTTTACCATTCATTTGTGGTTCTATCCGCACACATCCCCGCACTGGACCTGCTTGGAATCTAGTATGACACGATTCGGAGATTTATCATCAATTTAATCCTATCAGTACATATTCAGTTAAGTGATATCTAAATGTGTTATTGTGGAGACTTACCTGATACGTGTATCTAATACAGTTTGAAGTAGACCGGATAGTGATCGCTTACGTCTTCAGCCTGTGAGAAAAACAACAACAACCCACAAACAACGAATCAATAAAGTAATAATCACAACATAGAAGCAATCATTTAGGATGTTTTAGTCATGCCAAATTAATTTGATATGCTCGCAAGATGATTGAAACATCAAGCAATATTGGCCACAAGCAGGAAACCTACAACGGTTATAACATATCATTCAGTCATCGTAAGTGTTGACATAATATTATAATTCTTGTCAATACAGATCAGTTGCTTTACCATAGTCTCCTGTATTTATGTTATATTTAGAGTTGCTTTATTTGTCTTTTGAACGGCAGGTACATGGGATTCCATGTTTGCTTATGCATACAATAACGCTACTTGCTCGTTTTCATTTTGCATTATCATGGAGTAATGTCAGATTTTGAATTAATCAATTATCTGTTTCAACTGATATTGACATATACTCAATTACTTCGTTCAATTGACTTCGCATTACATTTATGTTTGAAAAGAAATACAGAAATAAAATGGATCAATGAATCATAACAACAACAACAACAACAACAACAACAACATCAACAACAACAAAATACAGATGAGTTCCTGCCACCAAAAAGCTACCAATGGGTAACAGATTTTTATACCAGTTCATATGAGAGTCCGTAAGCAGACTGAAAGTTGAAAACACCGGCACTCCGAGCTCTCCTCTTCATCGAAGAGCCAGCGAGAACAATCCTGTGAAATCAAAGAGATAACGTCAACATGCAGACAAATAAACTGAACAAACACATAAACTCAGATGGAAAGCAAAACAGAGCAGAAGTATGAAAGGAGAAATGTGAGAATGTTTTGTCTGTACGTACAATGTTAAATGTAGACATCTGGTGAAATCGGAAAATTCCGCACCCATCTGCACCGCGATATTGAAGCGTCTACACCCAGTCAAAATGTAGAGCTGTAGAGTATCAATTAATGGAGCTTATAATCTCCTTTGGGTTTTTTTTTTAACGCATGTACGTTCTTACGTTCTTTGCAACCTTTTCTCATCACAACAAGTTCCCATTTACATAAAATATAATCATATTGTTGAGGAGGTGTTCTTGAATAGAATATATTGAGCAAGTTTGCCCTGCGTCCCCTTTTCAGCCGAAAGGTGAAAAGTGCCAATTAGATAGTCAAAATTTTCTTTTCCACGAGTATTTCCAGCTCCGAGAATGTGTGAAGAACTCAAATTGATAACTTAATCTTGATCACTGGTTACGCAGTTGTATTAATGAATGTCAGTTGGAAATCAACAGCAAGAAGACAAAATTCCACTTCCCGTTTTAAGTGAGTTCTTACAACAAAATGTGCAATAAACATGATAAAACTGTTGGATACACGCAGGTAACGCAGTTGCAAAGATGTAAACAAAATGCGATCTTTTTGTCCAATGTGTTGAATTTTGTGCATCGTATGCTGGTTGTCATGCATTTGTACAGTGATATGCACAGAGAACACTTTGAATTCGTTCAGGATAGTATATCGAGGAAAACGTTTCATTGTACAGGTGTATAGTTTGCATCGACTCCATCAAAAGAGAGGTATCCACGACAGCCAGTCTTGTGAGTTTGAATACGATAGGAACAATTTAAGTAAACTCTCCCATCCTCTACCCCCCCCCCCCGTCCATTTCTCGATTCTTTCTGTGGTAGGGCCTATAGGGAAACGCGATATTCAAAATTAATGTCAAATCGCCGTCATCGTAGACCCAGTCACCTGTCGTAGGCACAGTGGGTCGACTTGACCGTGGTGTCGGCCGAGTTGGGGATGAGCCACTCAAAGCTGGTGTCAGTCCAGATGCTGATCTGCGACCACTCGCTCGAAGTCACGTAATTACAGTCGGCGTTGAAGTCACCCATCAAGATAGAATTCTGAGATGGAGCACAAGAACAGAGGGTTACAGCTCGTTATTCCGAATGTTCGTTATTCCGAAGGCTATTTATTCCTAAGATTCATTATTCCGAAGGTTCATTGTTCCGAATTTCATTTTCGGATTAACCAATCTTCGGAGTAACGAACCTTCGGAATAACGCCACAAATTTTCGGATTAACGAACCCTTTTTCATTTTCGGATTAACGAACCTCTAGGTATAGGGAATTTGCGTGTTTCGGATTAACGACCCTTCGGAATAACGAACCTTCGGAATAGCGAACCTTCGGAATAACGATCAGCATCCGGACAGAGGGACACATTAACACGTTTAACCATCTTGGCTATCTTTACAATCTTGACCAAACGATTTTCTTAATCTCATTTTAGCTCTTTCCATAACTTGGATTGAATTTATATGTACATATATAGCAACGATAAAATGAAATACAGTCAATCATTGAGTGGGTATACGAAATCGATGAAAGGCACGGATGTCATCTGCATCATCATTATGGTGGCACCCTTGCAATGAGGTGTCCAAGGTAAGTAGTTATTTGGAAGGCCGTGAGGCTCAACAAATGCTCGGGGTTGGGGGGGGGGGGGGGGGTGGGTGGCATACAGTCGGGTTTTTAGCTCACCTGAGCCAAAGGCTCAAGTGAGCTATTGCGATCGCCCTTCGTCCGGCGTCCGTCGTGCGTCGTGCGTCGTGCGTCGTGCGTAAACTTTTTACATTTTCATCTTCTTCTTGAAAACCCCAAGACTGATTTTCATCAAACTTGGCAGGTAGCATCCCTAGGGGGTTAGAAACTCAATTTGTTAAAATGGGCACCATGCCCCACCCAGGGGCCCCCAAGGGGGCCCAAACCCCCAAAATTAAGGAATCTGTAAAAATCTTCTTCTCTAGAACCAGAAGTGATAGAGCTAAGTTACACTATGAGTTAGTACATTGATGACTGTAGTTTCAAGTTTGTTCATAGCAAAATCAGGGGTGCCCCCCCCCCTTGGGACCCAGGGGAGGGGGTGGGGAGGGGTTCTAATGGGGCCTAAATTGTACATTTTCATCTTCTTCTTGAGAACCCCATGACCCATTTTCACCAAACTTGGCAGGTAGCATCCCTAGGGGGTTAGGAACTCAATTTGTTAAAATGGGCACCATGCCCCACCCAGGGGCCCCCCAGGGGGCCCAAACGCCCCAAAATTAAGGAATCTGTAAAAATCTTCTTCTCCAGAACCAGAAGTGATAGAACTAAGTTAATACTATGAGTTTGTACATTGATGACTGTAGTTTCAAGTTTGTTCATGGCAGAATCAGGGGTGCCCCCCCCCCCTTGGGACCCAGGGGAGGGGGGTGGGGAAGGGTTCTAATGGGGCCAAAATTGTACATTTTCATCCTCTTCTTGAGAACCCCATGACCTATCTTCTCCAAACTTGGCAGGTAGCATCCCTAGGGGGTTAGGAACTCAATTTGTTAAAATGGGCACCATGCCCAGGGGGCCCCTAGGGGGCCCAAACGCCCCAAAATTAAGGAATCTGTAAAAATCTTCTTCTCCAGAACCAGAAGTGATAGAGCTAAGTTAATACTATGGGTTTGTGCATTGATGACTGTAGTTTCAAGTCTGTTCATGGCAGAATCAGGGGTGCCCCCTTGGGACCCACGGGAGGGGGATGAGGAGGGGTCCTAATGGGGCCTAAATTGTACATTTTTATCTTTTTCTTTAGAACCCCTATGACCCATTTTCACCAAACATGGCAGGTAGCATCCATAGGGGGTTAGGATCTCAATTTCTTAAAATGGGCACCATACCCCACCCAGGGGTCCCCCAGGGGGGCCCAAACCCCCCAAATGAAGGAATCATTAAAAATCTTCTATAGAATCAGAAGTTATAGAGGTAAGGTAATACTATGAGCGAGTGCATTAATGACTGTATTTTCAAGTTTGTTCATAGGAGATCAAGGGGTGCCCCTCTTGGGGGCAGGGAGGGGGGGGGGGGTTGGTTGGGAAGGTCCAAATGGGGACCTGAATTGTACATTTTCATCTTCTTCCTGAAAACCTCATGATGTATTTTCGTCAAACTTTTCAGGTAGCATCCCTAGGGGGTCAGGATCTCAATTTATAAAAATGGGCACCATGCCCCACCCAGAGCGCCCCAGGGGGCCCAAATCCCCCCAAATTAAGGAATCTTAAAAAAATTGGGCCCTTATTGTACAGTTTCATCTTCTACTTGAGAATGCCTGGTCAAATTTTGGTAGAGCTGTGAATAATTTAGATTAGTGACTGCGTGAAAGGTGAACTTGCGATACTCAGGTGAGCGCTAGACCCGTGGGTCTCTTGTTTGTTTTATTTTGTTTTGTATGTATGTATGTTTGTTTGTTTGTTTGTTTTTTGTTGTTTTTGATCGCAGCCTACCTTTTAGGAGGTATTAAAGTGAGGATGATGTTCGTTATGACGACGGCTTCTTTAATGTCCCAAAATGGTTTGTTATTCCGAAGGTTCGTTAGAATTGTCCAAAGCACTATACTTAGAAGTTTGCTAATCCGAAAACAAATAAGGGTTCGTTAATCGTAGCATTTACGGCGTTATTCCAAAGGTTTGAAATCCGAACATGAAAGAAGGTTAGTCCAAAGGTTTGTTGATCTGACAATGAACAGACGATGCGTATACTAACGAACTTTCGGAATTACGAACCTTAATCTATTTTCGGAATAACGAACCACATTTCTTAACGAATGTTCGGAATAACGATTCTTCGGAATAACGAACCTTCGGCATAACAAACTTTCGGAATGACGAACTATAACCAAAAAGTGATTGGTAGAAAAATAGAAGCAAAGCGGTGTTAAATGACAGGGTAAGTCGTTTTTCTATGGTGCCATTCTGTGTTGTCAGATGAAAGGTCTACAACTTGTGCAATAATTTGTCAAAGCTTACACAAGGTTTATCAGTATGTAATATTGCATATCTTATTAGTATTACATGTATATTATTTTTCTTGTAGTCAAGTTATGTAAAGTAAGGGAGATGTTGTTCCAGGAATTTTGATATCCATCCATGATTTTAATAGAGGTTGGAGAAACTACTGCGTCTCACAAGTGGCTATGCTTTTACACACATATATATCCAACAATATTGCAGCAACAAAATCAAATTTGCAGAAGTCTTGTCAGCAGGCTACAGATTTAGAGACACTTGAATGCAGTGTCATTCAATGTGAAGTAGACTTTCAAGTGTTAAGCAAAGTCAAACAAACAAAAGGATAAAACTTTTGATTAAAATCGGACGCAGATTAAGAAAGACTAAATGACGTATGTTTTCCTATACCAGGCAATCATAGACAGTGACTTGATCACTCCATTTATTTTGACTATCGGTGATCTTAACCAGTGTTATTGTTTTGAGGGAAAACATTTGATGCCTTGAATTCCATGACTTTCTGATTGCATGGCTGATTTTTATTAGACAGCCATAGTTCTGTTTGGTTCATTTTTCTGTATCAAAAAAGTTAAGTTGAGCATCTCTCATTCATTGGTGTTTTATTTTTTTTTTGAGGTACTTAACAGCACAAAAGGACTTAAAAAAAAACCCAACCCAAACAACTGCCCTAGAATGATTGCATTTATTGTATTGACACAGTTACGGACCAAAAACAAGTATGATTATGGTTCTGTAGCAATTTTGCTCATGAGGGCTACTCCAATTATGATATGTTTTCACAGGTTGCATTTTTTTTTTTGCTCCATTTTTATACTCGACCTTTGTTTATGCAGCAATTTTTCAGGGTATAGGATCCTCTTGCGGTACTATACCTGTTGCCCATGAGACATGGTAATTCCCCGTAGAGTTAACCCTCACTGTGTCAGGGACATGGGGCAGTGTGTACAACGCTATGAGGTTTTCTTTGTCAGTCAGTATTCAACTTGGTCAAAGGGTTAATACATGGCGAACCTGGTTCTTGTAAGAGACAGGTATAATTTTGTAACATATATTATATTGAGTGTGCAATGTACTTGTCAGACCGGTTAAGGTTTACAGTATGTGCAATACTTTTCTGTCACCCTCACAAAATGGTATGAAGTAAGCAGTTTTATTCTTGTGAATTTTGCTAGGTGTTTTTGACATGAAAGTAAATGCTAACTGGAAATTGCTTAATTTGGTCTCTGTCATAAGTTTATTGTGTGTGTGTATTCAAAATAGTCAAAATAGTTTCATTTGTCCTGCTCAGTAATGAGTGTACTGAATCTCTTTTATTTTGCATTTTTTTCATTTCGAAAGTTGCTACATAGAATTGTCTTTTCTTCTTTATTGCAGTGATGTCGCAGGGTTCATTAAAAAAAAAAAGTAGATGTGCTTTTGAATGAAGTAGCCATGAGTTAATGCAAGGCAGCATTTTATATTCTTTCTTCGGGAAATGATTTTTCTTTCATTTCTTGAAGGATATGCAGTTCCTTTTGGTATTAGATTTGCTCCATCATATAGATAAGTTGTATTGAAATGTGAGTGCTGAATGATTCATCATTACATTGTATTGGGTGAGGATTTTACCATCATTGGGTTCAAACCTCGTATGAATTATGTAACAAACAAATGTAACCTGAAATAATTCTTGTCTATTGCTTTATGAATTTGCCAGATGATGGTACCAGAGCCATTTTTTTCCAGGTCTCTTGTCTAGCCATGAGGTGATTATTTTTTCGTTGCAATGTGAAATAGCCAGTGACTTGAGGATCGCACTGAATCGTGCTTAATGCATTTGAGAGTGTTACATAATCTCATTGCAGTGTGGGTCATTGTGTTACAGTCAAAGGTTATAGGGCCATCAGGGACATTAACCAGTATTTCAGACTGTAAAGTGTAGGATGAAATTCCCTGAAACTTGGCACAAACAAATGGCTGTGATAAGGCAGTTGAAATGACCGAATTTGAGATTAAATGGCGCTGATTGTGTGTTAGTGCTTGAATCACATTGGGAATCCTCTCAGGTTTTGGTATAACTTCAAAAATGGTGTGCAAAATGAAAGATATGAAGTACGTGTATTGCGAACAATAACTGATCAGTTTATAAGTGTGCTTTTCTCGTGGGATAGATTCTGTCAGAATTTCGGGGGGTTTTTTTCTCTCTTTTTTTTAAACTGTAATGAGTTAAATGTTTAATGCCGTTTTATTCAATTTGCAGTAATGTTGCAGGATTACAAGGCCAGGAACTGATCATGTTTGGGACAAAATATTGTGATTGTTGCAATGGCATGTAGAGTTACGATTGCATAGGTTTTTATACACTGGTACAAAGACTTGAACTAAATGACCAAACAGAGTTTGATGTCTGCATCTGTATAGTCTGTCAGAACACTGTACAGACAAACGTCTGCAATTGGTAAAATTGAGTCACTTTATTATCACTTTGCACTGCTTGGCTGAAAGAAAAAAAAATGCAGAAGCGCTTGTTTTTTTTTTTTTACTGAAAGAATGTTTAACTAGACTTTCAATCCATAAACCATTGCTAAGAGATGGCGTGGTACATGTACCTCCTTGCGATGTCAGTACTATGTAACAAGTGATTCTCATGGGCGTAATTTTGTAATGCCTCACAATAAAAGCTATTTCTCTTACAACTGACTGTTTGCAGAGTGTATTCAAGAGTTTGTCTCACTTCTTGAAATTATGAGGGAAATCTTATGGGATGGGATTATGTTTACTGCTTAAAGGTAGGGGATACCTTTTACAGACCTCCCAAAATGCAGCAAAACATTGAATATGAACCTCAGGGGACTTGTTTAGGCCACTGCTGAGAAATTTGGAAGTCAACAGTTATCTGCAATTTGAATAATGCACAAAACTCAACTACTCAGTAGTTCTGTGTGTCAGCCACACTTAAGCCTTTTTGTTGCAGTCTTCTGTATTTTTTTTCTATAAACACAAATCTAAAAGTATAAGAGCTGATGTAATAACATATAGAGTGTGTGGCAAGAATGTATATAGAAATGTTTGTAAGTTTTGATGAACTTTCTTCACAAAATATACATGATGGACACACATGCAGTGCATGGGTCTGCAAAGGTAGCCTAGTAATGTACTGGAATTTACGATGAGCCCCGAAAAAAAAAATTCAATTCAAAATCTAACGGTCAATAAAAATGTAGTAAATGTTACCTTCCACTTTCAATACTTTATGGGAGTTTCTAAAATGATACTCTCTTCAACATAACACTGTATTTATACAACTCTTCATTTAAGGCATGCAAATGGGATTCACTACCTTTAATGTTAAAGAAATACATGCACACACACACACACACACACACACACACTAAAAAAAAACACTCTTTGTCTTGACATTTCTTGACATGAACTAAAAGCAAACCCATACAGAATCAAAAAATATATTATGTCACTTACTGACAGACATAATAGTACCTGATTTTCTGAATGTAGGCTACATCTATGTCCATGCTCCCTTTTGATTTTCACAGACTTTCTCTTTTTTATTTGGTCGTTTTTATGTGCACATTTCTTCATATCAGATCGGTCAATGGAGATTGAGATATTTCTTGATATGAAAGTGCACATCACTAACACCAACACACACACATAGGCAAACATACACACACACGCACACACAAAAACACACACAAAATTGGACAATCTTAGACATGTGCGTATTGTTTCATATAAGTTTCATACTACTTTAGGTGCGCACAAGAGACAAATGTCAACATTACTTTCCAAATAGTGATTTTTTTTCCCCCTTTGTATGCTGATCGAATGAATACCTATGGGTCTAGGGCAATTACCCCCTGGGCAATTACCCCGCACCCTTTCCCTGGCTCTAATCCTAATCCTAATCTTGAACCTAACCCTAACCCTATTCCAAGCTCCTTACTCTAAACCTAACCCTAACCCTAATCTTTACTCTAACCTTACCACTAACCAGTATTTGGCCGGGGGGTAATTAAGTGTAAAGCACTATGCTCTTTGCAGTAGCTATTGGGGAGCAGTGGCTGTGGAATGTTCATTTGTATCGACATTACTGGCATCGTCTCTACAATTTATTTCAATATCTATCCTGACTGTTATAACTGCCATTACAGTGTGATTTTGGTCTCATTCACTGTAAATTGTTTCTCGATTAAGCATTTACTCTACATTTCATGGGGGCCCTGTCATTATCATAACCTTAACATTGTCAGGGATAATTTCTTACACCTTGGTCATACGGAACAGTTGGTTAAACCTCTTGTCCAAGGAATTTAAAGTGTCTCTGTGGATTTATAAAGTGTATACGATGTAGGCCACTGTGCAAAATTCAATACCATGACATCTTCTTTTTATCTGTTTGTCCGATATCTTTTCTTCATTGAAGCCAAATTTTACTTGTGAAATTGATTGCAACAAAAGCACTGGCAACACTCAAATTGTGGATAGCTAGATTTAACTTCCACAGACTTAGCCACGTTTCTACAACACTTCAACTATCAACTGACTGAACATCATCAACAAGAACATTTTCCTTTGAAATCAAAGTATGTTTACATGCACTTGATCTTTCTGGAGAATTTATTACATCATTCATCAGTATTGAGCGAAGACAAAGAGGAGAAGTGACAATATTGCCAGTAGAGTGTGATCTCTCCAATGGTATGGCTTTTGTGGTCGCCCTGGAGAACAAAAAACATCAAAACCCCAAAACGGTTTATCGGTATGTTGTCATAGTATAGATGATGCTCTCTTAGAAAAGCGGACAGCCGAAACAGGGAATAACGAGTGCTGTCAAAAATGAAAAAGAGAAAATATTACAAATTAAAGAAGAGAGAGAGAGAGAGGGAGAGAGAGAGAGGGAGACTGTGACACTTTACCTGTTTGTTTGTTGTTTTTTAATCTTACGAACAGATTTAAACGTGCTGTGATCATAGTATTTATCACGTGCGTACATGACCGACGAGTAATTCTCGTGTACGTGTACACAGCTGGTAGATTTTCAATCCTTGAAGGGTATACAAGTACAAGCGGTATGCAAACTGATGTCCTGTATAGTAAAGGCTTTGTTATGTGTTCGCACTACCATTCATTTGTGGTTCTATCCGCGCACATCCCCGCACTGGACCTGCTTGGAATCTAGTATGACACGATTCGGAGATTTATCATCAATTTAATCCTATCAGTACATATTCAGTTAAGTGATATCTAAATGTGTTATTGTGGAGACTTACCTGATACGTGTATCTAATACAGTTTGAAGTAGACCGGATAGTGATCGCTTACGTCTTCAGCCTGTGAGAAAAACAACAACAACCCACAAACAACGAATCAATAAAGTAATAATCACAACATAGAAGCAATCATTTAGGATGTTTTAGTCATGCCAAATTAATTTGATATTCTCGCAAGATGATTGAAACATCAAGCAATATTGGCCACAAGCAGGAAACCTACAACGGTTATAACATATCATTCAGTCATCGTAAGTGTTGACATAATATTATAATTCTTGTCAATACAGATCAGTTGCTTATGTTGATGCCATAGTCTCCTGTATTTCTGTTATATTTAGAGTTGCTTTATTTGTCTTTTGAACGGCAGGTACATGGGATTCCATGTTTGCTTATGCATACAATAACGCTACTTGCTCGTTTTCATTTTGCATTTTCATGGAGTAATGTCAGATTTTGAATTAATCATTTATCTGTTTCAACTGATATTGATATATACCGGTACTCAATTACTTCGTTCAATTGACTTCGCATTACATTTATGTTTGAAAAGAAATACAGAAATAAAATGGATCAATGAATCATAACAACAACAACAACAACAACAACAACAACAACAACATCAACAACAACAAAATACAGATGAGTTCCTGCCACAAAAAGCTACCAATGGGTAACAGATTTTTATACCAGTTCATATGAGAGTCCGTAAGCAGACTGGAAGTTGAAAACACCGGCACTCCGAGCTCTCCTCTTCATCGACGAGCCAGCGAGAACAATCCTGTGAAATCAAGGAGATAACGTCAACATGCAGACAAATAAACTGAACAAACACATAAACTCAGATAAAAAGCAAAACAGAGCAGAAATATGAAAGGAGAAATGTGAGAATGTTTTGTCTGTACGTACAATGTTAAATGTAGACATCTGGTGAAATCGGAAAATTCCGCACCCATCTGTACCGCGATATTGAAGCGTCTACACCCAGTCAAAATGTAGAGTATCAATTAATGGAGCTTATAATCTCCTTTGGGGTTTTTTTTAACGCATGTACGTTCTTACGTTCTTTGCAACCTTTTCTCATCACAACAAGTTCCCATTTACATAAAATATAATCATATTGTTGAGGAGGTGTTCATGAATAGAATATATTGAGCAAGTTTGCCTGCGTCCCCTTTTCAGCCGAAAAGGTGAAAAGTGCCAATTAGATTGTCAAAATTTTCTTTTCCACGAGTATTTCCAGCTCCGAGAATGTGTGAAGAACTCAAATTGATAACTTAATCTTGATCACTGGTTACGCAGTTGTATTAATGAATGTCAGTTGGAAATCAACAGCAAGAAGACAAAATTCCACTTCCCGTTTTAAGTGAGTTCTTACAACAAAATGTGCAATAAACATGATAAAACTGTTGGATACACGCAGGTAACGCAGTTGCAAAGATGTAAACAAAATGCGATCTTTTTGTCCAATGTGTTGAATTTTGTGTATCGTATGCTGGTTGTCATGCATTTGTACAGTGATATGCACAGAGAACACTTTGAATTCGTTCAGGATAGTATATCGAGGAAAACGTTTCATTGTACAGGTGTATAGTTTGCATCGACTCCATCAAAAGAGAGGTAACCACGACAGCCAGTCTTGTGAGTTTGAATACGATAGGAACAAATTTAAGTAAACTCTCCCATCCTCTACCCCCCTCCCCGTCCATTTCTCGATTTTTTCTGTGGTAGGGCCTATAGGGAAACGCGATATTCAAAATTAATGTCAAATCGCCGTCATCGTAGACCCAGTCACCTGTCGTAGGCACAGTGGGTCGACTTGACCGTGGTGTCGGCCGAGTTGGGGATGAGCCACTCAAAGCTAGTGTCAGTCCAGATGCTGATCTGCGACCACTCACTCGAAGTCACGTAATTACAGTCGGCGTTGAAGTCACCCATCAAGATAGAATTCTGAGATGGAGCACAAGGACAGAGGGACACATTAACACGTTTAACCACCTTGGCTATCTATACAATCTTGACCAAACGATTTTCTTAATCTCATTTTAGCTCTTTCCATAACTTGGATTGAATTTATATGTACAGATATAGCAACGATAAAATGAAATACAGTCAATTATTGAGTGGGTATACGAAATTAGATGAAAGGCACGGATGTCATCTGCATCATCATTATGGTGGCACCCTTGCACTGAGGTGTCCATTATTTGGAAGGCCGTGAGGCTCAACAAATGCGCGGGGTTGGAGGGTTGGGTGGGTAATACCATTAAGGCATACAGTCGGGTTTTTTGTTTTGTTTTGTTTTGTATGTATGTATGTATGTATATTTGTTTTTTTTTTTGTTTTTTTTTTTGATTCGCAGCCTACCTTTTAGGAGGTATTAAGTAAGGAGGATGTTCGTTATGACGAAGTTTGCTAATCCGAAAACAAATAAGGGTTCGTTAATCGTAGCATTTGCGGCGTTATTCCAAAGGTTTGAAATCCGAACATGAAAGAAGGTTAGTCCAAAGGTTTGTTGATCTGACAATGAACAGACGATGCGTATACTGACGAACTTTCGGAATTACGAACCTTATCTATTTTCGGAATAACGAACCACATTTCTTAACGATTGTTCGGAATAACGATTGTTCGGAATAACGAACCTTCGGCATAACAAACTTTCGGAATGACGAACTATAACCAAAAAGTGATTGGTAGAAAAATAGAAGCAAAGCGGTGTTAAATGACAGAAAGAGAAAGAGAGTGTAAACGAAGCAAGATCAAACTCCACTGAATTCATTGAAAGAAATGAAATACATTTTACAGACCAAACTAAAGCGAGAATTTTTGAATCCATCAACAAAGTGGACGCACAGTGACAGAGGAGAAATAAAGGTAAGCATCAATGGATTACAAGAAGAATGTGTGTCATTATGCAGATTGTCTGAATTCAAATTGCTTAAAATGCATAGGCTTCCGTGTCAATCACACGAAAATCAAACTCCCCCCCCCCCCCCAAAGAAAAAACGATCAAACGAACGAAAAAGAAAAATGTCACGATGGCTATATACCGCGTTGCCAAATCGGGACACCGCCGAGTTATAGACATTCTTCATCTGATCGAGTTCGTTAACTGCATCGTCTGGCTTGGAATGGAGACCGATCACGGAGAAATCACCGACACCTGAGAGTGAAAATCAAGATTAAGGTACAAAGTGTTAATTGTTTCAAGCTTATATGACAGTCTATAAGTATAATATTCTAGCATAGTTATAAAAATCAACAGCAAGACTTTATAAGATTTACCATACATAAACCTGATTTACTATCAACTGCTTTTAATGTGAAACGTCTTCAGTAAGGAACAAAGTTATATAAGTGTTATTACGCATTATGGATTTGGTGCGGTCGCTTCTAGTTTGTACTTCAAAATTTTCTTTCTCGTCTGACAAGCTGCCTCGTCACAAAAATTGGTGATATTTCAATATACTTCCGGTAGGTAAAGGTGGAGATAGGCGGCGGCATGTCTGAATTTCACGAAACTTCGGGGGAAAAAAGTAGTATACAGTGTACTAAAGTGACATGATAGTATTTTGCTCCTTTCCGATTATGCGCTCACCAGTATTAGAGCCGAAAAGCACGACGTATGGCTCTCTCTCAAATAAATCTCCAGAGTCCGAGTAGGTGAACGAATCCTTTACGCTGAACATGTCCTCTCTATTGAGGGAATTAAGGGATTATATACGGTATAGATATCAATGCAATATCATGGAGTTGGACATAACGTGCACTGACGTAAAAAAACAGCAACAAAAGCCAAACAAAATTTAATAGACTGAAGCTCGTCCTTTATGAAATTAAATTACAGTGCGTCGTCACGTCACGGCGTCGCGTGGTAAGACTTTTTAAATATAATTATCTGAGAACTTTGTAAAGAAAGAAAAACAAAAACAAAAACAAACAAACAAACAAATCCCAAAGCTATGTTTTGTATTGTGTTTGTTTGTTGTTGTTTTTTGCTTTGTTGAGCTGTGTTTAGAGGCATTCACAGATTGCTTGGGTAGAGCGGAATCAACTTGATTTGACATCCGTTTTTTTCTGCATTTTGACACATAACAGCGCAACATTCAGATACACAATGTAAGTAAAATGATATATGAAGTTAAGTACACTTGTTGTAATGTGTCTGTGCAAGATTTTGCATTTTGCGATTTTTTTTTTTTGTATAAACGCAACATCTTTACTGCCGTAGGATGAAATATAGAGCCACGTATGATGACCTGTCATAAAATGTCAATATTACTTCGAAGTAATATTGTCATTTGCTAGATCTTACCAGTGAAAGTTCCTTAAAATTTCATGCATACAAACAAACAAACAAACAAACAAACAAACAAAGATTTATTCTTGTGTCAAGAGTATATAGAGGGATATATAAGTATATAGACAATATCTTCTTTATCACAATCTGTGTACCTTCGTTTGCGTTAGGTCCAGGATTGGAGCTTAAGGTTGAGGCAGCTGCTTAACTTGAGTCATTCGCATCCCATCTGAAATCTCTGAGAAGTTTTCATTTCAATGTGAATACTACGTCTCCACCATCCTAAATGTGCAAATCGTATGACAGCTTTTCCTGGCGACTTTTGTACTGTCACGTTTTGTTGTTGTTGTTGTTGTTGTTGTTGTTTTTAACAACAGTTCTTACCAGAACAGAACAAAACAAAAACAAAATCTGTCTTCTGTGACTTGCACATTTTACGTGCTTCAGGTAGTTCCTATTATAGAGTCTCCATTCGGATTCGACAATCATGGAATCAATATAAATAGGCCTAACCAGATTCCTCACGACGTTGAGAATACAATTGTGGTAATTACGTAATCTTATTGATCATTGGTGATGGTCAACAAATCTCTGAGTACGCATGGGTGGGACAAGTTTGTTGACCGTGACAATTTTGATGAAACATTGTCTATCACAAACTCAAGTTCGAGGAGAATAGAACGAAAAATAGATGTTTTCGCATTGAAACAGCATTAGATCGCTCGGGTTCAGCTTTGAAATTTACTGCGATATGTTATGCTCAATGTTTACACTGCAGTAATCTAACTATTGAAAATGTGTTATGGCTATAATACACACTATACACATGGCGACCAGGTAAAGAAGTAATCACTAGAAGGTCGAGATGATAAGCTATCATGTAAGAGCTGAAACACCTTGCAATTTTCTCACCTGTAGAAGTATGCATACTGTTCTTTGCTCGAGGTACGTCCGACCCGAGGACCAAGGGACATGGCGTAACTGTGGCGTGAATAACTGCATGAAAACAATATGCACAATAATTATCGGAGTGATGGTCAAATAAATAAAAAAGACAACAGAAAAATAATTGTTCATTAAAATTGTAATTTTGTCAGCGAAGACGCTTCATACGAAGAGAGCTTCGCACCACATAAACAGTAGGAAATATTTGACGGTAATTATGTTGTTCCTCCCACTACACTTCAGGAATTATTAGGGCTATATTATCAGCATAGACGTTTTGCACTCATCACAAATGAATGAAGAAGGAACACGCAAAACGAATAATTTTTCGTGATATTTCTTTGCTTAGTTATTTTTATAGTGTTGATTGTGAAATGAAAAATAGTAAACACGTAGGCGATTAAGATCATATTTTTGTCACATCTTGTAAACACGCGTCTACAGTTTATCACAACTATGCTTAATAATCCAACTTTGCACAGTCAGATCAGATCAATTCACATATATTTTTGTTCATACTTACAATGTTTTGAAGTTACTTCATTTCAATGAATAATAGTTACATGTTGATACAAGTATATAGTTATTTGAAACTATTTCTTTTGAGAAAGGGAATCTACTCATCAACCTAATTTTCACGTCTTTTTCTTCATTACTTATTAGTACGTTTTCTTTGCCTGTGTTTATGATTATGTTAAAAGGTATCGTTTATGAATGTCTGTTTTTTTTTTCATGAAATGGGATTGTTGTATATCTTTTTTGAATCAAAGTGAAATACAAAAATAAAGTTAACGATACAACAAATACATGAACTTACTCGTTAACAGCATCAAGAAGGTTGACAATGGCAGTTCCTGCGCTGTCTCGAATCTCTTGAATCAGAACCATGTCGTACCTTGTGATGATCTTGGACGGGACACAAAATGACAGTGAAGCATTCGTATAGTAGAAGCTTGATAAGCTTGCTCTACTTTTTACCATGTGTAAAAATGGATTGCTTGCTCAGAGCTACGAATCCCTAACGAGTGTTGTGTCCCTTTGGTTTGTACTTGGTGAGCGCTTCACAAAGTAATATATTGTTGTTCTCTTGTGATGGTATTTCCGCTTTCGTCATTTTGGTGTTTATAAAAACTCCTTATTTTCATAATGAATTCTTCTCGATTCACGATAAATAGTGCCATAATTAATTAAAGCTACATCGATCTTGGAAACCACATTATCTGGGGTAACTTCCTCTACCATGTTTTCATTTTTTTTTTTTACCATGCACTGGTAATTTTTCCTAAGGTAAAATGAAATTTGTTTTTGTCGTAGTATAGGCCTACCACTCTTTCCTTTGGTTGCAGATTTATCAAAAGTTTCTTATATGCTTAATCTACAGCTTATCCTTAAAGTGGCGACACACGTTGGGTGATTTTAATATAATGTTTTGGTTTCTAAATGCCATTTTTGTATTGTCCATCATTCTGTGCTGATTTGATGGATTCTGCCAATCCGATGTCAAATTTTGCCATTATCATGATTATAAAATACGCAGTGTATACAATACACAGTTGTCAATCTAAACATGATGACGACATTGTGATTCTGCAGTCGACCTTCTCCATGGAGTTTATGGGAGAAGACTTCATTTACCAACCTGTTTCAGAACGTCAACCACTTCAGGTTTGCCCATCTTGGTTTGACCCAGAACCTGGATGTTAAAGGCTGCGATGTTTGCCGAACCGAGGGCTGACCACGCCATTGACGTGGTCAGGAGGAGGACGAGATAGGCGGGGCGGATGATTGCCATGACGACTTGACAATTTTGTGAGAGCCCAGTATTGCGTGATATATACATGCCTGATACGAACTCTTTCGTAGAGGTATACGGGAGAAGACAACAAGGAATCAAAATATTCATTTCATTAATTTTTACCGCGTTGTTGTGCTTTTGGCTTATTGGTTTATTTTCCCTTCTGGCTAAAATAAACATTTTGTAAGTATTTGGTTAATTACAATGAAGGAAAATTAGATTCCCTGATAAACCGCGTTTCCTACAAGACTTTTAAAGAGTCTTAAAAGAATGAACAGTGAACTGTATAACAGTTGGTGCGTATGCCATATAGGATGAAGCCTGACGTATTCTCATTCTGCTCTTTCGGCGAGGAAGAAACTTCAGAAATATTACATCTCCCTATTCTAAACACGATTGAATAACTCGTCTCAAACTTAAGACGAATTGTGAGAGATTGTTCATTAAACTAACAAGTCCGAAAAACCACGTATCTCTAATTTGGAGCTGTACCGCCTTTATCATAATGTTCACATTTTATTGTAATAGTATTTATGAAGCAGAATACAATTTTCTCTTTTAAGTTAACCTTATTTTGATTATATGTGTAATGTTATTTCTTTTGCAAGCTTGTCAGTTGTATCTTGGTCACTCCATTTGTAAAGGCTCCTTAAATTGACAAAATGTTGGAAGATTGAAGTAGATATCTTTTTTTGTGTGTATTTTTCCCGATTTTGCACAGATCTAATGAATGCAACCAGCTCCATATAGTCTTTCTCCAATATAAATATACGAAATTAAATTCAGATTTACAAACTTAATGATCGCAGATGATAATATCTGCAGCAAAAGTACTCCAAAGCATGGTGTTTTAAACGCCCATCCTATCAACTCTCCGTCTGATGGAGTATTAAGTCTATAAATTCGTTATCCCACATCCTAATACAGTCAAATCATCACGGGTAACGTCACGGCTAATACAGAGAAGAACAAATTGTCGACGGCTGACTTACCGACTTGCCAATTGGTTCTGCTCGTCTTTGATGAGACGGACTCGACTCAAATATGCACCCTTTTTATATAGCATCAGGCCTTATCAAACTTAATCACATTTTCCTGTCTCTAATGCATTATACACACATTGACATATTATCATGTCAAGCGCTGAAAAATAAAATGGTATTGCTCGTCAAGGCGACAGCTGCCTCCTCGTTCCCTCTCTTTGCCCCCCCCCACCCCTCACCCCTCCCCCTCTCTCTCTGTATTTCGAGATCAGTATGAAAATCAAGTAATAAAGATGCAGTTACAATCAGACAATCATTACGATCATAATACTAAGATGACCATGAAGGAAATTTCTTATCGCGTATGACATGCAGTACGATTTCTGACAAAATTAAAGCTCTATATAAAATATTGCGTTACATTACAAATTGTATACACAATTAAAGTCCGCTATGATTACTTAAGATAGTGATTACAACTTAAAAAGGAACAGTGAAATTATACTTGTCGCAGTGAAAAAAAAGTTTATAAGGCATGAATAATGGGCCACAACTAGGAAACGAAAAAAGAGAGTGCAATAATCACTACAGCTGTACATTCGAACTGATCTTTAAACGTTCGCGACCATCTTCAGGAGAGTATGCATTATGGTACATGTTTTGTTTTGTTTTTTTTTTTTTTAGTTCCCCCTCCCAACGCGGTAAGATATTTATCAGGCGATAGCATAAAACAAAAAACAAATGCAAATATTTGTCTTACAAAATGCTGTTATCATTAGAAATTGCTCTCTCGTGAAAAACATGTGGATTTGATAATCTAACAAGCTTTTTAAGATGACCGTATTGTATAAAACAGTCGATTATCATCCCCGATGCGCGAGTCCCTCATAATGGAAATGTCTAGCACATTGCTCTTTGCGCTTATTTGGCAATCGTTCTGTAATGAAATTAAGATGTTACGCATGTGGTTGTATCACAGATGTGTGTAATATATACATTTTTTTTTTTAGGCGCACACAGTCAGTTATTAATTATTGTATCACTGTATCACATGTATTTTTTCTTCTTCTTTTGTGACTGGTTGTGTTTTTGCGTTGTCCTAATGTTATTGTGTTTTCTAGTCTTTGATAATGAAAATGATAAAGATATGGGGGGTGTTTCATCAACGCTTTGCAGCGCCGACCACTGTCGGCGCTGACCAATTTCAGCAAAATCCTTGGTTTTGATTGGCTGAGATGCTCTAGTCACTGACTGTTACTATGGTGATTCAATTTGTCAGCGCCGACAAACGTTGATGAAACACCCCCATGGTCTAATTTACCCAGGGAAGCCTCTTCAGTGTTGCTACTGCTCTACCAGAGGGCCCTGCTATTCTTATTACCCTAGCATTGCCAGGTACCCATTTATACACCTGGGTCGAGAGGGACATAGTGGGAAAAAACATCTTGTCCAAGGGCGTCGGGAGTCTTATCTATATACTACTTATATATATATATATATATATATATATATATATATATATATATATAATCTAAGTTGTAAGAACACGTTTTTGTCATGTGCTACTAATATCATGCTTACGTGTGCCATGTGGGTCTACTGTGTATGTATGTGGTAGGCCTAATTATACCGAATATAAGATTATGATTATGTAATTTCATTGCAGATCACACGAAGGGCCGAGGACCAAAATTTAAAAGAAGGGGCTTCGAACAATACAACTAGGTCATCTCTTGTCACTACAAACATATATATATATATATATATATATATATATATATATATATATATATATATATATATCATATATACCGGGCGTCCCCATAAAAGTGGAACGGTGGATTTTCAGTACCTTGCGTTCTGAAAGTGATATATTTTTTGACATCTTTAAAAAGAGCGTCTACCGCAGAAGACAGTGATACCAAAATCATTAAATTTGGTTAGGAACTTTTTATTCTACGCCCAATTCTGTAAATGCAGTCATTTTCGAATTATTTTCGCCGGATTTTTGCAACGTATGAGCAAAGAATTTTGGTGCAACACGCGTTCCATACGGTGTATTGTGTAAGTCCGTTGATGCATGTCAACAGAGGTTTTTTTTTTTTTTTTAAATTCTTTATTCGAATTTCGTTCAATTTCATATCACAGAAACAGAAACGTTCGCAGAAACAAAAACAAGGCATTATACAAAAACAAACTGCATTATACACAAACATTGTATAAAATAATGTCATAAAATGCAGTAACACAAACATTGTGCAAACTAATGTCAAACTTACATTATAAATCTTTTAACAAGTGAAACGAAATCCGCATTTTTTTAAACACATATTCTCGCAAAATCCCGCAAAACGGGGACATAATAAATAATTTGCTGAAAAGAAAACGGAGCATATTCTATCGCTAAGAAAAAAAATAAAGAAATCGAGGCAATTTGCGAGAAACACAAACGAACATGGACACGCACACACACACACATCCACACAAACGCCAACATGCACCCCCACCCCTATGCCTTCAGCCCTCAGGTTTCATTCACACTTGAATAACTTTGACGTGTAGATTGCCATTTGTTCACATAGAAGCAATAGAGAGAGGAAAAACCGATAACGATGTGACAATAACTCTCAGATACGACAAAAACAAGACAGAAAAAGAAAAAAAAAAACATTTCCCAGTTCTTCTAAATTCAATTTCTGAATAATAATTTGCCACAATTCCTACACTTTAATACACTCCCAAAATAAAAGTGAATATGTCTCAGTGCTCTTTTTGCAGAAAGAACAAAGATCATCCGAAACAAACCCAAATCTCAACAGATTAACTTTTGTATAAAATTCCCTAAGCTTTGGGATAAGAGTTGTGACTCAGGGTCGGAGAACAGAGATACAGCTTTCACACACACACACACACACACACACACACACACACACACTGTTTTTTCCTGGCCTGCGCCCCAAAACACGTTGTTATGATATTGAACAGTAATTCAGAATTAAATCATGTCAATCCAAGAACTCGTAACACGACTGGTTGTTTTTACATATTCATTGGACTTGTATTGCACAGTGCTGTGCTGCTGTATGTTTTTGACCCCGAGGTCATTATGTAGGCCCTATAGTGTGGGACATCATGTTAAAATGATGCTGTACTGTTCAGCTCATTCCTACAGAAAAACTATCTTCAATGAAACACTAAAAGATATTGTCAGTCATTTGGTGGGTTTGTTTGTTTGTTTGTTTGTTTGTGATAGAGGGTACCAAAACAGTATTTTATGCAATCTTATTTCATAAAAGATTATGTACCACTCATGCAAATTCATAAAGCAAATCTTCTTTTTTTCCTTCTCAGTACCCAGGTGAGCAGTAAGCCTATCACCCCAACAAATATTACAAACCCTTCATCGTCACAACGTACTACATCTTAGGCCCTTAAATCAAATGGTTGATGTACTGATCATTTCATAGGATTGGTTTATCACATTTTTAAGTTTGCATGGAATGTTTGACAACGTGGCTTCCAATACCCTTAAGACATAAGCAATGCATTAACATATGTAAATTAACATGATGAACAGTTCACACAATAATGATTATTGCTGAATGGTATGATTTCAATGGTATAGACTTAGATTCCAAGTACAAAGAAAGCAAGAAGATTTACATCAGAATAGGCTGTATACCATGTATTTTTAAAAAGTTTAAATCAGTGTATATAAACTATGCGCAGAGGGTTGTGTGCTGAACACTTCACATCAGCTGCACTCAACTGTAAACACCAGACTATGTATGAACATGATCTACTGTTGAATGCTCACTGCGATGATATAAATAACACAAAAGAGTCTCAATGGCTTTCATATTACATTTTTTTTCTTTCTTCCAGACTGTCTCAACGTGCATTGTATCGGGTGCATACAGTCAACCGTGAAACTACAATGTCAATGGTATGTCATACGCCTTAGCATTTATTCGGGATAAAAGGGGTTTTAACAAACGAGCAAAATATGGGTGCAGCCCATATAGTCGTTG
The DNA here is from genome assembly GCA_033980235.1 of Diadema setosum. Lineage (NCBI taxonomy): Eukaryota > Metazoa > Echinodermata > Echinoidea > Diadematoida > Diadematidae > Diadema > Diadema setosum. The sequence goes on from CM067067.1 coordinate 6,986,460, forward strand.
AGTAGTTCGCTTACTAACACACAGTGTTTCTAGAGAAGAATCCATCCTGTCTCGAAAAAAGTACATTCTGGGATTTGTTCGACCATCGCTCCTTTATGAGAAACTGCGATAATTGTGATCATTTCACAGGCCTGTCAGATATATGACGACAAAAACGTATATTCACCTTGTTTGAAAATTTAACTGTACCAATCTTCGAATCTCCGAAATGGATAACAGATACAACCTCGTTCTGTTAATAACATTGGCCTCTTCCGTGTTTTGTGGTGGCGATACAAAAGGTAAGTTTATACACATTTCAACATGCGCTCACCAAAGTTGACCGCTGTCAACTTCAACTTATAAAGTTGGACAAGCAGCAACAAAGCCAACCAGGGTATTTTTGTTTTAATAAAAATAACGATTATGTCATGTTAGGCTGGGAAAATGGACATTTCTGGATTTGTTTTGATACGGTGATTGGATGTCGAGATAGGGTCGTGCAACAAAACTGACAAGGCAAGCGCAAATGAATGTAAAAGTCAAGGAGTAGTAGTGTGCAGGAAGTTGTGTAATTTGAATCTTCACTTTCGATTTTATATCAAATTTTGTGTTTCACTTCAGGACCCAAACTAGGTGGGGTTGCAAGGAAGTGACCCCCCCCCCCACAAACAAGGTTCGCTGAAACTGGATTGATTCGTTTCCTTTATGTGACCAAAACGATGATTTTTTTTTCTTTATTGATATTTTTAACTCAAATATATATTTACTATTTAAAATTTTGCTCCTCCTTCAAAGTGCATCTCACATTGTTTAATGTCGATGAATTTGATTTAACAAAGTTTGGCAAATCTTGTTAGAGGTTTTTGTTATTTAATTAAGTATCATAAATTTGTCAAATAAACTTCATCGTATGAATCAGCTAGGGCCGAATGCATAAAACAAGCAATTGCTTGTAAGCAATTGCTTCAAGCAAAAGCAGAAGCTCGTCTAGCAAAAGGTCTAGCTCAAGCAATTGCTCAAATCCATATGCATAATCTTTTGCTTATGCCAATACCTTTTGCTTGTCCCGCACAAGCAATTGCTTGCGTTTTCAACAAAAGGGATGTCACGCCTGTGCGAACACAAGAACAAAGGCGAGAGTGGCAGCATGTATTTGAAAGGGCATGTGTGTGTGGAAACATTTCCTGACATAGCAGAAGAACTATGAAATGCACACACAGACACATACACACACATCTATACACACACACACGTAATACTGGCTGATTCCCATCACTGCAGCTTACAGCAGCCCGGATCTGCCAGATCGCACGTGGAGAGAGGTCTCCTCGCTCTCCACCGAAGTCAGACATCCTACCTGTTTTTCATCACATTTTGCGTGCTAACCACCGGACATTCTCGTTGTTGAAATGAAAAAGTTTCTTACACTACTTATGAGTAGTTTCTTGTAGATTTATACCACTCCTTCACAAGTGTGGTCTTTCTTTCATAAATATGAAAATGATACTTAAAAGGGAACTTTCCGGTTCAAGCAAAAGCTCAAGCTCATTTTACAGAGCTTGGAAAATCGTAAGCAATTGCTAGCAAGAACTAGCAAATGGTATGTTTTATGCATACGTTTTTAAGCAAATGCTTGGTCTCTAAGCAATTGCTTGCGGACAGCAAGCAATAGCTTGTGCTTGCTAGCAAAAGCTTCTGCTTGCAAGCAATTGCTTGTTTTTATGCATACGGATTCGAGTAAAAGGCTAGCACAAACAATTGCTAGCGTTTATGCATTCGGCCCATTATAACGTTTAAGAAATAAATGACATGAACTGTACAGCCTTGTAATGCAGTATTGCGCATCGCATAAATAGATGTATCGTCCAATCGTGTTTCTTTGTCATTACTGATATATGTATCCAAACATAATTATTTTAGTGGTTAATATTGGCCGGTATTTTTTTTTTTTTTGTCAAGTCACTGTTGAATTTGGTATTAATATTATGAGGTAATAATGATCATCTATATCGCTAACATTAGTCATGATTAATGACTTAAAATTTTCTAACAATGGCTGGATTATAATCTATTAATTCATCATGACTTGAGTCATTACAGTTTGGGCATCCACTCAGAAGGATCATATTATTTTTATTGAAATTTGGATCCAAATATGTCAATTAGCTCCCGCGTTGACCAAATCAATTATAGCAGACACGCGAAAAAAATGGCCTGCACCATGTGCTGGTCGTCTCTCGCTAGCCGTGACGGCCTTTCGCTGGCCGGGACCTGGATGGTCACTCGACAACATGCTGTAAGGTTCGGTATCTTTAGTCCTACACTATGTGCCTTTGGATTTTCCTGTGAACCAACTACTAACAAGCCTACACCAAATGGATACGTACCATCAACATTATTTTTTTGTTCTTTCTTTTAGGGTTAACTTGACTTAATCTAGATACCAAATATCTGTGCTGCTGGAATCAAACAATAATTATACCAGATTGCCCCTTAGCCTAGCAGCCCCTTAGTTATGCCAGGTATTTGCCAGTGTCAAATTGTCGGTGTTCTGGTACTAGTATTATTTTCATGTTAGCACGCGTAAGTAGCCCCAGCAGCTCTTGCACAGGTGCCTGCAGCTTGGGCTTGGTGAAAAGGTGAAAAGGAACACCCGGTCCATCATCAACGTCGTATTTACCCAGTTCGTCTTCAATCTTTTCTTCAAAATCTATCTTCCGTATCTATTGAATTCAGTCCAAATATAAGTAAGTCTGATAAGAAAGAGTAAAATATTACAAGTTCAACGGTATAAATTTGATCGAAATCGGATGAAAAAATAAGGAAGTTATGACAATATGAATATGCAAATGACAAAGTGAGCATGTCATTCCTCACAACTTACCGTATAGTTTGTACATAAAATTTTGATATTTTCAGTTTATACAAACGCAATTATGCCCGAGGCTAAAATCCTCATAAGTGATTACTATTCTGAAGTTATTCAACTAGGAATAACGTCATATTTCACACTTCAATGACAGGACACGATCAATGGAAAATTGTGAGGGTATGACATGGTTAGCTCACTCATTTGCATATTCATACCCACTGTACATGACCTGTTTTGGAGAAATTATCAAAATTTCAAAATTTCATAACTTCCTTATTTTTCATCCAATTTCAGTCAACCTTTTATACCGTTGAACACGTACAATTTTACTCTTTTTAAGCAGATTATTACATTTATATTTGGACTGGATTTCCTCTTTAAGGCAGATTTAGAGAGGGCTGCCTCAACCGTTTGTGCCCTTCAAATTTTATTTCTCTCTCTCTTTTCTTGTTTGATCTGCGGATAGCACTACAAATCCTATTTCATTACCACTGCATTGATAAACATCTACACCATGTTAATGACAAATGAATATCATCTTTAATTCAATTTCCATTTCAACTGTTTTAATACTTCTCATGTCATGTTACATAAAATAATGGCACAGATCTGAGTACCTTATTGTCAATAATGAATAAACAAAACAATACGCATAATTTACACATTATTAAACGAGGGAAAATAGAAAATACGATTTAGGCTGTTTAATATTAAAAGTGGCATGACGGGACCGAAATTAATTCTAGCGTGTTTGGCTGTAGTCCTAAGGCACGCATAATTTCAATGTCATGTCAATAAGAAAACGGACAAGCGGATGAGAAGTTCAAACTAGACCAATTATCATACGAAATAAAGGAAACTGGGAATGCCTATACAGGGTGGCCCAGAAAGGACGGAACACCTATGATCTTTAATTTCAGCAATATACAGTGAGAACTGAGAATATTACTGTGTCGGCTTATGAACGAATTAAAACGGGTATCTCATCGGGCTTGAAACTAGTTCGCGACTGCAAATTTTGCTAGTTGTAGAGATGTCTTCGCTAGCCTACGACTCTGAGACGTCTATTGTGAAATTACAGTGTCTCCAAGCAGTCGCAAGAAATTAAGACACGATTTAACAATGTGGCTGACTGATTTTAAAATTTCTCAATTTGAGCTGTCTGACCTGTATAATTATGTTCAGATGAATAAAAACTACAAAGAAAATCAAGCAAAATGAAGATCATAAATTTAATCACAAACCGACACAGCAATATTTTCAGTTCTCACTGTATTTATCAATGTACACTTAATTAAACGTACGGACTTTATTCCTAAACCACTCATTACTCACATCACTGCCAATCATACCTTTGAATAAACCTCGCTATTTTCCATCTTTTTTTTTTTTTTTTATTTAGCATCTCAATGAGCCCAACAGGTCGTCTCATTCATCACAATGGTAACGGACAATGACAATCTCACTGTCCGCCCCACATTCCACACATTGTGAACGCTAGTACTTCTATGGCAAGCCGAATTCTCGCTGGTCTCGCTGGTTTCGGTATCTCTGAGAGTGCAAAATGGTCACATTTTGAAAATTGTAAGGGTTGACCAAATGGTCCTAAAATCATAACGCATTAACCAAAATTAGAGAACTTGGTATTATTCTATTGAAAAAAAGAATGTCCTTTCCAATAGTATGCAAAATAATGACATATATATTTGTAACAATATAGCTGAAATGAAAGATCATAGGTGTTCCGTTCTTTCCGGGCCACCCTGTATAATAAAAGACTGAACTAAAAAGCAACCATTGTCGTTTTTTGAACTTTGTAATTTTCTTTGGTATGCACAAGAAGGTCAGTAAGGTAATACGCGATCCGACTTGAAGAAAAATGGTGAAGGAAAACAATTTCAATTATTTTTTTATATGTTTTCATATTGTGTGTGTTGATCAAGTTACTTCTGGATTTAATTTCCAAACAACTTTTCAGGATATCCAGGTAGCTGATAAAAGTAATGCTGTTGAGATTATGGATTTAGGAACGCCTTTTTCGAAACGCTGAAGAAACTGCTATTTTATTTCTCTTGTAAATAAATGATTAACCAAAAGTTTGTAACATTTTACCGTATATTTTGTTTGCCGACGATACAACCATATTTTATGTCTCAAGATGATATTGATTCTCAAAAGATGTTTTTAACAATAAAAAATCAATATGCTACCAATATGGCCGCAAATGAATAAATCATTAATTGGTATATCAAAAACTAATTTCATAATATATATCAAGAAGAAAAAAGGAATGTTCCATTGGCACTTAATTTATTAAAATAGGTGGTTCCCTAATCATGCAGGTTTCTTGAAATTTCTTGGAGTTTATGTAGACAATAAACTGAATTGGTCAAATCATTTTGATTTTGTTTGTAATGTAATAAATTACCCAAAAATATTGGTGTAATATATAACCTTAGCTTTCTGACAAAGTCTGTTTTGAAATCAATTTATAATGCTATTATGTTACCTTATTTGTATTCTGGCATTATTGTTTAGGGTAATGCTCATGAATGTCATATCAAAAGACTTTTAGTACTTAAATGTCGTGCAAAACGAATTAATTTCCATGCCTCTTTCCTTGCCCATGCCGCACCACTTGAATGATATATATATATATATAAAGATCAAGAGGGAAATTGTATGTATTTATGTATTTTATTCTTACCAATGACTCTTAGATTTGATCACTTGCATAATCAAACTCATTACTATAGTACGCGAGTGAATGTTACCTATTATAGCTCTATCTCGCGTACTGCTTTTTATCAACAATTTATCATTTACAGCGGTCCTATCCTACGTCAATCTCTCCCATGGAAAAAAAATCCTCAATAATTAAACCCAAACTCAATGAAGTCTAGAGTATAATTTCTTATCCCTTATGTTATGAGACATCTTGTGTTTTGTTATTTGTCATTGCGTGCTTTGATTGCATTGTCTATCTTTTTATCTTCCCCTTACGTTTTACGTGCCTCGAACGCATACTTAAATTTACTGAATATTTCTATAGGTCAGCGGGAAAAAAAGGGACATTTCCTTTCTGGCTGCTGCATAGCATAGTATACCTTTTTTACACTACTTAACTGTTTATGTTTATAATTGTATTTTAATGTCGATGTATGTTTTTGTTTTTAATATCTTCTTTGCTCTGGTTAAATAAAGAAACTTGAAAATTTGAACTTGAATATAGGAGTTAAAATACCACGCTGCTAAATACGGAGCAATCGAGCGAAAAAGAAAGAGGAAGCTGAGAAGGATATTTTTCCCCACCTCAGCATCACCAGACGCGTTTCTAGGGAGATGATACAAGCATAAAAAAGACAAAAATATCCGGTTTGAAACGCATTTATAGCTCGCATCCCCCTACTCCAACAGCTGCCAACTGTATCACTCGTAAATGTAATAACAACGCTGAATGTTATATCGACCCTAAATGTAGTACATATTAACCCTAAATATGATAACAACCCTAACTGTAATACACTTTGACGCTAAATGTAATAATCGAGTCATCCCCAAATGTAATACAATGTACATTTTAACCCAAACTTTAATATCGATGCTAAATGTAATAATTTTAACCCTAAATGTAATATCCACCCTAAATGTAATACGTCTTAACCCTAAGTGTTATAACAACCCTAAATCTAATACATTTTAACGCAAATTGTCATAACGACCCTAAATGTAATGCATGTCAAACCTAAATGTAATATCCACCCTCAATGTAAACATCTTTACCCTAAATGCAATACGTCTTAACCCTAAATGTGATAACAACCCTAAATGTAATACATTTTAACGCTTAATGTAATAACGACCCTAAATGATTTTTTTGCCAGGCATCCGATGTACTATCCTTTATCCATTTTGCTGACGATACCAGTGTATTTTTTGCCCACAATGATGTTAATTTTCTTGTTCAAAAAGTCAATACTGAATTACAAAAAGTGAATAATTGGGTAAGAGCCAATAAATTATCATTGAATACCCAAAAAACGAAATATATGATTTTTAGTAATACTGTTGACATTTTGAGTACAGCTATAGTTTTGAATGATTTTCATTTAGAACAAGTTTCACATTTTAAATTCCTTGGAATTATTGTTGACGACAAACTTTCCTGGAAGTTACATATTGATTATATATCCAACATAATCTCACGTAATATAGGTGTTATAAATAGAATGAAATTGTATATCCCACAAAAATCATTACTTATGTTATATTCGTCACTGATATTGCAATATCTTAACTAGAAATTTCGTGCTCGGCGGGTCGCGCAGCCGAGCACATGTATCCCCCGAACCCACAGCATCAAGAAGCATACCCTATTGGATTTACCTTTTCATGAATACAGATGGAACAAGCGAGGGCGCCATCACCAAAAACAATAATCCTCTTCATCTTACCATAATACACCTTCATGCCAAATTTGAAGATGATCGAAGAAGAACTGCAGCCAGTAGAGCGCTCACAAGCAGACCCTATTGAATTTACCTTTTCATGTATAAAGACGGAACAAGCAAGGGCACCATCACCAAAAACAATAATCCTCTTCATCTTACCATATTACACCTTCATGTCAAAATTTGAAAATGATCGAAGAACTGCAGCCAGTAGAGCGCTCACAAGCAGACCCTATTGGATTTACCTTTTCATGTATAAAGACGGAACAAGCGAGGGCGCCATCACCAAAAACAATAGGCGTCTTCGTCTAACCATAATACACCTTCATGCCAACTTTGAAGATGATCGAAGAAGAACTGCAGCCGGTAGAGCGCTCACAAGCAGACCCTATTGGATTTACCTTTTCATGTATACAGACGGAACAAGCGAGGGCGCCATCACCAAAAACAATAGGCGTCTTCGTCTAACCATAATACACCTTCATGCCAACTTTGAAGATGATCGGAAAAGAAACGCAGCCGGTAGAGCGCTCACAAGCAGACCCTATTGGATTTACCTTTTCATGTATACAGACGGAACAAGCGAGGGCGCCATCACCAAAAACAGTAGGCTTCTTTGTCTAACCATAATACACCTTCATGCCAACTTTGAAGATGATCGGAAAAGAAACGCAGCCGGTAGAGCGCTCACAAGCAGACCCTATTGGATTTACCTTTTCGTGTATACAGACGGAACAAGCGAGGGCGCCATCACCAAAAACAATAGGCTTCTTCGTCTAACCATAATACACCTTCATGCCAACTTTGAAGATGATCGGAAAAGAAAAGCAGCTGGTAGAGCGCTCACAAGGAAATCTCTGCGGCGGCGGCGGCGGCGGCGGCGGCGGCGGACGCGGCGCGACGAGGCCAAATCCATAGTATCCTCCGAACTCTGTTCGGGGGATACAATTATGGTGTTTTAGTTTGGGGCAACACTCACCAGAACCTACTGGATAGAGTGTTCCTTCTACAAAAGAAAGCTCTCCGTGTCATCAGTTATCCTTTCATACCCTCCCACTCAAATATGTTATTTGCCGCAAATAAGCTGCTAAAAATTAAAGATTTGTATTTATTTAATTTGGGGCAATTTATGTATACGTACAGCAACAACTCACTCCCCTCCATTTTCGATTCTATGTTTCAAAGAAATCAATCATTCCATGACTATCCCACTCGACGTTCCAATGAATTTCACTTACCTCTCTTACGAACGATTCTTGCTAAGAACACACTTATTTATACTGGCCCAACGTATTGAAATTTTCTGAATAATGACATAAGAAATTCACCTTCTATATTTTCATTTAAAAGGAGATTAAAGTTGTTTCTATTGCAATGTTATGTTCCTACAGAAGTGAATCAGCCTGATGGCTCATTTTAATTTTTTCCGAAGAATTTGATTACCAATAATATACTCTCACATATTTTCTTGTCCCTGTTGTCCTGAGACTCTTACTGAGTAGATTCAATTCTACTTGTAGTACCTCCGCATCTATTTCTCTCTATTTTTCCATATTTATGTATCCCTTCCTCGCATCCCAATATTTTTTCGACATAGTTCTGTCGAGGATCGCTGGATCTGTTTTTCCTTTCTGTCCGCTGTATTGTCTTCCTATTATGCCAACCTTTTCTCGTTCTGTCTTGTATTGAAGTCCCCTTTCATAAATTTTGTCGTCTCAGTCTCGTTTAATGTTCATTCGCCTGTGTATGTATGTCTGTCCGTTACTCTGTCTTCTTATTGGGCTTCCAGACCTTTTTTTTTAATCTGACTTTATTCCCGATCTTTTTTCCCTTTTTGCATCAGTTCATTTTCTATTGACTTTCTGTACCTGAGGGGCCCACATTCTACAAGCATTGCCTTTTTAGTGGGTCCCTCCATTTTTCGATATTTTGTGTAATGTTATATCGTCTATATCACTTCAGTCAATTTTCATTACAACATTATTTGTTACCCCAAGGTTCCACAATTATGTTCTCTTTTCAATTTTACTTTGTTTTGATTATGTAACCTTATTCTCTGTTACCAATGAAAGTGAAATGTTTATGTTCTTTTCGAAAAATGAAATAAAGTTTGAATTGAATTGAATTGAATGTGTACATGTCAAACGTAATGTAATGTCGACCCTAGATGTAATACATTTTAACGCTAAATGAAATAACGACCCTAAATGTATACATGTCCAACCTAATGTATTATCGACCCTAGATGTAATACATTTTAACGCTAATATACATTTTAACTTTAAATGTAATAACGACCCTAAATGTAATACATCTTAGCCCTAAATGTTTCTTAATTATATGTAGCATGATTTGTCTTGTAACATTTTCCTTGACAACACAATAGATACTAAAGGTAAACCTCTCAGTTTAATTTGAATAGACAATAACAACTCTCCTGCAAAGCGCATTCAAGATACTATCTTGCACTTTTTGTTCGAATATTATCAATAAAATCAAAACTTGTTTACCTATACACAAACACCATTATTGCTAAATTAGACTTTATTTCTACATGAGGACGGAGTGGGATACGTCAATGGAAAACACGCATTCATCGTAATTAGATCAAATTCTACTTTTACCAAGAAAAACCCCCAAATAAAGTATTATCTGTAACGTTTCTTCGAGATCATACACTGATGTAATATTTTGTGAAAAAACAGAAAAAGACTCGCTGAAAATTAGTTATGATTACAATGGTGTCAGTGTATAGGCCTACATAAATAGAACATTAAGATTTAACCAAAGTTTTTGATATCAAATTGAGATTATCTATGAACTCACTATAAACCTTCTATCCACCAAATGTAAACTACCTTGAATACGTGCAGTTTGTACACAAAACCAATTTTCCTTTCTATGGTGGCTTTGCATGGGATTTCCCGGATATTAACACAAAAAATGACAGACAATAGAAACATTCCTTTGATAATTCATTGCCAAATATCATCTGACTCTCATCATATCACTAGTTGATCCACTCATACGCAAATTGCCTCTCTGTTTACTCAAAGTTTATTAGATCCATGAGACAGATTTTAATTCTATTACCTTTATCGCACAATCACACAAACATTTTGCATTCCAATCGTCATTCTGTGCTCATGATTGTTTACAGTTTTAAAAAAAAATTATGTTTACGGTTATTATATTTAGGGCCGTTGTCAGATTTAAAATGTATTACATTTCTGGTTTAGCTGTATTACATTTAGGATCGTTATTACATATAAGGTTAAGCTCTGTTACATTTAGGGTGAATATTTATACAGTTATTATAAGGTTAAGATGTATTACATTTAGGGTGGATGTTACATATAGGGTTGACATGTATTACATTTAGTGTTGTTATTACATTTAGGGTTGTCTCCGGTTTTAACATTTAGGGTTAAAATGTATAGCATTTAGCGTCAAAATGTATTACATTTAGTGTTAAGGTGTATGACAATGAGGGTCGATATTAGCTTTGTTATTACATATAGGGGTTTTACACCAATTACACATCTCGAATTATCGGGTGAAACTGCGCAATGCCTCTGCACAGTGACAAGGCCTCCATCTCAACTCACGATAGACAGACAGAGATGATAAACGCACCGTCTTGAGAAACGCGTTCCGAAAGGCCTTTACAAAAATGTTTTGATATTTGGTATTGAAATGTGCTTTTAACATGAAAAAGATGATAAACGTAAGCAAGGTTATGTGAATTATATGCTCGCAGTAAGGAATAGTGGTATGAAGTAGCTGTAACAGAAAAAAATAGTCCATTGTACTTTGCCAATACGAAATCTTGTGCACTAATTTGTGCATCGATTTGTCAAAATTCACCTAAAATCTACACAGAGGCGACTGTGTGTGGTGTTCTGCCATAATACCACTCGTTACATAGGCAGTGGGAAACCGGGTGAACTTTGAGCTTAGCACGTCTTGTGCAGAAAGATGCATTCGCATTCAGTAGGTGGGGGCGGCGTGACAATGACTAAACAATGTTATAAATGATAGTCCACAGTATACAATGTGCTTGTAAACACCAATGCGAAGTACAGCATGGGCACACTGCTCCATTCTGCTAGTGCGTTATGTTTTGTAGTGGCGCATATAATTTTTTTTTTCTTGGTCATGTCGAACTAACAAATAATTTAAGAGTGCGCTGACGCGTCACGATTACGGTACACTTACGGATTGTTGAGGTATATCGGATATTCCTATTCATTGCAACGATATACTTGCAGGATTTTAATTTTTGTCTTTTATTTATCAACCTTTTTCGTCATGCTTCCTCTTTGGAGTGCACGGTTGTACTTCCCTGGTGATAAACAGGAAGCTTTTTAACAGCAAATAAAGTGTATTGTATATATGTGGTGGTTTTGAATTAGTGGGATTAGTTGCAAATTATGAATCATTCGTAACTCCGAAAGTTCGTTAATCAGAAAATGAAATTGGGTCCTTTAATCCGATCATAAATGTGATATTTTTCTTAAGCTTCCCGATTCCGAAAGTTGGTTCATTAGAAAATGAAATCAGGTTTGTTATTCCAAGTGTTCGATAGTTCATCTGAAAATTATATCAGTTTCTTTTTTTCACAGGGTTCATTTATACGAAAAAGAAAGAAGGTTCGATATACAGAAGATTATTTCCATTAAAAATGAAATATGGTCAATTAATAATCACCATGTCAATGTCATGGCATCAATAAGGAAGCTGCACAATTGGGTAAAAAAAAAAAAAAAAAAAGCTGTAGGTACAAATAGTCATCCATACATGCATTGCACTCTTCTTGCATTTTTTATTTGTATAGCCTCTGTAGTGGGCACTGTCCCTTATGTTCGAGGATGGAAAGGAAGAGACATCCGACTGCCGTGTGACATCCAGGGGGAGCCTGTGTTTGTTAAATGGGTCAAGGAGAGCATCTCACCTCAGCAGACAAGGTCGATAAAGGCTCAGTCCATCGAAGGGACGAGAGAGAGCTTGGAGGAACGTTTTGACATCGACAAGGATTTCAGCCTCGTTATCAGTAACTTAGAGGTGGCAGATGAGGGTCGGTACTATTGCCAAATGGGGCAAAGCAATTTGGAAATTTTCGAGACCTCCACCCTATTAACGGTTAGCTGTAAGTAACTCCTTGTCATCAGGATGACATTGTAGTTAAATCTTTGAATTTAGGGAAATCACAAGAACGTTAAAAAAAAATGTTCTTCGGACGGTAATGGGTATGGGAAGGTAATGGGATTAGGGAGAAATTGCAGGGGACTTGTCAGCAATCTTTTTTGACACGGCATCTCAGCGATTAATGTATAATGATGAGTTAATAATCATTTTGTTTTGTTTCGGGGGAGGGAGTGTTGGTCTGCTCCAGTAATTCTACTTTTCTGAAAATCATTCGCAATCTCGAGGTCAACAGTTCAACAAGGCAAATACGTGTAAGCTGTCTACGATCGATCGAACTGTAGGTATGGCAGTAAACTCATTCAACGCCACTGCTTCGCACTTAAATGTACTATAACATGCATTTTCGGCACTGAGATGTAAACGTTTCTATTTTGAAATTTACCTTGCATTTGCGCATTGTAAAGTTATAAAAAAAATGTCATTTTTCTGACTGATATTTGGTCAACTTGGTCTCAGTGCCAATTATTTATCATAAACATATGAAACAAAGTTTTATAAAGCATATGGATGATAAATCCACTGTTTCTTTTCGCCCTGGGCGAATACACTCAGAAAATAAGAAGGTAATTTTACGCATGAGTGAACACATTCATTTTTCACGTCCAAAGCACAAAATTAAAAATTGCAAAAATGAACAAGTTGTCATTCATACGTATGTGCTCTTCCATGCAACAATTACAGCAAAAGACAAGCCAAAACAATAAAAAAAGAATACTAATCAAGTCTCAAAAATCATTTTATGATCACTACAATAAATTTGTAGCCCGAAACATAAGGATTGGCAAAAAAATGATAGCGAAAATTAAGAATCTTCTGTCGGATCCAAATTCAAATGGCATGAAAGAGGCAATATAAACACAAAATGGCAGAAATTTTAAGTGTTCTTTCAAAATAAGAAATTTGAAAACAATATTTGGTTCTTGAATTTGTCTCATGAATCCTTAAATCCCTAATCTAAATGATGAAATAAAGAAAGTCTGTCCATTTTATCACCTTTGCGGCTTACTGTCCGTGTCTTTTCAAGTTAGATTCGACAGAAAACTCTTATTTTTCCCTTTTAGTTTCCCACTTTACTTGTGTTTGAGGACATAAAGAGAAACAAGGGGACGAAAAGTTAGTTTTGCTATTTCATTCATGTCTCTCATTTTGTTAAATTTGGTCTTTTGTTTTCATTGCTTTCATGAAGGGCGTTTGCAAATGGACGACAAAGTGTCAATTTTTGAAATTTTTACTTTTGTGTCTAGAAAGACAAAAATCAATGTGTTCACTCATGCATAAAATTTCTCTTTGTATGAAGCTACCAGGTTGATAACCAATTAAATAATCTTTAATATGGTATATGACACAATGATTTTGATCAAAATCTTCTATGAAAACTATATGCTGAAAAAATGTTTACTTTCTTTTTTCTTTTCCTTTTTTTTTTGCTGAGTGTAGTTTTAACCTACAGCCCTTCGAAGCGATCAATGATTATGATTATAGTAGTATAATGTTTTGCAATTGATTTACATGTACGGGAAGAAACACATGCATCTGATGGTGGCTTTGTCTGCAAAATTGTGTGTTATATATAAGCTAACAACCATTGAATTTTTACCTTTTTTTTTGCATGTTCAGAGAGACCGCTTCATTTATTATTATCCCCTCACCTGAGTGACGCCTATCACGTTCCCCGTACTCATACTACCTTTGAAAAGAAAGCGTTTATTTACTGGACCCAAATACCGGAATGACATCCCTCAACATATCATTTCTACCTTATTCACCTTCATACGCAAGTTAAAACAGTATAGAGGATGCACCCTACCAGGCTTTTATTTTTTTGATAATAATAATAATAATAATAATAATAATAATAATAATAATAATAATAATAATAATGATAATAGTAATAATAATAATAAGGTTTTATTTACCCAGGGTAGCCTCTTCAGTGTTGCCACTGCTCTACCAGAGACCCTGCCATTATTATTACCCTAGCGTTGCCAGGTACCCATTTATACACGAGGGACATGGTGGGAAAAACATCTTGTCTAATAACGTAAGCGTCTAACTCGGGTCCTCCGATCGGGATTCGGGAGTCGTATCCAATATGCCACAGCGCCCCTCCCCCCTTCCAAAAAAAAAAAGAAAAAAAAGAAGAAGTTTTAGTTATTTCATGAATAGTTGACTTTCAGATTATAGTTCTCAGATTTCATGGTTACTAATCTCCCTTGTCATTTATTAGCCCCTGAGGGTGTGTCAGTTCATCTTTGCCTTCCATTATGAGTATTGAATGATCCCGCATTGTATTATTTTGTCACTATACTATTTATAATTCAATGTTTTTCTTGTCCGGTACAACTTTTAAAATCAACATCACTCTTTTTAATACGCACTGATTTCTGAGTAACAATTTGACATTACATTCTTTTTTTTTTAAACATGACGAAATTTGTATTGTTTGGTCCAAATTATTGTACATGTTTATAGATTAGTTTCTTCTTTATATTGATTTTGGTACTGGAATGAGATAAACATATCCATCCTCCGTAATAACGCCACCCCTATATGATTTTCGGGACCTAGAGTGTCACAAGCGTTATAGCTTTTATGTAGGCCCCATCATATTCAGATTGATATTTCTGCTATTTCCTTGTTATATCTTATTATCATGATATAAACATGAACATTTGTCTTCAGTATGTTATGTCCCCCCCCCCCTCTTCGATCAATAGACATGCTTGTATACATTTTATAGTATTCTTGTTGTATGACTGAAAATTATTTTGTAATTTCTTTGAGAAAGTGGAAAAATGAAACAAATTGAACTGAACTGAATCTGGAGTTACACAAACAAGAAAATGGTGGCAACAAAAATAATGTTTCTTCTCCAATGTATAAAAAAATCGAAAACAAACAAGCAAAAACACTGTTTAAACCTGAACCCCATTGAAGATGATATCATAGATCTGTCATATATATTTTCTTTTCTAGGTATGCGTGGCAGGTTTATCATCTTCTGAGCATAATTTACGCTATACTCTCATTTCCGTACAGCAAACCATATCTTAAAAATATGACTGCGTCAGTTGACTTGTCGAGCAAATATTTGAATTTGTAAATACCGCGATTTTCATTTCATGATTATTTTTCTGTTCTCCTAGCTATGACAACACAGCATAAAATCGAGGAATGCGTCGATAACAGCCAGTCCCATCAGAGCCGTTGCACATACAAACCTCCCTTCAACACACCTTCCCTTAACCTTACATGTGTTGTGAGCGGATTCATACCTAACATTTCGATGTCGTGGACCGATGAGTTTGGAAAGAGACTAGATTCAACACTTTCGCGACAGACCAAACTAGATAATGACACTTACAAGAGAGTCGAGACAATCACTCTTCCATCTAAACATGGGACAGAGCAAATCTTCATGTGCATAGCTACCGGTGACTCGCTGAATGGAACGTCGACCAAAGATATCACTCTTCTGCCTTTATCAGGTTTTTTTTTAAAGAGTTGCCATTTATTTTGTTGGTGCATCGTCTTTTGTCTAATCACAGTAAGCTAGTTTCTGCCGACAATATCGAAATGTTTCTAAAAAAAATGATGAAAGAAAACTGTCAATGCGGTTTTAGATTGTACTTTACCACGGGAATTTTATTCTGAGTGGAGGGTTTGAAGAAAAGAATTTTCTTTACGACACAATCAAGCATCAGGATTAGTATGGAGAAACATACATTCAAGAAAGTAAATGAATTTTGCCAAATAAAGACAATGGCTTGCAAGACAAGTGTTTCAGTTTTTCGCGATGTGTCTCTGGAGAAAGGGAATTGCAACAATGCGTATAACGCCTATAACCTAATAGTAAAATATGTCACATCCACTACGCAAAACGAAAAAGAAAAAAAAAACGGTTTTGTAAACTCATTGCTTTTAATTTTTATCAATAGGTTTCGTGTTGTCTAAATGTAACTATGAATGAATGACGCCTTTTCGCTGTATTTTCATATTAAGTTTCAGGAAAGCGTGATAATCTTGGACTCATCATTGGACTAGGTGTAGGCCTGCTTGTTGTCGTGTCCTGTATAATTTCTCTTGTTGGAAAGTTTCTGCAAAATTACTACCCGGACCTCCTCCCACAAGAAGGTGTTAATTTGTGATTTTAATTTTTTTTTTTACTGTTTTATTAAATTGTTTAAATTATCCTTGAAGGTCAGTAAAAATGGAGCGGGCTAGGATGAATCTTACAACAATACTCTGTCCAGTCGTATTCATATCATCGAAATTGTGCTAAATAACCATTTTCTGCACAACAATTCCGTCAGAGACTTAAACTAAATGCAGACAATGGCAATGTAACGTTATGATAATAATTCTGGTATCCATCAGAAAGTAATAAAGAACAAAAAATCCCGTTCCATAATGACAGTATTTATTATTATTATTATTATTATTAATAATTATAATAATAATAATAATAACAATAATAATAATAGTAATACTAGTAATAATAATACTATTAATAATAATAACACATATGTGACCGTGCACCTCAAAACGAACATAAAGTCGCACACACTGATTTTGCGTGAGGACTGGAAATAAGTAAAATGGGTCAACCTAACCGAACTTGACTTTTTCATATTTTCTGAAAGAGCGGGTCTTCTTTTACATTATGCTAAAATTTGGTATCATAAAACGGGCAGGAAAGTGTGTGTGTGTGTTTTTTTTTAGCAGTTTATCTCAAACATTTTTGGTAGAATAGTGTGATTAGGTGTGTCTTTAGAATCCCTTTTTCTTTTCTGAAAAACCTTGTCCACACTTTTCACTTTCAACTCTAATAACTTTTGAAAGGATAGTGCTACTGCTTTGAAAGTTGGCATTAATTATGGACAGAATGTGTTAATGAGGCACGCTTAATTTCAGTTTAATTTGATAATCCCTTCATTGTTGTTACCCTGGTGGTTTACTTCCTGTTTTTTGTCCCATTCATCGCACAGCCAGCACGGTCTGGTAAAGATTAAAGCGCTTCAATAGACACTGTACTTCAGAGCCTCTTTTCTCAGTTCACACTTTTCCCGAGTTTGTGCTTTTTTTCCAATATTTAGATAGGTTAGGAGAGTCCATTTGATTTGAGTTATACATCATTTTAAAGCTTAAAGTCTGCTCTTTCAGAATATGGTCTTAACTAAAAATTCATGTCTGGCGACTTTTTGTTTGTTTTGAGGTGCAGGGTCTATATATATATATATATATACATATATATATATATATGTATTTACATATATATATATATATATATATATATATGTATTTACATATATATATATATATATATATATATATATATATATATATAGTTTCAAGGCAAAATGACCTAAGCGCCATTTTCGAACATCTCAACTAAGTCCATCATCAGATACAGCAAAATAAAACCTTTTCCAGTAGTGCCTCACTTGTGACATAGTAATGAATTTTATTTTCTTTGTGTGTGTGTGAGTGTTGGTTTTTTTTTTTTTTTTTGCAGCTTTAATCACAAATATCTCAACTAACAAGAATGGGGTTGGCTCGTTTTGCGATAAAACTCTTCATATATTTAATCAATCTTTCATAATCCATTCTTAACTTCTATTCATAATTGTGTTATTGCTCTTCTGTTTCAGTGTATGTCATGTCGTGATTGTATATCATAGTTGATTGTTACAAGCAACATTAGTGCCTAACGGCAGGCCTGCAAGTATATACGCGAGACAGGAAGCTAACAATAGATTATCACAAAATATCCGTTGCTGATCCTATGTTCCACATGTTGTTCCACATGCAGGATGTGGATGGAATCCCTGCTGGCGAAGACCACGCGAACTAGAGGGAACTGATGGGGAAAGAGAACTAATGATGGGTATGAGAAACATTTAGATGTAATCATAACCTTTTCTTTCCTTAGTTCGAGCAGTCGTTTTACTTTTGGTACGCTGAATGGTAATGAGAAGTGATAAATTTAGAATTTTGTGTCAAATAGTTGTCGGTATTTTTTTCTTTGTTTTTTTTTTTCCTCTTTTTTTGTGCGCCTGAATAGTATTGTCGCGTATCCACGTATATATTCAACGTAATATAAGTAACAAAATTAATGCAAATGAATAAGATATGTCATAAAGCACCCTCATTTGCTTGCTTGATGGACAAATCCTTTTTTGCCTGTAAAGATATTCATTTCTAGTAGATAGGGGAGTCGTTTTGACAGTCCAAATTGCGCAATTGATTGCACCATCAGTTGTATTACGTAACAGGAGCTATATTAGGTAAATGATGACATCATTTCTTGCGTAACGGATGACCTCATCGATTGCACCATAGGGTGACATCATGGCCGCGTTTATATCATGATTCATCGATTGCAACGCATGGCGCAAGAAAATATTAATGATAGATATCCGCACATGTCGCAACATGTCGTGACATAGTATGAGATCATATCAATTACGTGGTTGTTTTTGGGTGTATGAGATAATCGATTGCAACGTGGATGAAATGACGCTGCATCACCACATGGCGCAACATAACGTGACGGGTGTATGAGATAATCGATTGCAACGTGGCTGGAATGACGCTGCATCACCACATGGCGCAACATAGCGTGACGGGCGTGGGCAAACATAGTGACAACATGAGGTCCAATAATTCGGCGTGATAGGAGAGCTCGCAGCAGCGCCGTTTGATGATATGATGAGGATATAGCAGCATCCCTATAGCCGGTGCGTTGAAGAGAGTGAGCGATGTGAGTGAGAGTGAGGGAGTGAGAGGTCAAAAGCCATTAACGAGGTCGGTTGGGTCTGCTTCGGTCTCTGTGCGACGGGAGAGGGAGAGAGAGGGAGAGAGGATTGGTAACGAGGTCAGCTGTGCCTGCTGCGGGTGCGGAGAGAGAGTGTGAGAGAACTGGGACAGTCGCGTGCCGTCTGTGTCAAGAGGTCAATCGATGCACCGGACGCGTGTGTTAGGATGACTAAGTGGTTAAGAGCACGAACACACTGCATTTATACAATACTTGCTTAAGAATTACTTACAGCGTAATGAAAACATTAAAGAAATCACTATCGACCCTTACACGTAATAGCCTGCTGAGAGAGTATATCGTTGTCGATTCTTTCTTGAAAGTGTGGTGGCTCTTAAAAGAGCCTTTTTTTTTCACGTTCAACTCTACGAATTGAACGTGATTGAAACAGGGGTGCTCATGGTGAGCGTCACCCCTCCAGAAAGTGTAAGCTCTGCCACCCCCCGGTGGACCGTCACGAAGAAGGACCGGCGTTCTTCGTCGGGCGGCGGTGGCGGTGGTGGTGGTGGTGCCTGCATCTCCCGTACTGGTGCCGGCGGAGGCGGCGATCGTCTTGTATGGGGTTCTTCTTTAACCACGACGCTCATTTTGCAGGAGCTGGAATTATGTTTCAACCTGCCAGTACCGGCTCTATTTATAACCCTTTTCGAACATGGAAATAAGTCTGGACGAGAAAAAGTGTGGTATCGGCAGTAAACGAAAAGGCGCCAAAATGAAAGGAGACGACAAAAGCATCAGTCCCGCTACTGACTTTTTGCCAAATGCTTAGTAAGCAGGGAAAGCAGTTGAAGAGAAAATCTCGGAGTTTGCAAATCGTATATCCCAATGGAATTGTTAGTCAGGTTATGTCTTAGACGTGCGTAAGTGCTCGGGAGTCTGGACGAGAAAAAAAAAAACTCGGTATCGGCAGTAAACGAAAAGGCGCCAAAATGAAAGGAGACGACAAAAGCGTCAGTCCCGCTCCTGACTTTTTGCCAAATGCTTAGTAAGCAGGGAAAGCAGTTGAAGAGAAAATCTCGGAATTTGCAAATCGTATATCCCAATGGAATTGTAAACCAGGTTATGTCTTAGACGTGCGTAAGTGCTCGGGAGTCTGGACGAGAGGAACGTGGTACAGGCGGTAACCCCCCCCCCCCCCCCCCCAAGGAAAAAAAAAAAACCAACAGCAACAAACAACAAACAAACAAAAAGAGTGAGCCAAAATTATACCACACGACAAAAGTGTCCACCCACTTACCTTCTGCCAAATGCTTAGTAAGCAGGAAAAAGCGAGTGAAGAGAAAATATCGGAGTTTGCAAATCTAATTCCCCAACAGAATTGTCAGCTACGCTATGAGTCAGAAGCTTTTATTGAACATTGCAATCGTCTAAAATTAGTTGTGCACATTGTCCGAAAATGGCAGCACACAGCGTGGCTTTGAACAACCGTTTTGCAAGGTACAACGAGCAAGGAACGAATGGAAAGAACTTTTGAAACATATTGTGCACAGCACAACGATATTTAAAAAAAAAAAAGCCAAACATTATCTAGATGTAAGTAAAAACAAAAAGGGGGAGTAATCACACACACACACACACACACACACGCACACGCACACGCACAAGCACGCAGACATTGCAACATATGTCGCAATGAGCAGGCAGAAGAGCGCTTTCTAGCCCTAAGTGAAAAAAAAAAGGAAGGAACAATTAGAGTAGCCTCATGATGCAACGTTTAAAAAAAAAAAAAAATATATATATATATATATATAAAGAATATGTCGAAGCTATTGCCCGGAAATGGTGCAATGCAAAGAGATTCTGCCGGTGCAATAGCGATCGGCTATATATACGAGGTTTTTAGAGGGGATAAATCACAGTTCTTATGGGAACATTGCTATCAGCACCGGCAAATCATTCTTCCCTGAATACGCAAATCATGCATGAACCAGAGAGTGCTAAGTTTTCTCCCTCTGCCAGCGAGGTGGCAGGCCAGCACCTCCCCAACCGAGACCGGTTTCAGACACATTCTCCGCAGATGTACGGGTCCTTGCTTCCAGCACCGCGGTATGGCGAGGAGGATGCGGATGATGAGCAGGTGGTGCCCACGTACGCAGATGATGTATCTCGGCCAGAAAGCGGGGTGCCGGAAGAGGGTGAGAACCCCCTATACATACACGAAAATGCCGACTATCCTCATCCGAACAGCCCTGAAGCAATGGCTATTTTCCCTCAAGGGGAACACGGGTATTCGCTCGGAGAAAGGGGACGCTTCGCTGTTGTTCAAACTTTGGGGTTTGGTGTTTACGTTTCCATAAGAGAGTACTATCAGAGAATGAATTCCAACGGTATACTACAGTGGTACCCAACCAAAAAAGGAATTCATCTCAGGGGTGACGAATGGAAAGATCTGATAATGAACATCACGGCAATTGATGGGAAAGTGCGGGAAATGGAGAAGAGACACAAAGCTCAATTTAAAAAACTGGAGGAGAGATTTGTCAAGAAGAGGAGCTCAGTCCAATTCCACCCTATGAATAGACCTGCCAAGAGAATCACCCCTGCCTCTCTCCCCCCTGTCTCTCTTCACGGCAAAGCGCATTCATTGTAGCAGCTGCGTCAGAAAAGGAAAATGGCGTGAACGTGACAATGACAATTTTACATCGTTCATTTCGATTGCAGATGGAGAGACGGAGCAGGAGGATGATCAGAAACTTTTGGAGGACCGTTGCAGAGCCGTCGGTCTTTTCGTCATCTTCATCGCGGTTGAAGTGATGAACACTAAAGTACCCTGCACTGGTTGTGAGGAAGATTTTCCTTCGCAAGTGGATCACCTATGCTTAAATTATGGGGATGGTTTCGAAGATGAGGAACATGAAAGAGAAGAGTATGTCCGTCAAGCCGTGTGTAAACTAGAAAATTGCTTTGAGAACATGGAGAAAGACGCGCTGCTTGAAAGGTGGAAAGAGGTCGCTGTGCTGAAAGACGTGTGCCCTGCCAGGACGCCGGCATACTTTAACAACGACTTTATTGGACAGCTTGCTGAAAAAGTGTTGGACTTGTTTTTGACAGAACCGCGCTTGTGCATTGAATTATACGAAACTGGAAACTTGAAACACACTCCCGAATTACGAAAACATGTTCGCAAACTCATTTTAGGAACCGTGTTTGATTGCGGGGGATTGTGAACTCGCAAAGAAAATTATTGAAACGCACTTTTTTTTTTGTTACGTGCGCTGTGTTTGCATAACCAACACAAACATCTTCCTGCATAACAAAATATAAAATGTTTATACCGCGTCCGATGTAATTATGTGTTAGATAGAAGGCAATAAACAAATACGGGGGGGGGGGGGGGGGGGTTGTATAAATGAAAGGCGACGGGAAATCTTAAATGAGATATTTTGGTAGTATTGGAATACTTTACTCTGTAGTGCGCATTTATTTTTTTTTGTTAATTTTTTGGCTTTTAGATGCATGATACAATGGCTATGACATAATGCCTCGTTGTAACTGATGACAAAATAGAAAAAAAACGATTGTACATACCGTTTTATGATGTGTTACGCTGTAAATAGCAAATGTGTCAGGGGGTTTATCGCCTGAGGGCGCTCTGTATTCTTTTGTGAGCGGAATATTGATCTCGCTTGTAATCCGCAGAAGGGTTACCGGCAGTTAACAATTTTTGCGACACGTTGTACGTACGATTAAATGCGAAATACAATTCATTTATGCCAGTGTCTTCATCATGTCTTTTATTTTATATACCTTTTATGCGTGCCACGGTGTGATGTCGAAATGAAAGAAAGAAGCGAGAGCTGATGGAAGTTTGAGACGTGATTGTATCGCTTAAATCGTGCATGAAGTGAGACAACTGCTTGGTGATGCTTATATTATGTTTTGCGGGAATTTCATGGTAATCTTCATTCGAAATCATAATACTAATCATAATACAGACATTTACAACCAGCAACATATTCATTATAGTGCGCTCAAGTTACTCGCAATAATGATTATGAGCACATACACAATCTGATGGTTACATTACATAAAGTTCCTACTACCGCAACACGTCCCTCTTCAAGGAAAAAAAAAAAGACACCAAATTTGCATTTTTAGTTTTTCTTTTGAAGTCACTGTAGTGTCACAATCCTTTATTAATGAGTGTGTGTAAACGTGTCGGGGCGAAATATGGTTCATAACGGCGAGCATATATAATCTTGTTTGCACTGGATAGGCTCATCATTTGCAGTTATGGACGTGACCATTAAAACACCGTTTAGGATGATTTTGGCCGGACCTTCAATGTCCGGCAAGACTACGTTGATTAGGAAATTGCTAGAGAATGGTGAAATTATGTTCGACCGACAGTTTGTCAAAATTCTTTGGTGTTATGGACAATATCAGGGAGAAACTTTTGCAAAAATAAAGAGCGAAGTTCCAAATGTAGAATTTCACAAAGGATTGCCCGAAGACATTCACACACATTTTGACACGTCTCGGCCTAATCTGCTGATACTCGATGATCTAATGGCAGATGCGTCGAGAGACGAGCGCGTCACTAAACTCTTTACAGTTTACTCCCATCACCTCAAGGCCTCCGTAGCCCTCTTAACACAAAATCTCTATCACAGGGGATCTCAAAGTCGCAGCATAAGCTTAAATGCCGATATTTTGATTCTCACCAAAAACACAAGAGACAGATCGCAGATTCAATACTTGGCCCGCCAGCTGGCGCCAGACAGACCCAAATTTATTCAAGAGAGCTATCAAGACGCCACATCCAGCCCCTATGGTTACCTGTTCTTAGACTTGAAACCTGAAACACCCGAGCAACTGCGAGTGAGGAGCGGTATTTTTCCGGGAGAATTGCACGTTGCTTACTTGAGGAAATGAATATAAAGAGGGATGCAGACAACCGTACCACTCAGTTTGTAAATCAGACATTGTAAGGCAAACGTCTCAACATGACCAAACTGCTAGAGAGAAATGCTCCATTCCTGGAAGTGTTAGCACGTGGGACCCGGAAGCAAAAGCATGCTATACTCAAAGGGGCGGGAGACGATCTTTGTCGGTGTTTGGCCGAAATATGTCACAACGTCTTACACGGATGCCTCAACCTGACATCCCGAGAAACAAGCAAATTGAAAAAACACAAAGCAGAAATCAGAGCTCTGGGAGATCGGAAAGTGTCGTTGACAAAGAAAAAGAAAATTGTGCGACAGAAAGGAGGTTTCCTACCGTTGCTGGCAGCTCCCATTTTGGGGATTCTGGGCGACCTCGTCGTCGGAGGGATTAAAAAAGCTGTGGCGAGAGGGAAGCGTCGAAGAGCAGCTGCAAGACATAAGAGGGGCATGAAGAATAAAAAGTAGCTCAGTATCGCCGGTAGCCAGTGCAGACAGAGGTATGAATAACGCCAAGAAAATGGTCCTTGTGCCCCAGGAAATTGCACAGCAATTTTCACAATCCCACCATTCTACACAGCAACCTACGTATCAAGGTTTGGACAACCTGGACGCGCAAATGCAAGCCATTTTGAGACGGGGTGATATGCCTCTCGATCAAAAAGTTAAGCTCTATCAGCAAGCTCTACTGGGATACATAAATCTACATCAGAAATTAAACCAGCCCATTGCAGTCACCGTTCAAGACGTCGAAAATGCACACACTCATAATCAAGAACTACAATCACTCCCCAAATGGGAAGATGAAGTCATGGAAGGGATCAGCAAATCCCTCCGAGGAAAGGGCAAACGTCTCGTACGGCTCATTCAAACAGAAGGAGGATCCGAGCTTACCTTTAATCATAAAGGAGAATTGTTAAAAAATGGCGCGCTCGTGCCAGGCACACACGCGCTAGATCTCATTAAAGACGTGCTGTCTAAATCGCGGGCGGGAAAGACACGCCCACGAGGATGGAGGGAATTTGCTCTGGCACTGTCTCATCTCAATCCGCCCCGCGATTTGATAGCTGATGGCGCCAGCTGGGAAATGATGCATCCAGAGTCACTACACGAAGAAGAGAAATTATCCGGCCCAACGCCAAGAAAGTCAATGAGAGGAAAGCATAAAAGAGAGAAGACAACGTGGGACTGGATCAGTCAGTATCCCGATTAGATAAGAAGAAGCTGAAGAAGAAGGCGACATCCACTATTTGCAAATAAAACATCGGGGTGAGAGAGAAATTTAGAGCGTAAGAAGAAAAAGAAGATGCCTCGTTTGCCATTCCCCACTTTCCATCTCCAGCTTCGAAGGCTGAGGTGCAACTTTGCTTGTTGTAGAGGGACAATTAGCATAAGAGGTACAGATCATGTCGACGGAAAAGGAGCTGAGCAAAATTTATCACGACGTAAAACACCCTGGAAGTTTTGGAGGTGTCGAAAATCTGTACCAAGCTGCCAAAAGAGACGGGATAAAGGTCACGAGAGGTCAAGTCAAGGAATTTCTCCAGAGTCGTCCGACATACACCAAGCACAAGCCCCTCCGAAGGAGATTTCGCCGCAATAGAGTGTACTCTCACGGTATTGATTTCATCTGGCAGATCGACCTAGTAGATCTGTCCCGTTTCTCCAGATTTAATAAAGGTTACAAATTTATTCTCACCGTGATTGACGTTTTCAGTAAATATGCCTGGACGGTTCCTCTGAAGAATAAAACCGGCGTTACTCTGGTCAAGGCATTCAAGCATATTCTCAAAGATGGGCGATACCCATACAAGGTGCATGCGGACCAGGGCACGGAATTTACGAACAGAAATTTTCAAGCCTTGTTGAAAGAGAATGACATTAGCTTCTACACGACGCACAATGAAACTCACGCTTCCATCGTTGAGCGCTTTAATCGCACGATAAAGACGCGCATATTTCGCTATTTCACAGACAGGAATACCAAGCGGTACATTGACGTATTGCAAGACTTTGTCAACACATATAATAAAAGAAAGCACAGTAGCATCGCGATGGCGCCCAGTGAAGTCACGGATGAGACAGAATTGAAGGTGTGGAACACGCTATATGGCAATCGCGGTACAAAGACAAGCTCAGGTAAACGCTACAAATTTAAAGTTGGGGATCATGTCAGAATTTCAATGCTCGCCCGACCCTTCAAAAAAGGTTACCTGCAGGGATGGACCGACGAAATCTTCAAGATCATAAAGCGTCTACCTCGCGTCCCTCCAGTGTATCGCGTGTCAGATCTCATGGACGAAGAGTTGCATGGAACTTTCTACGCCGAAGAGCTACAGAAAGTTCGTGTTGAAGAGGACGAATACTTTCCCATTGAGAAAATTCTGAAAACAAGAAAGCGCCAGGGCGTCAAAGAATACTACGTCAAGTATCTGAATTGGCCTGAAAAGTTCTCCGCCTGGACAGCGGACGTGAAGCGCTTAAGGGGCCCGTTGTGAGGCCTGCTGTTTTATAAGGAGAAGTAACGTATATCGAGTATCAGTTTGTCAAAATGTCTGGTACTGCGACCAACCAGGACTCCTTTTTTCTCACCCTCCCGTCGAATAGTAGCATGGGAGAATTTCCGGACAATACTCTTACGCACTTCAAAGTGAAACTACCACACCCCGTGCATCTATCCGGTGAATATGAATGCGCTCTCGTCGATGCAACTTTTCCTACTTCGTGGTACAACCTCGTCACTACGGACGAGCATCCGACAAAATCATCTGTCATATACAGAGAAGGGGATCATGTGTTTGAAAAGAAACTTAAAGAGGGCTACTACCCTACCATCAGATCGCTCATCAACGAAATCAGGCCGCAAGGCGAGGAGCGTGCAGCGCTTGCCGAAGGGTGCCAGATAACTGTTATGGAACGTGCTGAAAAAATCATGTTTGATTTTCACGAAGGATGCCAACTGATCCTGAATGGAAGAATCGCACGCATGTTCGGATTTGAAAGCGACTACAAAGAGATAACTGGTAGAGTGATCCCACCTCGAACCTTCAGTCTCAACACCATTGATAACCTGTTTATTTACACGGATATTTTAGAGCATGAAATTGTCGGTGACAGTCGGGCGCCTCTACTCCGAGTTGTGAATGTCGAAAATCGCGGGGGCGTGCAAATATCAGTGCAGTATGACAGCCCGCATTACAAACGAGTTCAAACCAAAGTGTTTGACACGGTCGAGATAGATATAAGAGACGGAACGGGGGAATCTATCCCATTTACACGGGGGACGCTCATCCTAACGCTTCATTTCAAAAGGAGGGCACCCAGTTATTTATGAGCAAAAATGGCTAAACGAGGAAAAACAGCGAGAAAACAGCGCGGGCACAAACGGCGATCGCACAAGAAGAAGAAGAAGTTAGGAGCTACTATGCTCAGGGCCATAAGACTTGTCAGACGAATAGAAGGCAACAAAAGACATAGAGCATCGAGACGTCGTCAACATCGCAAACATCCGATATAAATGAGAGCGAATCACCCCTTAAACGTCAGTCGTCTTTCTGCTCGCGAAATCAACACAATGGAGCTAGTTTCACCCGCAGAATACACGGACTATCATGGATGGCGGCAAAGAGGGCGTGGACTTCCTGTGTTTAAAGGCGCGCCTTATCAGAGGGGACACGGATTTGGAGGTATTCTATCGAGTTTGTTCCGGTTGGCAATACCTGCAGGGAGGGCTGCTATCACGAGCGGAGTCAGGGCACTTCCTAAACTCGGCAAGATTGGCGGGAAAGCTCTCGCCAAAACCGCCCTGAAAAGAGCCCTTCCCGCCATTAGAAAGAATGCGCCTAAATTAGCAAGAGAAGCCGTGAATGCCGGCATAGAGTCGGGAATTCAATTTGCTGTGGATAAACTGGCTAAAAAGAAGAAGGCGACTCGGAAGAGAAAGCACCGTGACGCCGGTGAGACGGTGAGAAGAAAAATTGCCAGAAGAGAATCCATAAAAAGCTCGCGCAGATCGCATGCACGTCACAGTCGGAAAAAAGCAGTGAAGCGTCACACATCCTCATCTAAGCAGAAGTTTGACGATATTTTTGATTAGACAGCATGGGACTCGTGCATGAAAACAGCTGTCCGTGCACAACCAGCGCTCTCGACCTGTTCACGGTCCCACCTACGCAGCTGACGGTGGAAGATGGGTATGCTGTAGACTATCACCCCATTGCAAACATAGACAGCGGACCCATTGAATTCTTCGTGTCAGGGAGCGGTTCGGAGTACATCGACCTTGCCAAGACATATCTACAAGTGAAGGCGAAAGTCGTCAA
This sequence comes from Diadema setosum, assembly GCA_033980235.1. Taxonomy (NCBI): domain Eukaryota; kingdom Metazoa; phylum Echinodermata; class Echinoidea; order Diadematoida; family Diadematidae; genus Diadema; species Diadema setosum. The sequence goes on from CM067067.1 coordinate 7,014,995, forward strand.
GTCAAATGGAACGGATCTGGCAGCTACGGATAAAGTTGCCCCTGTCAACCTTTTCATGCAGGCACTTTTCAGCCAGGTGGATATCAGTCTGAACGAAAAAATCATCACACCCTCAATGCCGACTTATCCGTATCGCGCATACGCTGACGTCATGCTCAACTATGGCCCGGCGGCACTGAAGTCTCTGTACACGATGAGCCTCTTTCATCGGGACACTCCGGGCAAACTTGACGTCACGGAACCGGAGCCAGACGCGGACGATGCTGAAGAAAACGAGGGGCTGAATGCTAGGTATCACTATGTGAAAAATTCGGCCTTGATCGACATGATTTCACCGATACACGCAGACCTTTTCTTTCAGCCCAGGTATCTCATCAATGGAGTAGACCTTCGTGTAAAATTAATTCGCCACAAGGACGCGTTCAGCCTCATGACAAACACTCCGGCATCTGGCTATCGCGTCAAAATTGAAAACTGCACGCTGTTTGTGAGAAAAATCAAAGTTTCCCCCTCAACAGCCCTAACTCACGAGAGGGCGTTGGAGAAAGCAACGGCCAAATATCCCATCGATCGTGTAGTCACAAAGGTGATTTCGGTTCCAGCGGGGCAGATGTCTCTCCAGCAAGACCACGTGTTTCTGGGTCAACTGCCGAAGAAAGTGATCGTCGCCATGGTCGATAATCGGGCTTTCAACGGGAATTACGGAAAGAACCCCTTCAACTTTCAACACTTCAACACCAACTACTTGGCCCTAGATGTAGACGGCAAACTCGTGCCCAGCAAGCCATTTCAGCCAGATTTCGAAGGGACAAAGGGGGAACAGTACATGCGAGAATACTACACGCTATTCTCCGAGCTTAATAAGCTTGAAGCACAGCCAGAACTCTACATTTCGAGGGACGACTATGCCAAAGGTTTTACCCTGTTTGCATTCGATCTGTCCCCAACTGGGAATTCCGAAGGAAGTTTCGCTCTCCGGAAAAACGGGAATCTCCGCCTGGACATCCACTTTAAGGACCCCCTACCGAGTGCCATCAACATTCTCGTCATCGGCACGTTCGAAAACGTGATAGAAATTGACAGAGCTAGAAACATCTTGTACGATTTCAGCGTTTGAAAATGTACAGCAAAGACATTGACAGAGCGCTTCGCAACGATAAGAGGACTTCGCCGGTCTTTGCAGGTGTTTACCCGTCCGACATGCTGCCCATGGGCAAAATAACCTACCCCTCGGCATTTGTTGTCAACCTGGATAGCAGGCATCAAAAAGGCTCGCACTGGATTGCTATTTTCTTCGACAAGTCTGGTAAGAGCGAGGTGTTTGACAGTTATGGAAAACGCCCTCTACCGCCCGCTATTACAACCTTTCTTCGTCGCCATACCCTCAGCGGTAATGCTCGTCACAACACTACGCAGTTGCAGAGTTTCTTCTCCACCGTGTGTGGCGCTTATGCCATATTCTACATCATGCATCGAACTCGGGGAATACCAATGGAACGAATCATCGACATGTTTGATAAAAAGGACAGGGGATACAACGATCGCCATGTTCAGCAATTTGTGGAAAGGCATACCAGTCGCCGTTACCCGCTCTTGGACCCTAGCCTTGTACAGGAACAGTTTGCACGTGCCTTTTATGGGAGACGATGAATTATTTAACGTATATTAGAAGAATTATTTTGAAACAGTTATTTGTGAAACGATTAGTTTGCAACGTCATTTAAAGTTGGTACGTTGTAGCATTGAGTATTCAGAAATTTAATCGCTGTTTCGTGATAAGCAGGATATCGTTTTATTTTTTTTTATTTTTTTTTTTATGACAAGGTAAAGCACTAACGCATAACTGTTCTTATCTTTCTGATTTTTATGTAACGTTAGCATTCAGAAGAGAATGTCTCTAGCCGATATTGGACCTACTTATAGTTTGCAGGAGTAAAAAAAAAAACAAACAAACAAACAAAAAAAAAAAACAAAAAAATAACAACAATGAAAGTCGGAAAAAAAGTAGCGTACCACTATATTGTATGTCCATCTATTACTCATTCGTAAGAGCAATCCGCGTTGTTTCGAGCTCTGTATTTGTATCAATAAAAAAAAGAAAAAACTGCAGAAGGAATTTTGTACCTAGTGTAGTTTGTAATTTTGTCGTAAGCAAATAAAAATCAATAGTTTAAGTTCGATATGTTTCTTTCAATAATGTAAGACATATCATCTTTGTCTGATATATTTTTTTTTTTGAGAAGCGTAGGTTGTAAGGAGAAAAAAAATGGTTTTTAACGTTACCTTTTATTTTGTTGTAAGCGAATAAAAAAAAATCCTAGATCTTCCTTTTGTATTAGAATCTCGATTACTGTTGCGGTCTAATGATCCTCGTTGTTCTTCATTTTCTTTTTTTTTTTTACTGTTAAGTGAAAAGCTGTTAAAGAAATTTTGTGTCTAACATAATTCAATAAAGGCGATTGGTTCGCTTATCATTCTGTAAGATTTGTGAGAAAGAGTCGTTATTGCATTTGTGTCTTCACGCGATCTTACATTATGTCGGATAATCTCATGTCGTGTCATGCCTTAACAGCTAATCACACACACACACACACACACACACACACACTCAAACAAACACACACACACACACTCAAACACACACACACACACGCAAACAAACACATACACACACATTCAAACAAACACACACACACACGCAAACCAACACATACACACACATTCAAACAAACACACACACACACAAACACACACACGCACACACAAACATATCCGTTTGCAATGTAACTGAACAATAGCCCCATAGATGCGTCATTTATGAGCATCATCATTTCACTTCCAAAAACACGAGCGAATTCTATTCTGCAATTGTAAACACAAATCAAACGCATAATTCGTAGCACATCTGATACTTTAATGCTTCAATGGGCGTATAACTTCAAAACGTTCTGATTTTTTTTTTTAATTTCTTACAAACACTCGATGGTTGTAACAATGAGCGTATGGTGTGAACATCATACATTTCAAATAAGCCTCGGCAATAATACAACGTCTATACACATTCATTGACATATACTGGAGAACCCCGTGCGTTTAAAACGAGTTCACAGGTAGCACAAGGTTTTGCGGAGTTAATGAAAACCATGATAGTTTTTATATTAAACTCCTATTTTCGTCACTTTTACAGACTCTTTACCAGATGGCGCTGCACAAACCAGTGGAGATAAATGAATCATATTTTCTCAAAAGTGCCTACATGTTTGACTGAGACCTTGACGGTCTTTACCTCTAGTTTTTTACACATTTTACGCGTCAACAAATTACTTTTACCATCATATGCATCGATTCGTGATTTTTCGCGGCATTCGTACACAAGAGAATACAGAGATAACATAAATGAAAAAGAGAATACAGAGATTTAATACAAGGAAAATACCGTGTAAGAGGATACCCCCAAGAAACTCATTAGTTATACGAGGAAAGATAAGAGAATATGTTGATAATTCATCCTTGAACTTAACCTTAATGAAAGAACAAACTATTCAGCAATTCAAACTATAATTCAAAGACAATATACTTTGCCCGAATCAATGGTCAATGCAGACGTATTGTATTATATCAAACATTGCCGTTGCCTCTGATTTAACTCAATTAATATCCATACGGTAGTGTGTTGTAGTCATCTAATTTCACGCGTTTATCAAACACCACGCGATGAATTTTTTCTTCCGCTCTTGTTATTAATTCTCCCTTGCTGGTTCGCGCAATGCGTCTTGGGTTGGTAACGACGTTGGGCTCTAACTGGACCCCACGCACCATAGATTTAAGACTATCAAAGTTCACAACTCGCTCGTTTCTCAAATTTAGAGTGATACCCCGGACTTTGCACACGGTCGAGTAGTTACCACTCTTCCCCTCATACACCCTGTAAGCATAGTTTTTGCTACCGCCCGAACAAAATTCTTCGATGTAACTGCCATCTCCATGACAGAGCAGTTCGTCGGTCATATCGCCTAAGAAATTTCCCGTCTGCACTTTCGGGGCGCCCTCTCTGTCGATGTATATGACGGAGTCGGTGTCATAGTACAACACGCGATCTTGCAAGAGGTCCAAGTAACTGTAGAGTTTTAGCCTGGCCTGCGCTGTCGTGTAAGCGGCAAGCACTACGTTGGTATTATTGAGGGTGGTTTCGAACTCTGCTTCCGGGGCGTGGACTACCTTCGCGACGAGATCCGTCGGAAACTCAACGCGTATAATCTCTCGGGTGTCATCGGTGAGGCGCTCGAAGAAGGGTCCTGGCTGTGTGAAGTACTCGGCTCTGGCTAGATTACTGCGCTGTCCCATTTTGCCCCACATGCAGTTGAGTGCTGCCTTTCCCACAGCTCGCAATCCTGTATATAACAAATAAAAAAAGAAACAATCGATCAAAATAATGTCCCATTCCTAACAGATAATTGGTCGCAATAATATCTTAATATCATTATGATAACATTATGTAACGTGTTTTTGGTTTGTATAAGTTTTTCTTTATTTCAAAAACTTTTCAATGCCACTAACAATTCATCACTCTCACCTGGGTTGTGTTTGATGCGCTCAGGATCCAGTTCCACGCCTTCCTTCTCCAGGTACTCCCTCACATAGCGCTCCCGGTTAGTGCGAACATCTTCAGGCATCGGAGCACCTTCTTCCTCTCCAGCAAAGCAGCAATCGCTGGGCCAGCCGCTCGCTTCTTGTTTCACCTTTAAGAACGTGTTGATGTAACCAGAAAACAATCCACCCGTCTTGGTCTTTGGATCATATTGCGCGATGTTATGAAAATGCCACACTTCAAACATTTTCCCGAGCTTGTATCCCTTGGTCAATGCATACTTGACTTCTTCCGTCACCCAGGTCCCTTCTAGCATCCTCTCCCCATCAGCGTGTGTACAGGGCGTTTGCTGCTTTTCGATCGCGCACGTTCTGCATAACGTGAACATGAGCTTTGAGGCGACACCTGGGGGGCGGTAGGGAATAACAGGGTGATACAGCTTCCTAGGTGGAATTAGCTGACACTTGATCAAGCCTTCGTACTCTGCAATATCTTTGAAGTTCTCGGTTATGATTTCGGGATGTCCTGTGGGATACTTGCCGACCTTGTTGACCCAGGGATAAAGACTGCACACGTCTACATATGCAATTTTTTCCCCTTCGCCGACTCTGTGATACAGTCGTGAAGCTCCTGTCCTCCCCCCGTAAAACCCCTCTCGCGGATTGAGAGGTGCTCTGACACCCCCTTTAAAGTCTCTGTAGAAGCGTGACATGTCCGGGTCCTCTCTGAGATTTTGATCAAATTCATGCTCCCAGATTACAATCACTTCGTATCCAGCTTTCTCGATTGTTTTTTGCCGCTCCACCGTCTTCTGATAGACGCTCTCGACCGACTCGTCGCTTCCTGGCACAGCAAGATCTCGCCGTCTAAAACATGTCGGACAGCCATGCCAGAGGCACCCGTTAAATTCGTATACGGTCTTCTCGTGCAATCCATCTGCAAAATAGTTGCCTATTCGCACTTCACCTCCGTTCATTGCGTGTCTGATGTTGATGCCTTTTGTATGAGCGATCCATTTGAGCCAGCACAAGGCTTTCACGGAATGATTGTGGTTTAGGTTGTACCCCTGGGGCGGCACCAAACCGATGGTTTCATGACGAAGAAATCGTGTGCGAAATACTCGGCTACAAGCAGAGGCAATTGTGACGTCATCTTTAAACGGGTCGACACCGGATGCCTCGATGAATGCCCTACGAAACGTCATGCAGCCTCTCATCAAAATGTCCACGTCACTATGGCAATATCCCATCATTTCCACCTCCAGGTCATAGTCAGTATTTTCATGTTTGGCGTACCATTCTTCAAACTGTTTTCTCGCGTCGCTTCCTTTCATGCTTTCTGGATCAAAATAAATCTTGTCAGGAATGGGTCCGCGATAACCTTCGTTCGATTTTGTGTTAAAGAGATGAGGGAAGTACCCCTTCCTCAATTCCTTCAAACCAAACGTTTTAGGAAATTTGGCCAGTGGCATGGCTAGAAAACTGAGGGAATCGATCAGCGTCACGTTTTTGTATTCGAGCTTTAGAATTTTTACTCCGTTTTCTATCACGTTAGGTGCTATACCCTGTTCTAGTAGATATTCTTTGATGAACAGCGCATCGTAGCCTCTGGCATTATGCGCAATTGCCCGTCTTCCCGTATGGATTGTGTCAGAAAAAAGCCACTGGCTAAATTCGTTTCTACACGTGTCACCTTTAAAGGTCCATTCTCTCTTCTCGCAGATGTTACACAACTTGTTTTCGGCCTCCCAACACAGTGCACAAACCCGGTATGCAATACACAAATTTGGCACATGCTTGTATATGACCCCTAGTTTGTTTTCGGCAATGGCCTCATCTTGTCGGCATTCAAAGTCATAGAATATGTAGGCCGGGATGGATTCCCGGCACTTTTTCATCCACGATTTACACATTTTGGTCCGAGATATTATGGCGGTTGACGGATTGGATACTGATTCTAACTTCACCAACAGCTCTCCGAGCATTTCATGTCTTTTTTCCAAGGAAGCATATTTTTTTTGTAACTCCTCGTATGGCGCATCTTCCGCGGGCGTCTGACAATCTCCGTCAGTCGTCGAGCATCCGATAAATTTGTCAACCGCGTTTATCAGACTTTGAAGATCTTGCTGGACGAGTGGAAGCATGTAGCACAAGTGCTGTTCGTCACGATGTATTTCAGCCTTACATTGGCGGCAGTATCGCATACCGCAGACATGTTTTTTCTTCGTTCCATCCTTGGTACGATCAATTGTGACGTCACAATCCTTGCATTTGTATACTCTGGCGCATACGCTCACGCCCTCTGAGGCATTGCTTCCTTTCCCCACGCGTTTATGGTTCTCAAAACAAGTCGCATTTTTAAAGTATCTGCGACAGTCGGGACAATGCACCCATTCGGTTATTTCGCAAGGTCCCATGCGGCAGCAGCCACAACCCGATCCAGAGCACACGTGACGCTTTTTGACGGAATATCCCTTCAAGCAGTTACCGCAAAACCCATTCTTTTCCAAGAAGGCTGGCATAGAAGTGATCGTCGCATAGTGTTCGTCGTAATGATACAGAAACAATTGTCTAGTCTTATGCGGCCCGGCATAAAGTATTTCGTTGAATGTGTCCTTGGAGTATACGACTATTTGATAGTCGGGCAAGGCAGCCTGAAATAATTTCAACTCATCAATGCCGCAAGCCTTCTCCACGGAAACCCCGGAAATGTCGTGGAGACGGGTGGCCGCTTCTTTCTGAGTCTTCTCTACGTTAATCATGCTTTTGTAATACCGCGCAGCTTCTGTGTCGTTCGACTTGTCGGCGTGAGCCAGGGCCACGGCTAAAGCGCGGGCACAACACATACTGTCTCGGTTCTTGATACGTACAAAGCAACGTTTTCTCTTCAACCAATTTTGAAAGTCAGTTCTTGCCACGTTCCACTTCCCCTTTCCAGCAGGCATGGATATGTGGAGAAAGGATAACTCAAATCCATTTTCGTCGGTGAGAAATCCGGCGTTGGATTGAAGTACGCCCTCTACGGCTAGCATGACTCGTTCGATTGAAAACTGATCATTTCTCATGACTGGTATCCAAATCGGGGCTCTCAACCCCCCGCCATCAATGATCATACCAATTCTGTCGTGCGGCTGAACTCCGTCGCGCATCAGTGTGAAAATGCTGTCAAACAAGGCATGAACCACTTCGTAGGCATCATGATCGCGTAATAGACTGTATAGGGGGTACACGAGAATCTGATAGTCTATAGCTTCGGATCTAAACCGTCCGACTTTGCGTGCCTTGTGAGCAGCGACACGATAAAATCTACGCACGTTTTCTTCGTCCAGTGGGATCCTCTCGTGATGGTTAGCATCATCCAAAGCCGCTAGATTCGGATCAAACATGTCTCCATTAATGTCATTATCATCTCGCTGGTCAGAGCTGCCATCGAGAGCATCTAAATTACTATCGACCATCTCTCCGCCTACCTCCTCATTTGAAGACTCCTCTTCTCGCCGGTTGCTATCGAGTTCTTCCGTGTTGCTGTCAAACATATTAACATCATCTGTATCATCGCAGCTGGACCCACTCTCTCTGCTATCCCGTCTCCTCTCCACCTCTTCTGCTCTGGCTTGCCGCTGCCTCTCCCTCGCTCTTCGCCTTCTTTCCCGAAGGAGACGAAATAACGCTTCCTCCTCTTTACTCCACTGATTCATCTCTGAGTTTTTGCAGATAACTATTACGTTTCTTTTCTTCCCACTTCTCCCACACTCTTTCCCAGTGCCTCCAAAATTCCGAACCTCCGTAAGGTTCTCTCCACAGTGCAAATAATATTAGCACAGATACCAGCATCATACGCCACTATCTGCCCCGAAGGATGTAGCTACAATAACTTAACCACCGTCGCAATTAGGAAATGATAAAGTATCGCTCTCCCCTATCCCCTTTTATAGCCCGTTTCTCCCTTTGATAACCATTAACACTTACATTAAAACATATTTCTCAGCGTTACGCGATACTCGCCATTGCGCCACCTGTATGCAACAGCGTTCCCAGGAAGTAAACAAGTCAGTCGGCAATTTCCCACGTCCTCGCCGTGACCTCGCTAACTCCCGATGACTCACGCTCTAAGTTCAGACGACACGCGTCCGGTGCAACGATTGACCTCTTGACACAGACGGCACGCGACTGTCCCAGTTCTCTCACACTCTCTCTCCGCACCCGCAGCAGGCACAGCTGACCTCGTTACCAATCCTCTCTCCCTCTCTCTCCCTCTCCCGTCGCACAGAGACCGAAGCAGACCCAACCGACCTCGTTAATGGCTTTTGACCTCTCACTCCCTCACTCTCACTCACATCGCTCACTCTCTTCAATGCACCGGCTATATTAGGATGCTGCTATATCCTCATCATAATCATCAAACGGCGCTGCTGCGAGCTACCCTATCACGCCGAATTATTGGACCTCATGTTGTCACTATGTATGCCCACGTCCGTCACGTTATGTTGCGCCATGTGGTGATGCAGCGTCATTCCAGCCACGTTGCAATCGATTATCTCATACACCCGTCACGTTATGTTGCGCCATGTGGTGATGCAGCGTCATTTCATCCACGTTGCAATCGATTATCTCATACACCCAAAAACAACCACGTAATTGATATGATCTCATACTATGTCACGACATGTTGCGACATGTGCGGATATCTATCATTAATATTTTCTTGCGCCATGCGTTGCAATCGATGAATCATGATATAAACGCGGCCATGATGTCACCCTATGGTGCAATCGATGAGGTCATCCGTTACGCAAGAAATGATGTCATCATTTACCTAATATAGCTCCTGTTACGTAATACAACTGATGGTGCAATCAATTGCGCAATTTGGACTGTCAAAACGACTCCCCTATCTACTATTTCTGACTCTCGTTTCATTTATAAAACGTGACGTGATGAATGTACGTTTGAAAGGATACAACGATGCTTCACTATGAGGTGGATAAGATTAAATGCGGTTTAAGATTTGTCATCATGACATCACTGAGTGGCTCAGTATCTTCTACGGTGAAATTATCCACTACATAACCCATTGCCTACGGGAGTGCTGCAGACGTTGTAGTTTATGGAAATTGCAAATTTTACTAGAGAATGGGTTGACTGTCGCAGACTCTATCTTACGTTCTGAAATTACCAATTACCAAATATCAATTAGAGCAAAACAAAAGTTAAATGCAGATGTTTGTAACTCTGTCTACAGCTCCCTCCCCCTCCCTCTCCCTCTCTCCTTTTGTCTTCCACTCTCCCCCCCTCTCGTTCTCTCTCGCTACACGTATACATTATAAAATGTCTCTGTGTCCTTTTTGCCTTTGTCTTTCCAAGAACCATTTCCAAGGCCATTGGATCAAGTAGTACAGAAATGCATAAACGACCTGAAGGAGTATTACCACGAGTCACGACGCGAGGTCACAATGGATCCACTTAACTTTGAGGAACGTGTTAACTTGGATGAAGTTTACACACATTTGAGTCTAATGGTCAAAAGTGGCATAAGTAAAACGCCAATAACGTACGAGGATCTATTGGTCAATTATGTGAGTGGACCGCTTTCAAAACACATTCTAATCGAGGGTGAGGGAGGTGTCGGTAAGACAACGCTTTGCGATAAGATCGCCTGGGACTGGTGCCAGGGGGAGATTCTCCAGGATCTGGACATGGTTGTCGTAATTCCTCTTCGATATGTTAGTGCGAGTAAAAGTATCGGTGGTATAATACAAAAATATTTGTCTGATTCAAGCTCAGCAACACCAGACAAGATAGACGACTATATTTCATCAAATCTAAGTAAAATTCTTCTTGTATTTGATGGTTTCGACGAGTTTGACGGAAAAATAGAAGACAGGAGTAGCAAGGAGATTATTCGCATTTTAACATTAGCGCAATATGAGTCATGCAGGGTAATTGTGACGTCAAGGCCGTGGATAACACGTGAATTCAAGATGAACAAGAGTCTTGCCAGAGCTTACACTTTTATAAACATCGAAGGATTTGACAAGGAGAATTTGTCCGCTTATATTAGAAGGTACTTTCTGATTAGAGAGAAGAACGTTTTTGCAGAAAGCTTGATCACCTTTATGGAAGAAAATGATGTCATCTGCTCCATTGTGGCCCCGTTTCCAATTTACTGTGCCATGCTTTGCCTCATGTGGAATGAATACAATGAAAAGAAAAGAGAAGAAATGAAACAAATGCAAACGTACTCTGTGATCTTTAGAGAAATTATCTTGCTTTTGAAAAAACACTACGCAGCAAAAGTATGGGAACGTGAACAGAGTCGTAAAGCTGATGAGTATTTTAATGTAGCTGGCAGGGCAATTCAAGCCATAAGTGAAATAGCCCTGACGGGTTTGTTTCAAAAGAATCTTTCATTCCCTGAAGAACAATTCAAAGAATGTCAAGATGCCATGGAAACCTGCTTTCGAGTCGGGGTTTTGACAAAAGAAAAAGATGTCACCGGAGGGGAGCATCAGTGCGACGTCAACAATCAAACCCCTGTTTCATCAACGGTTTCGTTCCCCCACAAACTGTTCCAAGAATATGTTGCAGGGATACATGTTGCACATCTATACGCTATTGATCGTACTAAATACGAACAGCTGAAAGACAAACTTCTCTCTCGATATCTGGAGTTCCGCTACGTTCTCTACTTTGCCTCAGCTTCAGGGAAAGAACTCGGTCTTGATATCATCAAGGGATTGGTAAAGTGTACCGAGCGTTATTTCTGCGTGAACGTTACGCTTGAATGTCATACTGAAGAGGCCGCTAGAGCAGTGGGAGATACATGGAAAGACTATACAATAACACCAACGTCATATATTGCGCCAGAACATACAACTTCAGGTATTGTGTTCATGGTGCACTGCAACCAAGTGGTGAGTGGCGTTGTTCGAATATCGACGTAAAAGTCCTAGAAAGACTACTTGAAACGTCATTGTTATTTCGAGTTTCTTATCTTTATTTTCTTTCTTCATCCTCCCCTGTATTAATTGTCTTTTTAAAGCCCTAACCGGATCATTGTGAATTGTTCTCATATATTGAGATAACGATTTATTTTTCCCTCTGCTGACTGTACAGGTGTCAATTAAAAATGAAATGGCATGTGAGGTAATTCGAAGCTGATGTCATCCGTTTGTTATAAGCCCGTATAATATGTCATTTCGAGACCATTGTTTAATCACAAAAACTTGATTGAACCAAACAATACTTTTGTCTTCAGAGAATGACTAGATTCCATCGGGAGAGGCAAGTTCAATGATGTAGGGCCTATATTCATTGTGATTTTTTTTTTCGATCGTCAAAGAGTTCTCACACTCTCGAGGCAAGACGCCATATTTTGCAATGCATTCTGATTGAGTACATGCATTTAGGGTACCCACTAACTTGTTGATTTTTTTTTTACCCCAACAGGGTATTTATTGCCTCCATAATTCAACATTTTATATCACATTATACAAAAAGTGGAAAAAGAAAATACACGGAGCTTAAGACATTCTTGAGATTAAAAAAACAAAAAACCACGAACTATTTACTCAATATACTTCATTTGCTTTGGTAAATTATCATGTGTTTTCTTACTATTCAGATCTTCCTCTATTCTTTTACAAATTTCTCCTTCAAACAAATGTTGCAAATTAGTTTCACGACATTCTTTTCCGGTTTTATTTCTTAACAGTCTATATTCATAAATACACCAAAAGGCAATTGTCAAAAACAAATCTAATTCATTCTCCTTATGGGCTTTTAACAGATGCATTCCTGTTATCTCAAAATCAACATTATATATAATTTTGATTATAACTGTTAGATACGAAAAGAAAATCTTATTTAATCTACACTCAATAAACGCATGTAGATTATCTTTATCTACACCGCAGTGCTCAAATTTTCCATCTCTTTTGATATGCCATCTGAACAATTTCTTTTTAACTGGTAGTAAATTATACAAAATCTTAAAATCAACTTCTCTCAATTTGTTTTCTTTACAATAACACAAGTTTCTTTTGAATATATTCATCCAGTCAAATGATGAGTCGAATATCTTTTCCCAGTGTATACAACATCTGTTACTGTCGGGACAATGTGTACACAACAGTTTGTAAAACTGTTTGGCTGAAACATCTTGAATACTTCTTTTCTGCTTTCTCATTCCTATTCTTATTTTAGGAATTTCTAATGACCTATTATGAAACTTTATACATGATTCCGTATAATTGCTTATCCATGCTTTTGGGATAGTCTGGCGTAATAAGATATAATAAAAAATCAATGCTTACTTTTCTGGCGTTTAAGTTGAGACAGAATTTCTGGAATGGATATAAAATGACCATTCTTGAAAATGTCTTTAAAAATACAATTCCACTGTAATACCAACCATCGTAAAATAAAGTATTTTTATGAAAAGTTACATTTTTAGTATGCCATAAGATTTTATATTGTACTCCATGTACCATGGGTTGATATTTTAAACAAATATTATTCTTTATCATTAACAAAGCTTCTAATATTTCATTGTAAAACAATGGGAGTTGAATTTTACTTATCATTTTCATATTAAAGCAATCCAAATTGGAATGTAGTAACAATTCTAATCCACCAAAAAGTTACACCAATAAAAACACATTCTACTCCATGTTCCTTTCTTTGCACCTATAGTGCGTCCAAGCCATCTCAATCGGAAGCTGAGTTTTTGCTTGGAAAGGTCGATCATGTTAACGCCTCCTTTTTCAAACTCTTTAATCATAATAGTTCGTTTCACCTTTTGAGTTTTTGCTTGCCAAATGAAAGTGTATAACAAATTATTCAATCTTTTCAATATTTTCTAAGGAATTGTTTCAACCGTAAGTATATGAACTATCTGACTTAAAGCTAAGGTCTTTACAATAATCAATCTACCAAAAAGAGTAAGTTTGCTTTTTCTCCAGTTGTCCAAAAGTCTTTGCAATTTCGTAAGTTTGTTTTCCCAAATCAAAGCTCGTGCTTTATCCATATCAGGTGAAACATAAAACCCTAAGCACTTTGTGGGTGTGTCTGTCCACACTAAATCAAGATCGTCAAGTGACCATTTTGACTTGGCAGCTCCCAGCCACATAACTGATGTTTTGTTCTTATTCAAATTTGGTCCTGCTACATTTCCAAATATTTCCAACTCTTCACTTACTATTTCTAATGATTGTTTATCTGAAACAAAGAATAATGTGTCATCTGCATATTGTAATAATTTTACTTCAAAATTTTCATCCATCTTTAGAACAGAAATACCATTTATACATTTATCATTTTCTTATTCGGGTCGACATAAATTCTGCAGCAAGCACAAAAAGTAAAGCTGAAAGTGGACATCCTTGTCTAATGCCTCTTTGTATTATGAAAGACTCAGATATCCAGCCATTTGCTAACACCGAGCTGCGAATATCTGTATACAGTATTTTTTTGTCCATGTCTGAAAAATATTACCAAAATTGAATTTGTTTAAACACAGCAACATAAAATCAAAATCAATTACATCAAAAGCTTTTGAAAAATCTGCCATCATTATTGCACCATCGATTCCTTTTCTTTTCATGTATTCACTAATATCGATTGTCATTCGAATATTTTTTGTTTTTGTTTTAAAGAATAATTTATTCTTCATCAATGGGAAACATAACATACAAACAAATTTATACAAAATTCTCTGGACCAATTTCATAATCCTTTACATCAATAAATACAAAATTTATACCAAAACTTTACACTCTGATACATTTTTTTTTCACAATCCATATACACAATCCATATATAGACGTCACTTCTTTTCTAGTTTTACACTACTAATCCCTCATTCTCTTAACAATTTTATTCTTTCATTACATTATAAATTCTATTAACTAAATCACTTACCAAAAAAAAATAATTTCTTTTCAGCTTTCATTCAATCCAACCTAAAATATCAATATCCATTGATTGAAGTTTATTGTAAAAAAAAAACAGCCCCCTCCCTCGCACCCCCGACCACTCTATACCCCCGTCCATTCTCCCTCTTACTATCCCACCCCCATCCCCCTCCCCCTTCCAAAACCCCCATCACAACAAAACCTCAAAGGCAACTGAAACCTATGTGTCCTGACTTACATTATAAGACATATTACAATCTCTTCCCAACTCAACTGTTGCAAATCAACATATTCAAAAAAAAAAAGCTACATTTTCCCCAAACTTTACTAGCAAATTCACATGTATAAAATATATGTTTATACGTCTCTTCCTCTTTATGACAAAAAGAACATGAATTATCATTTACGAACTTAAACTGAAATAATTGATGATTTGTGTACACTATTCCATGCAATAATCTATATTGAAAATCCCTCAAAACAGAACTGAAAGTGCTACTTCTTATCCTACTAAAAGTACATTTTATATCTTTATTAGAAAACTCACAAAAATATAAATCTCTCATTTTTTCTATCACCAAAGAATCATCACTTACTTTCTTCACTAATTCAACATAAATGTCTTTAGAGGTAATCTTTTCCAAAGGAATTTCCTACCCATTTCTTATAAAAATCATTTCATCAACACTTGTATTCTTCTCTACCTCTGTGTTCTCTGTGTTCCTTTTCCAACCAATTGGAAGCGCTTCATATATCTTCTGAATACTCAAAATATTTAGATAATTAAATCCTTTATTATAAAAATATTCAACAGAAAATAATTTACCATTCCTATCCATTATATGTTCCAATCTAAAACATTTTTTCAAAAACAAATTTTCATCAAAACTGCATTTTCCCTCAATACGAATCATTTTATTATTAAACAATACTTCCTTCCTTATTTGATTATGATCATTAAAATTATATTAAAAGCGGATAATCGATTTTTGATATAACCAGTTTGATCTTCGTTTACAATTTCCCTAATCACTGATTGCAAGCGCGTGTGGCTAAAACTGCGGCAATTATCTTGTTGTCGCAGTTCAATAGTGTAATTGGTCTCCGATTTTCTAAATGTCGCTGATCTATTTTTTTTTAATAAATCAGTGTTACGAGTCCATTTTTTTTTTGAATTTCAGACATTTCTTTCATTTTGAAACAATCATTAAAAAAAATTCAACAATAAAAATTGAGTTTCATCCCAAAAAGTTTGATAAAATTCTATAGGTATACCATCAGAACCGGGTGATTTGTTTGTATTCATTGAAAAAAGGCACGTTTGCATTCAGCAATTATTGTTAGCAGACGGTCGCATTTGTTTTTTCCCTCTTCAATCAATGTAGGAATTTGAACTGAATTGATATACTGATTTTGCTTATTTTCATCAATATTAGATTTCTTGTATAACAGTGAATAAAATTCACTACTTCTTGCAGTATTTCTGTTTGCTCAGTTAAACATCTGTCTTTTTCTATTATCTGGTTTGTCTCTTTTCTTTCTGATTTATATTTTTCTAAGCCTAGAAAATATTTCGTACACTTTTCCCCTTTTTCATCCACCTAACTCTTGCTCTAACAGCTGCGCCTCTACATTCTCTTTCATTAACCTGTTCAAGTTTTTTCTTATTACATATATATATATTTTTTTACTCTTTCCGTATCTTTACATCACTGTCTACATCAATCATTCCCTGAAGTTCACTGAAGTTTTGTTCTAAGTATACTTTTGCTTCTTTCTTTCTTGAAGCTATATCTTTGCAGAACTTTTGCGTGAACTCACGTACTTATATCTTTATGAGTTCCCATACCTGTGTAAAAGAAAAACATGTATTACCTGAAATACTTCTGATGAAAGATTTAATTTTTTGTTGATATACTTCATCTTTTGATATGTCTGTATTCATTTTCCGACACCCTGGACCTTTAGAAATATTTGAAATCTTTAACTTAAGGGAAATAGCATTATGATCAGATTTATAACATGGTCTATATCATTTGACAAAACCTTTGCTTGCGCACTTTTACTGACTAACCAGTAGTCAAGTCTTGATGCTACATTTAATGACAAATCTCCCCACCTACAATAAGATGGACTTCATTTTTTGAAGTATTAATAACTCAACCATTTATCAATTTTCATAAAGAAACTTTCTCTTTTCATCTTTTTAGCCGGTGCATAAACATTTACTACGATTACATCATAACCGTCTAACTTAGCATCTAAAAGTAGAGTCCTTCCATCATTTTATTTTATTTTATTTTATTTATTTCTATGTCAAATCATTATCTATAAGAATCGCCACACCACAAGAGTGATTGGTACCATGAGAAGAGAAACATTTGCCTCTCCATTCACTTTGGGTAATTGTTTCCATATCTTTTGTCCAGTATGTTTCTTGCAAAAACATTATGTTAACTTTTTGCTGTTTACACCATTTATATATCTGAATTCGTTTAAGTTTGTTCCTTAATCCTCTCACATTCAGACTAAGCAAATGACATAAAGAAGAAGTCATTTGGGAAGTGAATGCTTTCATCTTTTTTTCGCGGTTTTCTTCTTGGGTTTCTGCTTTCTTTTAGATGTCTGGTTCACTTTACCACGCACTCTTCCTGTTTCTGGAGACTCTGCCGAGAAATCAGACTGGTGCCGAGTGATGTTGTCTTCCTCGCACTCTGAATATTCACCTGATTCAGACTCGTCTTCTTCAGAGCAGGCACTGTTGTCTGCTGAGTGTTGGTCGCTTATACCCCCATCTCACTAGACGGCGATTCCGCTATGATCATCAAAAATGGACAAAGCGCGGCGGATCGTGGCTTGATCGCTTTAGATCTTCTCCGTCGTATCTTGAGCGGTTCAGAAGCGCGGAGGGTCGCCATCATCGCCATGGTCGGCGACCTCGCTACGGAAGTTTTGAACATGTCCAAAACTTCCGTAGCGAGGTCGCCGTGGTTTTAGAGCGTATCACAATCGCCTCACGAGCGCATTAAAAGCGACACATTCGTAACTCTGACGGGGTAGCAACGCGTTAATCGTTACTCGAACGCTGCTCAAGCGCATCGAAAGCGGCCCCATCGCCCATGAAAATAACCACTCTTAAGGTATTACGTACAAGAACTAGCCATGAACGAAAGAAAGTGATGCCCAAAACAGGAAGGTGGACATGGAGAAAAGCGTATAAAATTCATTTTCCACGTACACTCTGTACGAATCTACTCTGTTTATTACATTGTTTGTTTGTCATATACCATTTGCAAGTCAATGAAAGTGAATTTGATTGTATTTTTTTCAAATATATCTTCCTAAAATTGTCTCATTGTAGGATACGATTTGTAGTTTGCTCGTAAGCCAGTTCTTTAATATCATATACACATTTTACCCTTTTCATTGAACGGATGACTTAACTAATAGTGCAATTTCACATCAGGTTCTAACTGGTGTGTTCTAGAATGCTAAGATGTAAGGGTAAAGCCATATTTTGCATATCCATGTTGGTTTGACACTGACATCTGCCTGAAGACATTCAATCACGAAACCCATTTTATACCCCGATCGCTTGAGATCGGAGCATGAGCCCGGCGTAAACGTATCACTGTCGCTCCGATCGTATCACTGTTGTAGTGAGGTCTTAATAAGCGTACGAATATCGCAATATGATCGCTTTGATCGCAGAAGCAGCGCGTCTCGTCGGCTTGGAAAAGCGGCAAAAACGTGGCAGCGTCGCAGCTTTATCGCGGCACTATCGCCTACAGCGCAGGTTGAGTGTAGAGAAACCGTAGTGCAATTGCCTCGGAGGCCAAAAATGGAGACGGACGGCGATCGCGCCACGATTTGTTAAATCGTCACAGATCGTTATGGTCGCCATGGTCGCCTTCCTAGTGAGATGGGGGCCCTAGTACGCTGGTCTCAGCTGGCTTTCCATTGTTTTCGCGAATAGCGTCGCTGTGTTGTTGTCTAGCTTGCTCGATGAATTGCGTAATTTTTTGATTGCTGCTGATTGGACGGTTTTGGGGGTGCGGTCTGATCAGCTGTCTGGGACCTCTGTTCAGCGGGACGAAACGCAGCGCCGGATTCCGGCTGTTGGAGGTTCGCTGCATCCGAAGAGCGCATGTTGTTGCTGTTCTCGTGATCTCTCCGTGGACCAGCATGGTGTCGGTATGGAGACGTAGAAGATGCTGCTCTGCTGCTACTCCGTGTTCTCCGGGGGAGGCTGTTGCTTCTTCGATGGGTCAGGTGAATTTGCGGATGTTTCTCGGCAGGAGGGAAGTCTGTCTCATACCAGTCCCATGATGGAGCATTATCTGCTTGGCGGCCTTCGTGGCGACGTCTTGGGTCTTCTGTTTGAGACCATCGAGAGGGCTGTCTCGTTCCTGATTGTTGATTGGCTGGAGAGGTGGGTGTGTCGTGGGTTGGGCAGTCAGCTTCGACGTGACCGGTTTGTTTACAACTCCGACACGCGATCTCATTCATACATGCTGAGCGCAGGTGTCCAGGCTTCAGGCATCTCGAACATATCTTGTTCGTTTTGTTTGGGTCTGGCTGTCCAACATGGAAGATCCTTCCCTTGAAAGGCCCAAAGGTGATTGTTCGTGGGAGAGGTGACGCCATGGGTTCTACATAGACCACACGATCTCCAGTCAAACACTCTGTCAGTTTCCCATCCACTCTTAGTTTCTGATAGTACATTTTCCCCGTTATTTTGCATTTTCTCCTCTCTAGCTCATCGGTTATCATGTTCTCATGAACTGACAGCGGTATGTCTTTTACGACAAGACGCAGTGTTTCCTCTCTGCCATCCGGAAGGAAAGGATTCAAGTCATACACACACACATTGACACTACGAATGTTCAGGCCATTAGTGATGAGTTTGATACGAGCATCTTTATCCATAATGTACAAGCGCCAAAGTCCCCCAATTCTCTGAATTCCTTCGATTTCACTTGAGGTATAACGTGAAGGAGACATTTGAACAGTACATCTGCGTACACGTTTTTCCCATTAAAGTCTGGAATATCCTTGCTCTTGAGAAAAACTGGCTTACCTCTGTTCGGCTCTTGACTTTCGCCAGTCATTGCTGAATTCGACACACTGGTCGCCATTTTCAGGCATTTCTTAAAGTCTTATTGTAGAAATCGTCCAGCATCCACTGTTCTTAGTCTAAATAGCACGATTTTCCTGGCTCAATTGCTTCAAAAGGTGTTTCTAGATCAAAAGTTATATATATATCATTCACTTTCACTCACAAACAGTAAAATCAGGGAGATTTTCTGACTCCGTCAAAGTAGTCGTGACTGCTCCGATGAAGCGAAAATAGCGCCCTCACTAACTTGTTGATGAATAAGCCAGTTCGTAGTTCCACTTTGCGCATGAGCAGAAAAAGGTCATTTTTACCAAGAGGCAAGTTGGTTTTTAAATTCACTGAGATAAGCATCTGTCATACAATGATTATTCATGCAATCCTTGTAAATGTTGCTTGCCAGTATATCCACCTGACAGCAAACCTGGTATTTGGCAATAAGAATAAAACAGTTTTTTAATGCGTTCAATGAAAAACAATGAAATGGATGCTTCCCCGACGGTTGATTGACGGACCATTCCGGTCACCTGGTCTATGCAAGTTCATTCATTGTTTGAACACGAATTCCATGAATTAGGCCTATTACGTCGGGCAAGCTTACCGGTACCCATAATGTCTCTTTGAAAACGATTGAAATGCCTAACCAACCGAGAAAAAAGAAAGGTCATTTGTACCAACGTGCCCATGAGCTAATTACGAACTGGCTTATTCATGTCTACACCTTCAGCTCAGACTAATGTAAAAGAAATTTAACAATCGTTCTTTCATTCTCAATCGTTTCATTCCTGAATGACGTTATTAAAGATATAAATTGAATGGGGACCATCATTTTCTCGGAAAACCCTAGCCATACAACTGCGTGTGCACTTTCGGCCTTCCACTTTAATCAATCATTACTGGTCACTCTATCAATCAATGTTCGTGCCCATCAGAAATCGTTACGGATTAAGAAAGCCAACTGCGGAAGAACTGTGTCCCTTGACCTCGCGGAGGGAATGTGTTCCAGCCGTGTACTGCGCAAAGTGATAATAACGGACTCAAAATTTCACACGGACTTCTACAAGATCGTCGGAGACAAAGCTTCCACCTGTCAGGTATACGATAGCGCCATAACAGTGCATTGTGCTGTAAAGACTTAACTTGAACAGTTCGGGAGTGCACAATTTATGTTGGAAAGTTTTGTTTTATGAAAGCTCGGTTTTGCACCTTGAAACAACTCCATGCAAATTATTGCCTTATTCGTTTCTTTCTTTCTTGTCTCTTTTTCTTACCATAAGTCAATTCAGTTGCAATTCTCCGCGATAGGTTCATGTTTTTTTTTTTGTTTTTTTATTGTTCCATATTCCACATTTCAAGAAATACATAAAACATAAACATCACAATACAAAAGCCTGGATGAATTGTCAAGTACAGTTTATAAGACAATAAAACATGTGAAATATGAGGAATCTACATAGAAGCATTGCTTGTAGGGTGTAGATTCCCAGATGCGGATGTGAGATTATTTCTTACTTGGTATATGTAATTAAAGGAATGACAATTTGTGAATTGGAGAAACATAAACGCCAAAAAGTAAAAAGAAAAAGAAAAAAACAAAGAAAACAATGTCCGCGGCACAAGACTTCTTGAGAGTTGCGTGATCACCCGAGCGAGGTACAAGTCAGATGCAGTGTACAATAGCAGAGATACCAAATGTGTACAAAGGAAGTTCAGGAGATGATACAGAAATCACGAGCGAGGCACATGTTACATAATCGATAATGTCAGTAATGTGAAGTATGATCAGAGAATGTCGAGGAGGATTGAAGAATAGCTATAGATATGAATTCAGAAAAACTAGTTTAAGTTTATGCTTAAATGAATAGAGAGACTGGGATTGGATTATTTCTCTATCCAACTCATTCCAAAATTTAGGTCCTGTAGTGGTTATTGTTTTTAAAGCAGATACGGTCCGTACAGGAGAAAGATGAAAAGAATCTTTTTGTCTAGTAAGGTAAGAATGAACTTCAGAATTTTTGACGAACATCGAAGAAAACACATCAGGGAGACCACCTGAGTTTAACTGATACATAAATGACCCGATATTGAAATGATATAAATCCTGGATTTTGAGTGTTCTGCTGGAAAAGAATAAGACATTAGTGTGTTCCAAAAATGTGGCGAAGTTAATTATCCGTATAGCTCTTTTCTGTATCAGTAATAAAGAATTGAGTCTAGTTGTACAGCAGTTTCCCCATGCCAGGATTCCATAACCTATATAAGGCAAAAATAGAGTAGAATACAATGAATGGAGAACATGTTTAGGAAAATACTGTTTTAACTTATACATAACACCTACATTTTTGGACAGTAATTTACGCAATGAATCAACATGAACTTTCCATGTCAACTTACAATCAATATAAAGACCAAGGAATTTTATATATTCCACCTGGTTCAATTCCACGTCGTTAACAACCAACTTACCCGGTAAAATATTGATTATATTGCTAAAAACCATAAATTTTGTCTTGGTCAAATTCAATGACAATTTATTAGCCTGAATCCACTTAGATACTGATTTTAATTCAGTATTAATGGTATTCAGTAAAACATGAGGGTTTCGATTTGAATAAAAATGCTGGTGTCATCGGCAAAAAGTAGAAAATAGAGCAGAGAGGACGAACTGCGAAAGTCATTCATATAAAGAATAAACAACAAAGGACCTAAAAGGGATCCTTGCGGTACCCCACAAGTTATAGGCTGTGAGCTGGACACATGGCCATTCAAACTAACAAATTGAGTTCTTCCAGTAAGGTAACTTCTAAACCACTCCAAGGCCCTTCCACGAATCCCATAGTGATGTAATTTGTACAATAATATTTCATGGTTGATTGTGTCAAAGGCCTTGGAGTAGTCAAGAAAGATACCTACTGTGTGACACTTGGCATCGATCGCTTTGATAATTTGTCTAGCATGAGTAAAATAGCATGAATTGTGGAATGCTTTTTACGAAATCCAAATTGATTATCATCTATTACATTACAGTCGTTTAAGAATCGGAATACACGTGTGTACACAATCTTTTCAAGTAATTTAGAAAAAGAACTTAATAACGATATTGGTCGATAATTTCCCAGTTCGTCCTCTCGGCCCTTTTTATATATCGGGATAACTTTAGTGATTTTCATCCTAGTAGGCACTACACCGTTCAGTAATGACAAATTAAATATATGGGCGAGGGGTACAACAATCTCATGTACAACATATTTCAGAAGATAATTAGAAATTCCATCATAACCAGTACTTTTTTTTTTGGCTTTAAGATTATTTACAATGTCAACAATTTCAGAATCTAATACAGGCATAAAAAACAAAGATTGATTATTGCGATGACTTAAATACGTAGAAAACGGTATGTCCGTTTCCGGAATAACATCAGCTAAATTAGATCCAACCTTCACAAAATATGAGTTAACCGCTTCAGAGATTTCATTATCATCTCTTTACTCGATGTCATTTAAACAAATCTTATGGATATCCGATTTATTTCGTTTCTTCTGAAGAACATCATTAATGACTTTCCACGTGAATTTAATGTCCTTCTCATGGAGAAGAAACAGTGAAGAAAAATATTTCTTTTTGCCTCACGCAACACAGAAGTAAGAACATTACGATAACTAGTATATTTGCTTTTAGCAGCATCAGTTTTGTGAGACTTGAATATATAAAAAAGCTTATTTTTCCTATTGATAGACCTCAACAAAGATTTCGATATCCAGGGGGATCGTGGTATCTTTTTATAATTTGATCTAGATTGTGATCTTATTGGAAAATGAAAAGAGAAAAGAGGAGCGATCAGATCAACAAACTT
Source organism: Diadema setosum (assembly GCA_033980235.1). NCBI lineage: Eukaryota > Metazoa > Echinodermata > Echinoidea > Diadematoida > Diadematidae > Diadema > Diadema setosum. Next base: position 7,038,465 of record CM067067.1, read on the forward strand.
ATCATATGCATCATTAGGCTCATTCGCATTGAGAACCACTGACCAATCAACATTTAACAGGCTTTCCTTAAATCTTATAATATTTTGTTCAGACATAACACGATCTGTAGAATTCATTTCCCAAGTTGCAGGTTTAAAACGATTTAGTGTAAATGGACTGGAAGCAAACACTGGGAAATGATCAGACATATCCGAAACTATTATACCTTGATCAGTTGGATAATGAATATTAGTGAATATATTATCAATAATTGTATACGCTGAATCAAATATTCTGGTAGGTTTAGTTATACACGGCGTAAAAGCATATGAAAAAATAGTGTCCACAAAATCCTGGCAGCAGGGCTTTTCGTGATACTGCAGTAAATCAAGATTGAAATCCCCCATTAAAAAACAATGTTTATTATGCAAAGACTCAGAATTCAATACGGAATTCAGTACATCAAAAAAAGCAGTATGATTACAGTTTGGTGGTCTATAAATCTCACCAATCAAAATATTCTTTCCAGCTGGTATGTCGATTTCAATAAAAATGCTTTAAAAATCTTCAGTCATATGACATAAATTCTGAATCAAATTAAAATTGAATCCTTTCTGAACATAAAGAGCCACACCCCCTCCATGTTTATTTACTCTATTATTAAACACAAGAGAATATCCATTCAAATGAACTAGGGGAAATGACACGTCAGACAGCCACGTTTCGCACAAACCTATAACAGGAAAATCCACAATCATGTGGATCATGAACATCACTTTGTTTTGTTTCTTCTTGTTTTCTGCAACACAAATTGTAAGAATCTGTTTTATATCGTGACATGAGATACATAAACAACCATTAATTGGCCTGGATGTGGGAAAAAGAAGAGAGACTTAACTGACTGTGTGTAGGCCTACTTCGGCAGTCTAGGTTGATGCGACTGATGCAAATTATATTGTACACACTCTTTATGTGGTCTCAGTAAATAATTATGATGATGATTATAATGACAATTATTATCATGATAATAATAATAACAACATTAATCAATTATAATAACAATGATATTAACAATATTAACAACAATAACACTCAGGTCTTCTTTATCCAGGGTAGCCTCTTCAGTGTTGCCACTGCTCTGCCAGAGGGCCCTGCCATTATTATTACCCTAGCGTTCTAGGCACCCATTTAACACATTTGGGTCGAGAGGGACATGTTATGCCTAAAAACATCTTGTCCAAGGACGTAAGGACTGGGTGGGAATCGAACCCGCGTCCTCCGATTTGGAAGCCGGGGGTCTAATCCACTACGCCACAGCGCCCCCACATGTGCTTTGTTTATTACTATAAATGTTGTACCATCATTTATGAAGTTCCAAATAGAAACAAACACAAACAAAGAAAATGACAGTAACTCTGTTAGGTGACTTGTAATATCAAAATAAGTGTAGCGGGACGAAGGTATAGATGTTAAGTGTTAGGTGAAAATGAAAGTAAATCAATAACTTTTCTTTGTTTTAATCTTGAAATCTTTATTAACTCTTTGGAACTACTATACTGATGGTGCTTATTGCCAACAAATGCCCGTACATATCACGATGGATACTTGTTCAGTGCTTCTGCCTCAACAATGGCCATGTGTAGGGTCTACTTTATATAAATCAATCATGATTACTTTATTTCATTAATCCGATTCGTGTTACTCCTTGATTTTTTTTTTATTTGTACAGATTCAAGATTTGGAGTTGTCTTTTACCAGCTGGGATGATGGCTCTCATTTTCAATCCTCGATGGGGGGTGACTTGGCCAAATGGGTATTCACTATGCCAAATCTTTCGAGCTTCCGTGTGACATGCCCCTACCTGGACGGTGCATTTCTCTCAACAGCGGCCGCCTCAGCAGCATCATGTCAGGTATACACCTTGCACTATACATGATTTACATTTAGCGACTATTATTATCATTTGTGTGTATGTGTGTGTGTGTGTCTGTGTGTCCAAATATTCTCTGTTTCTAGGTTACTCATTTCGTTTATTATTTAGTCTGCCGACCGTCACTGATTGGGTTGTACTTCCTTTTATATATATATGGCTCCTGCGAGTACAGTGCACTCCCGTTATAACGAGCACGGTTATAACGAAATTCCACTTATAACGAAGTAAAAGTTCAGACCGTAACCTTATCCGCTCTATGTATTTCTATTGTTTATCTGTTCGGTTATAACGAAATTTCGATATTTTCTGAAATAATATCTGAAACAAGAGAGAGAGAGAGGGAGGGATAGAGTAAACATTTCAATGTGGGGAATTGTTTGATCATCCTCCTGTGATGATGCGTGTAACTGTTCCATGGCACATTCCCGGTCTCCACTTTTACATTAACTTTAATATCAGTACTGATAAGGAAAGATGGATTCTTCAGATTTCACCATTTTTGCCCGACATTTCTGTTGGTTAATTTCGTATTCTACAGATACAAAACCTGACGTTTATCACTGACAATTGGAACACCAATGCAGCAGAATATGCGTCGTCTGTGGAAAAAGATTTCGCTGTGTGTTTGTGTACTATGCCACGTCTTTCAAGCTTCAGTTTCGAATGCAACTTCTTGCCAGCAGATGATTTCTTCTCAACAGCCGCAAAACTGGCCCAATCCTGCAAGGTATGTCACTTTTAACTGTGCACAGTGAAAAGATGTATCAAAGTATCTCTCCCTATCTCTCTCTCACACTACATATGTATTTTCCTATTTTCCTATATGTTATGTATTATGTACGATGGCTGCATGCAAATCAAGCAATGCTTAAGCTGTAGCCCTTCTGTTTAATTCATTGCATCGATGATATGTTTTGTTGTACATTGTAAATGCAATGAAGAGACTGTATTGCTCTATCATTATCCTAAAGGCAATGAAAAAAAAAACTTACTTTGTTAACAATGTTTATGTACAATATATACATTGTACATGTATGGCACCAACATATATAATACAAATGTATGTATCTGCATGAGCAATGATATAATGCAGGAAGCAATAAATGAAATCGAATCAAATTAAATCAAATCAAATCAAATCAAATCAAATCAAGTCAAATCAAATCAAATCAAGTCAAATCTAATGATATAGCTTCCTTCTGAAAACATTGACCGTCATGGTGCATCATTTGGCTTTAGAGGTAAATCGTTTGTTTCGTCGCTAGTGAGCTTCGTCAGGTACATTTTAGCATTTTTGTCCAAATACCGTCGGAACAAGTAAATGCATCACTCCCTGTTCTTTTGAATACAGGTCAATTTTTTACATAGCTTATAAAGCATGAATAGGTCACATATACGATTAAAGTATTGGTTCCTATGAAGTATATGGCCTATAAGTAGAGTTCAGGTTTGCTATAATTTAAAAAAACGTCTCAGACTAGTTTTGCATAGTGTCCTTAATACTATAGGCGAAAACATAAAAAAGGACAATGGTGCTTTTCCTGTCTACTTGTATAGTATATCAGTTGCTGTGATTTTTTTTTTTTTTTTTGGGGGGGGGGGAGGGAGGGGTAGCATAAAAAATCCAATCCTGCTTGAATATCATATACTTGGAATCACAAAGCAAGCACTTTACGGGTAACCTCTTTAAAAAACAGTAATAGGCAATGAATATATTCATCTACGTCACTAATTTGCATAAAATCAACAGGAAAGAAAATGGGGTCGCTAATTTCAAAACCAATCGAACGTTGCACGGACCGATATAACGTGAGGAATCAAAATAGATGAAATGGGTCGAAATAATCTGATAACCCCTTCATAATCCTTATTGTGGACTTTAACATCTTTTGTTTTATCTTAGCTTAGGATTAATGTTTGAACTTTCATTTCAACCTCATAATTTTTCATATTAAGAAACCCTAATCCAAGTTGACACCAATCAAACCAAACCCCCTCCCCCAAAAAAGAAACAACAACAAAATCAAAACGTTTACTCCAAACTTTATATAATGGTCAGAAAGCTTTAGTCACAGCTGCTAAATGCCCGAAGCTGACCAGGAGAAGCCCCCATAATACTTTGATGGAAGTACCGAAGATGTAAAGTAATTTTGCAATGTGTTAATCAGACAGTCCTCGATTTTTCTATCCCTTTTCCACCTGTAATGCCTGATTTGTGTCTTCTGTCACGTCTATGGCCCTGTTTCCGATTTGATTTTCATTCAATCATTAATTCATCGTGTGAAGGGAGACCACAGTAGCAGAATGACCCCTTTTTTATAATAATTATGTCATACTACTCATTCTTTTCAGGATTCACGATTAGAAACGATTATTGACCAGTCATTTAATAAATGATATTTTGCTGCTGCAATAGTTTCAAACAGTCCTGCTGCATAGAATTCTCGATGCTAATGCCTCATATCGTTCTTGTGCCATTTTTAGGAGAGTAATGCTTTTTCTCTATAAAGAAATGTCTTTTTTTTTCAATGAGTCGATGGATTTTATCACTTACAAAAGTAATAAAAATACGTGACAAGGACAGGCCGGATATAAGATGTTTGCTTGAAAGTGTATGTATATTTGTTTGTGTTTCTCTGTTTGTTTGTTTGTTGTTGTTGTTGTTGTTTTTTTTTTTTATAGATCCGTGATCTCTCGGTGGTGATTGACAGGGATCGGATTTCAGAGCCAGGAGCAGCAAACTTTGCTGAATTTCTGTGCCGTATGCCCCTTCTTGAACGTGCCTGTTTCACATGTGATACCCTCCCTAAGACATTCTTCGCGAACATTTCTTCAGGGGACATAAGCTGTAGAGTGAGTATGCACTTTCCGATTTTTGTACTAGTATGTTAAAAAGGGAACAGAGTTGTTACCTTGGTAGGTCTTTTTTTTATCTTTCAATTTTTATTAAACAACATCAAACAAAATTACAGAAGTCAAAAACATGATTATACAAATAAAAATAAACAAGGAAAAAAAATAAGATAAAGCAGCATACAAAAACCAATAATGTCAATAATAAATTACTAAACAATATACATTGTATCAAGTAAAACAGTGTTATAACGAGGTTTTAGGAACATATTTTTACAATTAACCCTTTGCTTCATCAGATCCGTAGTCTATCAAGATACAGAAACAAACAATAAAAAAGGACCAACAAAATATGTGGCACATCCGGGACTCCGGATTCGACTACATAAACAAATTAAAAATCCAGTCTCAATTTTCGAAAATGTAAAGCAAGCTTACCCTTTTTCTTTGCCAAAAAATACTCTAAATCCTTGTTGGTCTTAAGACAAGCTTTCAATCCCATGAACTTTGGGGTAGTACCCTGAAATTTACAAGTATGAATATAATATTTTACAAGAAGAAAAATATAAGTTAAAAATTTATCCTCATTCATACCAAACATATTTTCAAACTCTGAAACAATTCTGTTTGTACCTTCTTTCTGATTAATAATACTAATAACCTCATTCCAAATTGATTTTACTTTATCACAGTGAAGAAATAAATGAACAATCGTCTGTGGCATCTTGTTACACAAAGAACAATTTGGCGAATCTTTTCTTTTAATCTTAAACAAAAAATCATTCAACGCAATTGCTTTATGGAAAATTTCAAAATAAAAGGAGCGAAGCCGTGAATCAATAGTACACTTAAAATTCCTCAAGTGGATTTTCTCCCAATTCAAATTTTCAAGGACCACACCTAATCCTTCCCAAAAAGTGATACAGTTTTCAGGAAAACACTCATCAACCATGATAGAATATGCGTATCATAGGCACTTTTAGGGTTTGTACAAGCTTATCAACAATTTTTTTCATAAATATCAAAATCATGTACGTTAGGTCCATCCAACCAAGGAGAAGGAATGTTCTTCAGCAAGAAATTACACTTTCTTCTATCGTGAGGAGAAATTAGTAGGTCTTGAAAACGACACAGCGGTTATACTGTAAAAGGTTTTTTTTTTTGACGAAAAAAAGGGTTTTTTTTTTTTTTTTTATATCCGTCTTTCCCGAAAGAGGATAACTGAACTTATTCTGTTATTCTGGTGCCTGACATAGTAAAGTGCTGACTCGCATACACACACACACACACACACACACACACACACAAACACACAAAACGAAAACAGAGTATCTTTACTTTAACGGCAATTTTATACCCGGTACGTTCTGAAATTGCACGTTCCTCTCCGCTGTTGCAGTTCGCACAATAAATATTCTTGTCAAAGCTTTTAAAAAAAAAATCAAAGGAGCTAATTTAAAAAGAAAAATGCAATTATCTGTGTTATTCCTCAACAGGGAAACATAAAGCAATGAATCCTTGCCGCAATTTATCACCATGGGAAAATAAAATCAGTTTATTTTGTTACATATCTTATTTCTTTTTAAATGTATTTCATTTTATTTGTTTCTTTACCTTGCACATGATACAGCTTGAAGATATAATCATCAACGAAATGCCGTTGAACCAGTTGCTCATTGGCAATTATGACGAAAGCACGGCATAGGTAAGCACTTTATTATCTTTGACCGTATATCACAAAACCACCTGATTTTACGCAAGGAATCAAATATGGTGAAACGGGTCAACTATAAATTAAATCTTGAGTTGTTGTCTTTTTCATATTTTCTGAAAGAGCTATTTCTCTTCTGCATTTTTTTTTAAAGGTTAGGATCATAAAATGGACAAGAAAGTGTGTCTTAAGCAGTTTTTCTACAAACCCGTTTTGGTAGAGTAGTAAGATCAGGTACAGGCCCATTTTCATTTCTTAAAAATCCTTTGCACACTCTTCACTTTCAACTCTAATAACTTTTGAAAGGAAATGATACTGCTTTGAAAGTTAGCATTAATTATTGATGGAATGTGTTAGAAGAGTATGCTTTCAGCTTTCGCAGGAATATTTAAGGGGGAGGGGTGGTGGAGAGGGGATCGTGGTTTGTAAGAAAAAGTATGCCGAGGTGGCGGATTGGGACCAACCTTGGAAGAGAATTAGCAGTAAGGTTGGGGACGAAATTTTGTACAAATGACATACAATATAGGTCTAGAGGTAATTTCTGATCATGTTTGACTGTCTAAATCTCTTTCTTCCGATAATCTCTTTCTTCCCCTGCAACACCCCCCAACGATCGTGACTTACTTAGCAGTGCAAATTCACGTAAACGTCTGTTTATTCATGATATCGTTAACGTATCTTTTATGGCGAAAAAGATCTGCATGCCTTCCATATATTTTATATGTTTTCTCTATAGGGCCTATTTTCTTAATTTTTAGTTTTCTCACTCTCCCACAAATGCCCACAAAGGCTCATGCAACTACAGGGATTGCAGCAGCGCAGAATGTGAGGGAAGACACAAAGCATGCCACAGATCTGGGCAAGAAGAATCAATCCCTTCCGAACAAACCTTGAAGCAGCGGAAATGGAACAAAAAGAAAAACACAAAACAAACAAACAAACAAACAAACAGAAAGGGCGAGATGACATACACCATGAAGAGGAGAGTGACAACGACCAGGAGAATGAAGTCAACACCAGTGGCGTATCTATTGAAAACGGCGCCCGGGGCAAGCGCGAAAATTGCGCCCCTAATTTCTGAAAAAGTGTTCAACCCCAACCCCATCTCGGTAGGGATTTTTAAAAAAGTCGACATGATATGCTTTCTCAAGCACTTAAAAGGGGTCTTTTGAGGGTGATTTAAATGAAATAATTTTTGTTCTTATCTTTTATTATATAGGCCCTATATAAATTTTGGCGAGCGAGCGCAGCGAGCGAGCCAAAAATTTTTGTATCTCAGCTTACAAAACATGGAATTCTTGTCATTTTTTTGGGTTATTTAATCTTAAAATTCAAATCAAGATGTAGTGACGGCCTTATAGATAACGATTTATACCAACAAACTGAGGACTTGAAAAAACACTCTAAATTAGTAAGAGCAAGTGAGTCGAAATTTGTATATTTCACGTATCACGTTTTGTTCTTATCTTGTTTGATTTCTTGGTGTGTTTTTATTTTTTTGCGCCCCCTCCTCTTTTGATCCAATCAAAGAAATTGCAGCCGCTGCTCCGTGTAACATTTTGCCTACTGAATATAAAATGACATGACTTTGTGTGAACACAATAGACATTGTCATTTTGTCCGCGTCATCATCACGTTTTGTTCTTATCTTTTATTATATAGGCCCTATAAAAATTTTGGCGAGCGAGCAGAAAATTTTTGTATTTCAGCTTACAAATCATGGTGTTCTTCTCGTCCGGGCGAGGTTTTTTTTTTTTTCCTTCGGTTTTTTTTTTCTTCGTTTTTTTTTTTTTCGGTTTTTTTTTCGTGGGAGGTGGACCAAAAACACGGGCAAGGCTGTAAATTCTATAGAAGGCGGTCAAGTGACCACACTCAGTGTGAAAGAACAGGAAATGCTATGGTCGTTACAGGGCTCACACCTGTAAATAATGGAATGTCCCTGACCGCTTCACAAAATCGTTCCAAAGATACTAAAATAAATGAAGAAAAATAATAACATTCAGAAATGCAGTTTGGCAAAAAAAAAAAAAAAATGAGTAGCTGCCTATATTGAGTATGATTTACTCTACAAACTGCACTTTGGTTGGAAGATGAAAGGTTTTCTCATGGAATTTGAAGGGACTGTATTTGATTGAGTGCATGTACAGAAAATAGATGATTTTTTATTTTTTATTTTTTTTTGAGTGAAAAGAACTCGTAATCTGGCTTTGCGAACCCTTGGACAGAGTGTGAGCTGAAGAACCACCCTAGAAGATTTGATGGATGAAAGGGTATATCTCATTTTTTCAGGTTAGTGAAGATGACACACCTCATTTCTCCCAGGTATTCATCCCATACAAGCTCTTCTGGTTTATGTTGATCAATTCTTCTCTCCTCCCCCCTCTCCTCCCACTCCCCCTCTCTAACTCTACTTAACTACACTTTGTTTGCTTATTATGTTCTTGTGGTACTAGATCTTAGCGCAAAGTAGTTGAATTCATGAATAATAGCGTATATCATGTAGTCATTATCACACAAAGTTTAAGTTATTTCTCTGTTTTGGTTACCACTGAAACAGTTCAAAATACATAAAGTTAAACTGTGTGATAAATCAAAGTCTTTCACAGTACTCTGTAGACAATAAGGTGATGATGATACCCCCTTATGTAAGTATAAGTGCATTTATCTGTATTCATCTTATGTAAAACTTTATCAACACTGCAAGAGTTATTTTTGAAAAAGAAAAAAAAAAAACCAATGTGCATCATTTTCAAAAGTGTCACTTTGAGAAGCTTTACAACCCTTCAATGTGCAATTTTTCTTGATGTTGGGGTAAATATCATAAAAAACACATTTATGATTTCAAACAAAAATCAATTTAGAAATGTGATCTCTACTGTAGGGCTCACACCTGTAAATATAGTGGAATGTCCCTGACCGCTTCACAAAATCGTACCAAAGATACTAAAATAAATGAAAAGAAATAATAATTAAAATTCAGAAATGTAGTTTTGCCAAAGAAAAAAAAATGAGTAGCTGTAGATATTGAGTATGTATTCCTCTACAAACTGCATTTTGGTTGGAAGATGAAAGGTTTTCTCATGGAATTTGAAGGGACTATATTTGATTGTGTTCATGTACAGAAAATGGGTGATTTTTTTTTTCTTTTGAGTGAAAAGAACTCGTAGTCTGGCTTTGCAAACCCTTGGACAGAGTGTGTTGTGAATAACCCCCTTGAAAATTTGATGGATGAAAGGGTATATCTCACTTTTTCAGGTTAGCACTGGTTAGTGAAGATGACACACCTCATTTCTCCCAGGTATTTGACAGAATTTTTTGAATTTTGAATTTTAAAACACGTCTCTACCCGTGTGAGCCCTATAGAGTATGCATGTAATGCACACAAGTGAATAGAAAGTATTCATCCCATACAAGCTCTTCTGGTTTATGTTGATCAATTTAGTCAAATCCCTCTTCTCCCCTCCCTCTCTTTAACTCTCCTTAACTACACTTTGTTTGCGTATCATATTCTTGTGGTACTAGACAGATCTTAGTACAAAGTAGTTTAATTCATGAATAATAGCGTAGTCATTATCACACAAACTTTGAATGGTTGTATTTTAAGTTATTTCTTTGGTTTGGTTACCACTAAAACAGTTCAAAATACATAAAGTTAAACTGTTTGATAAATCGAAGTCTTTCACAGTATACTTTGTAGACAAGAAGGTGATGATGATACCCCCTTATGTAAGGATAACTGCATGTATCTATATTCATCTGATGTAGAACTATATCAACACTGCAAGCTTTATTTTTGAAAAAAAAACAAACAAAAATGTTCATCATTTTCAAAAGTGTCACTTTGAGAAGCTTTGCAACTTTCAATGTGCAATTTCTCGCGATGTACAGCTAAATATCATCAAAAACACATTTATGATTTTAAAAAATCAATTAAGAAATGTGACTCCTTCTATACAGTATGCATGTTATGCACACAAGTCAACGGAAAGTATTGATTTGATTTGATTTATTTCTGCATTTTTCACAAAATATATCCAATGTAACAAACAAATTTCCGATACTAATCAAATTATATCCAACACAAAATGAATATAAATATAATCATATATGATGTATCAATAATGAAATATTGTATAGGTGAATTATAATCATACAAAAACTATTTGAAAATCATTGATTATTCAATCGAATTGATACATACAAAATGCAAGAGACCGTCATCTTAAGCTAAAGCTTGAGTTTGATGGCGGCCTCTGGAAAGCATATGACTTGTATTTGACAAATTATTTAATTCATATTAAATTGTATAACCTAGTAGTGTAAGGTAATTGCAAAATCCATCAGTGCAACGGTGAGTTAGGGTGCAAGTGCATATGTGCAGTTTTATTATTGTTAATGCTAATCAAAAATATCATGTAGATTAATTTTCATATTAAAAAATGATGTATTTAATGTTGGTGTATGCATATTGTGTATTTGACACGAGTCATGTAATATAATATTATGGTGGAAAGAATAAAGTATATCTTGGCAATATCATAAACTGTGTCCGCACGCTGTATTTTTTTAAACATGGGACCCTTCAGAAATTTTCAGATATTAATCCAGGACTAATTTATGAATGAATTTCAAGTCAAAATGATATAACACATCAGAAAAATAAGGACAGTCCACTAGAAAAAAAAAACAGAAAACTCTAAAACTTAATTAACTGTAATGGAATAACAAAGAGAATCGGCAATCACCCTACATTATACAACGATAGTAAATTTCGTTTCGTTATTGCCTTGACTGAGAATTGACTAGAAAATTTCTAATACATTATTAGGAAGACTATTTTTCAGGTCAGGCCCATAATGTCTTGTAGATTTATGTGCTACTAACAACTTTGGACTTGTAAGATGAAAATTTTGGACATTGCGAGTTGGGTATGAATGTATACTGTTATTAAAACCAAAAGAAAAATTATCAAAAGATGAAGGAAGATGTTTATCAATATATCTAAACATAAAAACTGCGACTTGAAGAGCATTAATGTCAGCCAATTTTAATGTTTACAACTTATAAAACAATGGACCCGTATTAGCAAAATAAGATGATCCTGTACAAATGCGGACTGCTCTTTTTTTGTGATAATAAAATAGAATTAACTGTAGTTATACCATTACCCCAAGCAATATTACAATAATATATATGGTAATATCATGGTATTATATAACAAAAACATAGTGCTTACAGGTAAAGTAAACTTCAGTCTAGAGTTAATTCCGACACCTCTAGATATTGAACTTAAGGTATAACATAATGAGCGTTCCAGCTCAACTTAGTCAGGCTTCGGGAAAGTAATTTAAAAAATAATGAGAAAATAGAGAGCTAAACTACACTAATTGCAATCGTTAAGTAAACGCCAGTGAAACAGCGTGAATAAGTTGTAAATATGAACCTGTGATATCAAGTGTCCTTTGCTCGGAAAAGGCGTGGCCATAACGATGATTCATCCCATATAAGCTCTTCTGGTATAATGTTGATCAATTCTGTCAAATCCCCCTCCCCCCCCCCCCTCCTCCCCCTTCCCCTCTCTAGCTCTGCTTAGCTACACTTTGTTTGCTTATTATGTTCTTGTGGTACTAGATCTTAGTACAAAGTAGTTGAATTCATGAATAATAGAGTATAGCCTATACATTATCACACAAACTTTGAATGATTGTTGTATTTTAATGTATTTCTTTGTTTTGGCAACAACTGAAACAGTTCAAAATACATAGTTAATCTGTTTGATAAATCAAAGTCTTTTACAGTGCATTAAAGACAATAAGGTGATGATGATACCCCCTCATGCAAGGATAACTGCATGTATCTTAATTCATCTTATGTAGAACTTTATCAACACTGCAAGATTTATGTTTGAAAAAACTCTAATGTGCATCCTTTTCAAAGTGTCCCTTTAACAAGCTTTACAACCCTTGAATGTGCACTTTCTCATAGGGGTTAATGTCATTAAAAAAAACATATATATGATTTCAAAAAATTCAATTAAGAAATGTGACCTTTACTCTTGTGGGGAACAGGGGCACAGTTTAAAGACATTCAATGGACGACGCCACAGCGAAACTAAGAGCCTCAAGGAAGTTGACTGTTAATTTGAGAGCTACCGACGTTTAAGCGGAGGTGTGGTGAAAGCTGCAAAGATAAGCAAAAAAAAAAATAACAAAGAAAAGAAACAGAATCAAACGCAACGACGCAAGACTTACCACGTGGAGTAACGCAGTGCAAAGGTTGTTGCAGTGCCTTTAATATGAAAACGTGTTTCATTATCTTAGAGATGGTTGTAGACTAGTCTTGTTCAGACATCCGTGTCCCATGTACTTGTCCTCACTCAAATCTCTTTTTATATATGATCATTTTGTTTCGTTTTCTTGTCGTTCTTCTTCGATTTTCAGTGCAGACACCTATCATTAAAACAGTAAAACTGGCCATTCATGGTTATTTCTAATGCGTCTCCACGAAAGATATATAATTTCAGGAAAATAAATCTGTGTGTTTTGGCTATTAACAGATTGGTTAGAATTAGGGTAAATTGATAGCCCTTCCTCATCACAAGGAAAATACAAAAAAAAAGTATTCAAAGTTGTAAGCGTTTGTTGCCAAAGTCGGCTTTATGCGCATTTTTATTCTTTTTATGATCTCCGACTTCATACGGGCAACGTGATGACGCAGCACATTATACAGGAGTACAAACAACTATAATAGCCACTACTGGAAAACTGCAGCACATTATACACACATTCACTCACCCACAAAGTCACACTTTCATGTGACAATGTACCTAAAAGCAATATTTGGAACTAAGAGGATAATGTTTGAGTGAATATCACAATACAGCATCGGTCATATTGCTGAGAGCAATATTCATATCTTTATTACCATGCACAGGTTTATGCAAGGTCCGACATTATACGTGTCTAGTTTGTGTATAATAGCTTCATGACTTTACGGCGTTGTTTTCCCTCTAAATTGAAATGATTGCAGTAGCCCAACAATCTCTCTTATTGAAAATCATACCTCAATCTAAAAAAAAAAAAAAAAAAATGTCTGTGATAGAAACGTTGCTATGTAGATTTCATTCCAGAAAAGGCAGAAAAGGATTATTGAAGTATAATATAGATTGTATTTCTGCAGAAGGGTGAAGATGTCCTATTACAGAATTTAATAAGTTGTTACCTTCGCTCCTAATGTATTCTGTATGATCGCAGCAACTCTTGACTTACATGTTAACGAACATGTTTCTCTTCCGACATGTTTATCATTCTGTTGTAAGAATGTTGCTCTGGATTTTAATTAAAAATGTGATAAAAAATCATGGGCCTACATATTCGAGCAGGAATCGAACCTACGACCTCCTGATCACCGGACAGGCGTCATCTCCACTAGATCACCGAGCTTTCGCCCGACAGCAAGTGTTGGTTTTGATTCTTATAGCGTGCAGTGGGTACTGCGTAATTATTCAATTATTCCTGCTCGAGTATGTACGCCCATGATTTCTTTTTTTTTTTTTTATCATGGCTACTACTAAAACACTGATCAATTCAGTGCTTATTTCCGTTGATGTAGGACAATTTGTCAATCAGTTGCAATGAAAACATCGGAAGAATTTCATGAATTTGAACATGTTGTTCAATGTTGACATAATTGTTGTAGATAAGTTGCTTATGATGATGGTATATTTCTGTTATATTTAAGGCTGCTTTATTTGCATTTTGAACGACAGGTAAATGGGATTGCATTTTTGCTATATGCATAAAATAACTCCTGCTCGTTTTCATTTTGCATTATCATGGAGTAATGTCAGATTTTGAATTAATCATTTATCTGTTTCAACTGTCAAATGCAAATAATATTGTACTCAATTAGTTCGTTCGATTACATTTATGTATGATAAGGAAATTCTGAAAAAATCAATCAATCATAACAACAACAGCAACTGCAACAGCAGCAGCAGCAACAACAACAACAACAACAAACATTAATACAAATGCAAATCAGTTCCTGTCACCAAAAAGCTACCAATGGGTAACACTAACAGATACCAGTTCGTTTGAGAGTCCGTACGCAGACTGGAAATTGAAAACACCGGCACTGCGAGCTCTGCTCTTCATCGACGAGCCAGCGAGAACAATCCTGTGAAATCAAGAAAATGAAGCCAACAAACGAATAAAACAAACAAACAAATACAATACTAGAGGAAAACAAAGTAGAACTGAAAAGTGATAAAGGAGATGTGAAAATGCTTCGTCTGTATGTCACAGGGGACTTTCCTCTGAATGTGGGGAACGAAAGTCCTCCCTGCGACTGGGATCTTTTCTCTATAGCCAATGGTTGACTCTCTCAAAATGCAGCAGATTGTTAGCAGACCATTCATTCAATCAACTCTTTCGACTTGGGCAACTACCGTGCCTCGAAATAAGTAGCCAATCACACAGTGTGCTTACAATGTAACAAGCAATACGATTTATTATACTGGTCTCAAATTGTGGTCGTTTACAATAATAACATAGTACACACTTGAATACAGATATTCAATTCCACTTGATCTTGAGCTTGGTCGCTCTGCTCGTTGGTTTATTCTAGAAGCTCCCGTGCTTGGTTGTTCTAGGTTGTCGACGATGCCCTGCCTGATGTAGCGGGTCGTCTCCCCTTACTGGTCGTTGGCTTCCCAACTTCTGGTCCTTGTCGGAACCCTGAACTGTGGTCCTCTCTGGACCCCTAAACTGTGGCTCTCTCCCTGGAACCCTAAACACCAACAGTTGTTGGTGTTTACACTCGAATCCTCCTAGATTCTCTGCTGGACGGTCAGGCTGTCCAAGCCGAAATGCAACAATCCCTGAATCACACTGATTCCAAATAACACTCTGCTACTCTAACTTCGCAATCTCGAAGTACCGTAGCCTGGTCCTGAGTGTTCCGCAAATAATGTGGCATCTCAATTTTATGCCCAAACACTGCATATTTATACATTTGTTGGACCATAGGTCTCCATGTAAGATTAATTAAATGAAGTGACTTCCTAGAAAGTTTTCATAGAAGTCCTGCCCCCTTTTCTTATTGGTTGGCGTTTTCTGTCTGTCAAAACTTTCCTGAATATATCATTTTGCATTGGTCAAGTCTCTGCTTGACGTCATCACTTCCTGTCCACGGAAACCAAAATTCTTTGAAGTGGTCCTGTTTTGACCTAGCTAGAAACTTGTGTCTGACGTCGTGAATGACGTCCACATACCAGATAGTATGAGGCATACTACCAGGGATACCCTTTCCTCGTATTTTGACGTCATGTAGGGTTTACTCACCCCCAAAACATTTAATTCCACATCACTCTCTTTTACTTTGATTGTGCATCGCAACATCTCCTTATAATTATTATGGTTATTTTGATGCAAGCTTTTGTGTTTAAAGCTGCACTTCTTTTGTAACCATTGCGATAACATCAATTTCTTACATGAGTTAACTAATAAACAGTAGTACAATGAGACAAATTATTACGTGACAAATACAAAATATGTCACATCCTGACACTGTATATGTCTGATATGCACAGAAAACTTTGAATTCGTTTGAATAATATATCGATGAAAACTATTCATGGTACAGGTGTATTGTTTGCATCGACTCCATCAAAAGAGAGGTAACCACGACATCCAGTACACTTGTATTGTGAGTGTGAATACGATAGGAACAAATTTAAGTAAACTCTCCCATCCTCTACCCCTCCCCCTTTTCTAGCTTCTTTCTGTATGCAGCAGGGCCTGTAATACCCCCATTCCAAAGATTTTTTTTTTCTTATCGGTCACTGATCGGAAGCAAAGATTGTTGCTTCCGGCCACCCACCGAAGTGTATTGGATCGCGGTCTGATGAATCCGATTTGGCTGGTCGACTATTGGGTGAGTGTCAGACATATCTGGCGTGATCCTCATCGAATGATCTTGCCTCATCGGATCACCCCGACATGTCTGATACTGCATGCCCCGATATTCGACCAACCAAGTCGGATTCATCAGACTGAGATCCGATACACTTCGGTGGGTGGCCGAAAGCAATTATCTTTGCTTCTGATGAGTGGCGGATGAGAAAAAATCTCTGTGGAATGGGGGTACACAATTTGGAAATGCGATATTCAAAATTAATGTCAAATCGCCGTCACCGCCGAACCAGTCACCTGTCGTAGGCACAGTGGATCGACTTGACCGTGGTATCGGCCGAGTTGGGGATGAGCCAATCAAAGCTTAGTGTCAGTCCAGATGCTGACCTGCGACCACTCAGTCGAAGTCTCGTAATTACAGTCGGCGTTGAAGTCAACCATCAAGATAGAATTCTGAGATGGAGTACAAGGACAGAGGGACATTTAAAAAAAAAAAATCTTCGCCATCTTTATATGATCTTGACCAACCGATTTTCTTAATCTCAGCTTAACTCTTCCCACAATTTGGATTAAATTCATTACTGTGTACAGATACAACAAAAAATGATGGTGTGTAAGAAAAATCGATGAAAGACGGATGCATCATCACCATAATGGTGGCGCTTTTCCGTTGAGATGACCAAGGTAGGCCTAAACAGTGACTTGGAGTGGAAGGACTGTGCAGGTGGGGGGGGGGGGGGGGGCGGGGCAAGGGCGTACAGTCGCTTCTTAATTCGCCTCCCGCATTTTATGACATGTTGAGTGAAGATAATGTTCTTTATTCCGAAAGTTTCTTTAATCCGAACACGAAATGAAGTTCGTTATTCCACAATACACAAAGTCCCTATACGCCTAGATGCTCGTTAATCCGAAATGAAAAAGGGTTCGTTCAATAATCTGAACATTATTGTGAAGTTATTTGGAAGGTTCGTAAGTCCGAAAATAAAAGGTTTGATATTCCAAAGGTTCATTAATTCGAAAACCTCATTTCATTCTCGGAATAACGAACCTATTATTTCATTTTCGGATTAATGAACCCTCGGAATAATGATCTTATACAAATGATGCACAGGATAGAGTGTGTTAGTGAAGGTGCGGCGCGCTCGAGAGTATTGACAATGGTGCGACATGCACGAGGCGCAGCCGAGTACATGTTTGCAACCGTTGTCAATACTCGAGAGTGCGCCGCACCTTCACTAACGCCACGAAATAATCCTGTGCATCATTTGTTTTATAAAATGGGTCGAAAACTAACAGCATTATTCACGTACCTTTGTGGGTCAATACCAGTCAGCTACATGTAGCACTCGCTCAAAAGTCAAGATGTCCGAAGATGTTCGTCCCAAACATTTACGCACGTCGCACTCGGAAATCCCGCACCTAAGTACTGTACGTACGTATAAGAGTATACGTACGCCACGTACTGTTATGCACAAGAAAGGCCGCCGGCTGTTGTGGCAGCCCGCGGCCCGAACTAGAAGTTGTTTACAGGATTGACAGCGCGTATAGTAGCACGTGACGCACTTGTAACAACTGATTGAGTGCGCACTGCTAGTGTAAACATTGTGACGTACGTCAGGCCAGGGAGGTGGAAGAGAGACTCTTCTTAGTGCATACCTGAAAAAATTAATGCACGCACACGTGACTCATTTCAGCGCTTCCAATTGGCTACATTCTTGAACCCATTTTATAATGCATTTTGACAGTCCAACAGTGCTATTTATTGGACTGTTGGACTGTCAAAATGCATTACCACTCTACTTCGTCATCTTTTCTATACTGGTACCAACACGCGGACTACAAGTATCATTATATATATATATATATATATATATATACATATATATATATATATACCGCGTTGCCAAAGTGGGACAGGGCCGAGTTATAGACGTTAATCATCTGATCGAGTTCGTTAACCGCATCGTCGGGCTTGGAGTGCAGACCGAATACGGAGAAATCACCGACACCTGAGAGGGACAATCAAGGTTTAGGTACAAAATATGAATGGTTTCAAGCCTATACATGACAACCAGTAGGTATAGTCAATATCCTAGTATGGTTAGAAACGTCAACAACAAGATTTTTTTTTATTCCATACGCCATCCATAAACCTACTGAATTAATATCAACGGCTTTCAAATGTGAATCCGGTGGTCTTCAAGTTGTCAAAAGTTGTATGCAATATATAGATTTGATAAAGCCGCTTCTCTTTGTACTTATTACAGTTTTATGCCTGCATGAGTATCTGAGGGTTTTGGTGTTCGTGGGCTACGTAGGCCCTACGTATGTGTGTTGTGTGTGAGCGTTCGTGTGTCTACGTAAGGCCCCAGTCACATAATGCTCTTCGTCCGGCGTTACGTCCAAATAAGTCATTTTTTTTTCTGCGGACACCCGGGGATCTCTTGCTGTCACCAGAGCATTTTTACAAAACATAAAGGAAAAAATATGCGGGGCGATACGGAGAGATAGATAACGCGATTATAGACCAACCCTACTAATAATTTCTTCACGAGAAAGTTTTCACATGTAGGGCCATACCAAACCTATATTCCTTGAATATATTGGTTTGGATCATGTAGCACCTTCTTACTTACGAGGGCATATACATAAAAAAACACAAATACATTACACAAATCTAGAATGAAATCAGTCATAAAAAACCCGACCACCGCCCCCCTCCCCAACCGAAACAAACCTAGGGCCTACATCACTATCCTAAATATTAAATCCTACCAACATCTGTCGTACCATTTATATTTATCCTTCTTCAAATCCAATCCCCAACCCACCAACCCCTGATTAAACAAAACCTAAATCATCCCACACCCACATTCACCAACCCAAATACATACATACACACACACACGCACACATACACACACACACACACACACACTGTTCGTTATTCCGAAATTTCGTTTTTTCCGAGGCTTCATTTATCCGAAACACACAATTCCCTATACCTAGAGGTTCGTTGATCCAAAAATGAAATTCGGAATAACGAGCCTTCGGAATAAAGAGCCTTCGGACGAATGAGCCTTCAGAATAACAAACTTTTGCAATTACGAAATGTATCCCCCTTCCCACATACACACGCACACCCAAACCGATACCACATTCCTTCCTGATGAAACGACTTCCCAATGTTGATAAATAAGACATAATGGACCGTATGCAGAAAAGCAGCATCCGCTCGCACGCAAGCTCCACTCCGAATTCATATACAAATCCGCCAAACAAATTCATCAAATTCAAAGCTGCTGATAAAATCAATATCAACGTTTATACCAGCAACAGCTTACTAGGTATCCCTCCCCACGCGCAGCTAAAAAACACATACGCAAAAAACTGACATAATAAACACATTCTTCCATCACACACACACACACGCGCACACACACACACGCACACACACACACGCACACTAAATTATCATGTGCACGCGCACATTTTACACTTCCTTGAAACCTCACCATGACTTTTTACATGGCACGTTTGCATGGATGTAGCCATGTAAGTTATGTGTTAGTATTTCAATGATTATGTCCAGAACGATATTACCCAACAAAATGTGCTTCGAGGGCGGGTGACAATCCGTGCCGCCAGCCCTCGTCACGGATTGTCGCCAGGCGACAATCCGTGTTGCAACACACGACTTATGGCTCTCTCTCGAGATCTCGAACAGATCTCCGGAGTCCGAGTAGGTGAACGAATTCTTTACGCTGAACATGTCCTCTCTATTGAGGGGATTAAGGGACTATACACGGTATACATATCAATGAAATATCATGGAGTTGGACATAACGTACACTGACGTAAAAAACAACATCAAAAGACAAACAAAATGTACTAGTCTGAAGCTCGTCCTTTGTGAAATTGAATTACAGTACGTGACGACGCATCGTCGTAGCGTGATAAGACTTTATATATATATATATTTATTTATCTGAGAACTTCGTAAAAATAAAACAAAACAAAACAAAAAACCACAACCCAAAGATATGCTTATTTTGCTTTGTTGAGCTGTATTTAGAGGCATTATGTACAGGTTTATCTACCAATCACATTGCTTGGGTAGAGCGGAATCAACTTGATTTGCCATCTTTTTTTTTCATGCATTTTGACACATAACAGCGCAACTTTCGGATACATAATGTAAACAAATAATAAATCAAGTTAAATAATGTGTATGTGGAAGATTTTGTATTCTGCGTTTTTTGTTGTTGTTGTATAAACGCAACATCTTTAATGCCATTATTAGGATGAAATATAGAGCCACGTATAATGACCTTTCATAAGATGACACAACATGCTTCGAAGTAGTATTGAACTTTCTTAAATTTTACCAGTGAAAGTTCCTTAAAATTCCATGCAAACAAACAAACAAACATACATGCAAAGATTTATTCTTCTGTCAAGAGTATAGAGGGAGATATATGTAAACAATGTCTCAATTCTTTATTACAATCTGTGTACCTGCGTTTGCGTTAGGTCTAGGATTGGAGCTTAATAAGGTTGAGGCAGCTGCATAACGGAAGTCATTTGTATCCCATTTTTAATCTCTTTGATATTTCATTTCAACTACATCTCTAACATCCTCAATATGCAAATCGTTGATATCAATATGACAGATTTTGCTGGCGACTTTATTTCTACCATCACGTTTTGTTGCTTTTTTTTTGAACAACAGTTCTTACCAGAACAAAGAGAAAAATCTGTCTGTGCTACTGTCGCTTGCACATTTTTGCGTGCTAGTACTTCAGATTGTGCCTAGTCTCCATTCGGATTCGATAATTCTTCAGTATACATAACCATGACGAGAATACAATCGTGGTAATTACGTAATCGTATTGATCATTGGTGATGGTCAACAAACCTCTTGAGTACGCATGGGTGTGATGGGACAAGTTTGTTGAATGCGGCAATTTTCATAAAACATTGTCTAGTACAAACTCAAGTTCGAGGAGAATGCGGAGTAAAATGAATGTTTTTGCATTGAAACAGCATTAGATCGCTCGGGTTCAGCTTTGAAGTTTACTGCAATATATTATGCTCAATGTTTACAGTGCAGTAATCTATCTATTGACAAATTGTTGTGGCTATAATACACACCACACATGGCGACCAGGCAGAGAGGTAATCACTAGAAGGCCGGGATGATAACCTACTGTTGTAATAGTGGACCGGATTCAATGATGAACAGAGGACTCAGTTGTTTAACGATAAAATGAACAACTTTAATCCACTATCACAAACTAGCGTCATGTAATGACTGCTGCTCTGACCGTATCACTCAAATATAGAATACATGGAATATGCGTACACTTGTGATAAATGTAGTGCGCTCACATAACACAACATCCCCCTCCTTCTGAAAAGATACAATGACGAATATTTTTTAAACTGCACTTGTACATATGGAAACATTCACATTGATCTTCCAAGTAGTATAAATGTGAATCTCTGACACAGAGTGCTGAAAAATGGAGGAAGCTTGTTTGAGATTTGCATAGATACATTGAATTATAATCAGGCAGGCAAATGAAATCTATTCTTCCTGAAACAGCTGGTCTCACAAATGCAATGTATTCAGCAACTCTTTTTTTTATCAGTACAAGTTTTACATTTCTCATATATACTAAACAACTCTCGACATATCTGGTATCGAAAGATAAGACGAATAAAACGATAACGTTATTCAAACTTATTGTCACAAAATGCATGCAGTTTAACACCAGCATATTTACAAATAATTTCACGTATATATCTTCGTGACATCTTTAATAATATGAGACACGAAGAATTATATTCATACGGAATGTATATATGTAATACAAACATAATGATTTAGCATTTGAGTTTGTACTCAGATTATCATCAACATAGGAAAAATATGCTTGTATGTTTGTCGTTTTTTTTTAAACATCCAGTTGAGATTAACTTTCGTGTGTGAAACTAGTGAACAGCTACATCATAGTTTCAATACACAAATGTGATGAACAGTTATACATGTACAGTGTATATAATATAGTATGCTATAAACATTTTGATAAATGTAGCATATATCATAGTCATTATGGTTCCTGACTTAAATTTCAAATATTGTTTTGTGAAATAAAATGATGTGTATCACTTGGTTACACAAATGTGTTGTAAATAAATCAACACTAAACATAATGAACATATTATTTACACTGACAATGCTGCTAGTTTATCTTCCAGCATTGCATTACTCTTGGTACCGCGATGGGGGTCTGACTTCACGTCCATATCGCGTTATGTACCGGGTAGAGACTGATTTCCTATCAGATTGTCTTTGTCTTCTGTCTGGATGTTGTCTCCTTTCCTCACTCCTGTCGTCGTCTTCGAAGTGAACCCGTTTTGGAACTGTTGGCTTCGTTCCGGTTGGCATCTCTCTCAGGTGAGATCTATTTCTCCTCAAGATGCTACCGTTGGGAGTTGCTACTTCGTAGGATCTTGGTTCCTGACGTACTTTGCTCACTTCGGCAGGAAGCCAAGTGTTGTCTTTGGGATTCAGAACTCTCACTTTCTGTCCAATGTGCAGAGGTGGTAAATCTCTACCTCCATGCAAGTCGTGATTGTGTTTCATGTTCTCCTGTCTCTGAAACAACAAATCAGGCGTAGACGATTGTCTGGTCAGGTGGTGACTTGGAAGTGTTGTCCTGATTGGTCTTCCAAAGAGTAATTCAGCAGGTGATGGTAGGTTGGAGTCGATTGGTGTGGCACGAAAATGTAGTAGTGCTGTCTGGATGTGTTGTCCAGTTCTGGTACACTTGGTCATGATTCCTTTCACAGTTTGTACCATGCGTTCAGCGAGTCCGTTGGATCTTGGATATCGTGGAGACGATGTAATGTGATCAATTGACCATTTCTCACACATCTCTTGGAATGGTCTTCCAACGAATTGTGGACCATTGTCTGATATCAGAGTTGCTGGTGGTCCGAAAAGACTGAAGATACCACTCAGTATGTTTGCAACTGCCGCACTGGATGTATCCGTCAACTTGCGAACGATTGGATACTTTGAATGGTAGTCGGTCACCAACAGGTATTCTTCCTTGTTGAAAGTAAACAAGTCAGTTCCAAGCTTCGTCCACGGCGAAGTTGGTATGTCGTGAGGTTGCAAGGGTTCTCTTTGTTGCTTGACCTGATTTTCTTGGCAGGCGTAGCAATTCTTTGAGATTTGCTCAATGTCTTTATTGATGTTCGGCCAATATACGGTTTCCCTTGCTAGTCTGCGGGTACGTTCAATACCTTGATGACCATGATGAAGTTGATTCAGGATGTCTTGTCTGAGGTTTGTGGGAATGATGACTTGATTGCCTTTGAAAAGTACACCATCTGATACTCCGATTTCATCGCGGTATGGCCAAAATGTTCTGACCTCTCTAGGTACTTCCTTGATTGTGTCTGGCCAACCATTCGTGACGATTTGCCACAGAGCTCGCAAGGTAGGATCTCTCGACGTCTCTTGTTGCAGCTCATTTCTCTTCTTTTGTCCAAAGAAGATAAGATCAGTCTGTGATATGTCGATTTCCTCACAGATCTCTTCCACATTGACATCAAGGGGAACGTCTTGATTCTTGCTTGGATTAGGCATTCTGCTCAAAGCATCTGATATGATCATCGATTTGCCTGGCTTGTACTTGACATCATAGTCATAGCCTTGAATTTTGATGAGAAGTCTCTGCAAACGTGGTGGCGCACATCTCAGTGGCTTTCTGGTGATCATCTCTAAGGGTTTGTGATCAGTTTGGACAGTGAACTGGTTTCCGAACAGGTATGTGTGGAAACGTTGTATTCCAAACACGAGGGCTAGCGTTTCTCTATGTTGGAGTAGTTAGCTTGTGACGATGAGAGAGACTTTGAAGCAAATGCGACAGGTTTGCCTTCTTGCATCAAACAAGCTCCTAGGCCTTTTGATGATGCGTCGACTTCTAGGATCGTTGTCTTCCTTGGATCATAGTACTGCAAACAAGATTCTGCAGAGATCGCTTTCTTGAGTTCGTTGAAAGCATGTTGATGATCGTCTTGCCATGTGAATGGCACATCTCGCTTCAGTAGTTCACGTAATGGTGATGCCTTTTCAGAGAAGTTGGCGATGTGTGGAGCGAGATAGTTAAGAAGACCAAGGCACTTCTGTAGATCTTCTTTGTCTTGAGGTGTTGGCATGGCATGAATGTCTTCAATCTTCTGTGGATCAGGGCGGATGCCATCTCTGGTATATACAGAGCCGAAGAAGTTGATGCAGTCAGTTTTGATGATACACTTCTTACTGTTGAAGACAAGTCCTTCTCTTTGGGCAACTTCCATCAGTCTGTGGAGGTTTTTGTCATGCTCTGCCTCGGTACGTCCAACAACTGCAATATCATCAGCGATACAGATGCATCCATCTACTTGACCAACGATACGGTCCATGTGTTGCTGGAACAAGTCTTGGCTGACAGAAAGTCCGAAAGGTAGGCGTGTGTAGCAGTATCTGCCAAATGGAGTACGAAAAGTTGTCAGCTCCTGGGATTCTTTGGATAGGTGAACAGACCAATATCCAGATTTCGCGTCGAGTTTAGAGAAATACTTTGCTCCGGAGAAAGCTGGGTTGACCTCTTCAAGAGTTGGAATCTTGTGGGGACATCGTTTGAGATTCTGGTTTAATCTCCTGGGATCTAGGCATACTCTCAAGGATCCATCTTTCTTGAGAACTGTAGTAATCGAACTACACCAGTCGGTGTGATGGTCGATTTGTCTGATGATGCCTTGCTTCTCCATTGAGTCAAGCTCAGCCTTGAGTTTGTCTTTGATGTGGACGCTGCACTTTCTTGGTGCATCAATGGTGGGGACAGCTCCTTCTTTGACATGTAGTGTTGCTTCTCCACGAAAGTTACCAATACGATCAAACTGTTCCGGATAGAGCACTTGCAGGTCCTTGACAGATTTCAACGGAGACGGTCTGTTAGTTGGACTACGACTCTGAGGGTGCATCTCATGGATTGTTACCACGTGTAACTCACTGCACATAGGTAGTCCAATTATCACTGGTCCTGAGACATCGACCACGTAGAAAAGTTGATCTCTCCACTCGGAGTCTTTGTACTTGCACGTGATCTGAAGGGTGCCCAAACAATGTATCGGGGAACCGTTGTATGCGGTAAGACGTGCTGAAGTCGGGTGTACAACTGCTTGCCACCTGCTTCATACATGGCCTTGATTGTCCGCAGAGGGAGTGTATTTCCACTCGCTCCGGTATCGACCTTTGCATGTAAGATGTGTTGTCCACGTTTGCTGGGACAGATAATTCCAATCTTCACGAATGCTTCTTTCTGATGCACAGAATCGCTAGATGCGTCTAGGTCGTTTCCCAGTACGATAGTGTTAAATTCCTCAAAATCTTCCTGGGTTTCTCCTTCTGGCTCTTTGGAGAACTCGGCTACCTTTTGTTTGGTTGGCTGCCTGGTGGGTGTCTTCTGTCGTCGTGGTGAAAAACTGCGGTTACCACCTTGGCGTCCTCTGCTTGGACTTCGTCCTCGAAGCACTTTTCTGTGTTCTGTCTTTCTGCAGCATTTAGCC
This sequence comes from Diadema setosum, assembly GCA_033980235.1. Lineage (NCBI taxonomy): Eukaryota > Metazoa > Echinodermata > Echinoidea > Diadematoida > Diadematidae > Diadema > Diadema setosum. The sequence continues at coordinate 7,064,483 of CM067067.1, forward strand.
CAGTGTCCTTTGGAACCACATGCTTTGCAAATGTCTCTGTAGGCTGGACACTTTCGTGGTGGATGATTCAAATTACAGTTACCACACTTCTTGCGTCTATCTTGGTTATGTGATAGAGCATCTACGTTGCTTGCGGAGGAGTCGATCGAACGAAGACACTGTTTACCTACGGCTATGGCTTCATATTTCCTGCCTTCATCAAGGAGGTTTGCTATCTTGTAGCCTTTGGGTTGGTCTAGAAGATCTTTCTGGAACACCTCAATAGGTGTAGACGCAATGACTAGCTCTGTCACGCGTTCTGAGAGCTCATTTTCGGTAAAGTCACATTCTTTGGCTTTACTCCGGCATCTATTTACAAATTCGTCGATAGTTTCATTTGCGTGTTGACGATATCGCATCAGCTCCAGTCTGTGGATGCGAAAATTCAGCTTGACTTTCAGCTGCCCTTCAAGAGTAGACCACAACATGGCAGGTTTTTCTTGATCATCATTGGATAGACCGGATGCGTTAATTCTACGCAAACCTTCATTTCCTACTGCAATTTTGATTTTGATTGCTTGTTTCTTTGGGTCTTGGACATCGTTGTCTTGGAAGCATAACTCCATGCGTTGTTTGAATAACTTGAATTCTTCCGGCACATCAGCACTATTCCAATTCATATCTGGATACTTTGCCATCGTGCGTTTTGATTTAGATTGAGTTGGAGATACAAATGATACAGTGCTTGATGTCAACGTCACACTGTGCAAACTTACGGCTGAATGGTTACAGATATAGTTTACAAAGTAAACAAATCAATAATAGTTTGCAAACACAGAAATATAGGACACAAAATCATTACTGATATACGTGTATCAATAGTGTACAATCTCCAAAATACATCGAAACAACTATAGATGTCAATATTACCACAGTAATACACAGATGCATATATGTCAAAACATTCATGTACACAAATAGCGAATGTATGTAATTGTCCACACGCAAGTGTTCAGATGTCTGAGATAGTTTAATGAATTGTACTAATTCTCATCTCTTTTATCTGGTTGCATATGGATTCACTCTCAGTCTGGATCGTGCCGTGTCTTGATTGTCCGTCCTCGCTACGTTGTACATGTAGCTTGCAGGGTAGATGAACTGCGATAACGGGAAACTGCGTATGCTCTGTCAGAAATATCCTTCCGCTGAGTGATGCTCCCCGGTAGAAGCAATGATGTCGCAATACACGTTGCTATGCCGATAAGATAAACACATTTCGTGGCCAGTCCAGGATAATACGCGTCTATCTGCGTCTTCTATTGTTATGTCAACAATGGATGTCAATGGATACGGTGCGCTCAGGTAATGCGAACTTGGTCTATTGTTACGTCAACAATGGAAGTCCCTGGTTGAAACGCTCGGGTATTGCGCGTACTTGGATACGGTGCGCGTCGATAATGCTTGTTTACAGAACTGCAGACTGCAACTGTCCAATGTGGCGAATGTCAGTGATTCGTGTGACGAAAATGTTCTGACAACATTTCGTACGAGCTACACAGCTATATCTAACGATGTAGAAACGAATATAGAATGCTCTGCAAAGCGTTCATCAATCCGATGATATGTATTCGTATCGTTATTTGCTGATGAGCAGCATGGATGATAAAATAATCGGTTTATTCACGCACAGTGTTACTCACAAGACGAGTCGGCTAGTCCATGCACGTATCTGCAGTAGACGTAGACGTGTTGTGCGCAGTGTCCTCTCGGGCGGTTTCAGCACAAGTCACTCATGATGAATTTCCCTAAGAAAACTTTAGTTCCGTGCTGATTTGGCATAAATCCGTGTCGGCACCGCTGCCACCATGTTGTAATAGTGGACCGGATTCAATGATGAACAGAGGACTCAGTTGTTTAACGATAAAATGAACAACTTTAATCCACTATCACAAACTAGCGTCATGTAATGACTGCTGCTCTGACCGTATCACTCAAATATAGAATACATGGAATATGCGTACACTTGTGATAAATGTAGTGCGCTCACATAACACAACACCTACCATGTAAGCAGTGAAACACCTTGAAGTTTTCTCACCTGTAGAAGTAGGCATACTGTTCTTTGCTCGAGGTACGTCCGACCCGAGGACCAAGGGCCATGGCATAACTGTGGCGTGAATAACTGCAAAAAATGTGCACCAAACAAGAATGACGCTCATATTGAACGCAAAATTTCAAGAAACAACAACAACAGAAAAATAACTTCTCATCAAAAATTGTGATATTGTCAGAGAAGACGCTTCAGAAGAAGAGTGCTTGGCACTACATAGAGAGACAGTATAGAAATCACTTAATCGTTCCTCCTGCTACAAGAATGGGACTGCCCTATTGTATGTCCCAACAAAAATTACGATCGGTTTTTCGCATTGGTGATTCCCAATGTGATTAAACTGTCTAGATGCTACTTCATGGTCTTAAAATATAACATCTTCACTCTATTTCATTTTGATTAAGTAATCACAGAGAAATGTGGATTGTTGTAAAGCATGTCATGGGTCAGACTCTTCCCAGTTTAGCACTTGGATCCTCTTGGAATTGCATATTAACGTGTAAAGATAATGGACAGAACTTGGAAGGAAGGGATTCCTGACATGCTCTACAAAACTCCTCATTTCTCTTTGACCACTGAAGCAAATCGAATGGGGTTTTCTGTAAGATGTGGGCAACGAGTGTGGATAGTTTCATACCCCGAGACTGTATTTGGATTGATTCACTATGTTTAAAGTTATCATTGCGGAGGGTCCAGTTGTATATTTTTTTTTTTGGGGGGGGGGGGGTACATACGGTACATGCATAAACGTTTTGCACTCCTCTGGAAAGAATGAAGAAGGAATGCTCAAAACGTATCATTTTTTTTCTTTGCTTTGTTTATGTCGAAGTTTTGTTTGTGAAATTAAAAATAATAAACACACATTAGAGCTTGATATCATCATTTTGTCCCATCGTATATTTCTAAACACGCGTCTATAATGTATTTCAACTATGCTTAATAATCAAACCTTGCACATTAGACAGAGCGATTCACACAGTAAATAATAATGACTAAGGATGTTGCAGTCATTTGAAATGATTTGTTTTGAATAAGGAAATATACTCATCAACAAATATGAATTTTACGTATTTTTAAAAAGCATTCGTTAGTACATTTTCCTTTGCCCGCCTACTTGTCTATGGTAAAGGTATCGTTTGTACAAATTTGCACATGCTTGTAAATGTATGTTTTATTTTCAATGAAATTGGATTATTTGTGTATTGTTTATCAAAGTAAAATACGAAAATAAAGTTAACGACACAACAGATACATAAACTCACTCGTTGACAGCGTCAAGAAGGTTGACAATGGCAGATCCTGCGTTGTCTCGAATCTCTTGAATCAGAACCATGTCGTACCTTGTGATGATCTTGGACGGGACACATTCTTCAGAGAAGAAATAGTTAGATATGTTTTTTTTTTTAAGCTTGCTTTCTTTTTTTACGATGTGTGGAAATGGGCTGATTGCTCAAACGCAATAAATTCTTGAGGATGTTGTGTCCCTTTGGTTTTTACCCGGTAAATCCCTCCAAAAACTAATATGTCAATGGTGATTAAAAAGTATTGTCATGGTTACTGCGAATGATTTCCGCTTTCGTAATTTTTGAGCCTGATTGCATTGTCCTAATGTTATTGTATTTTCTAGTCTTTTTGTATGAATAGCACCAGAGCGCTCAGAAACACCAGTATAAAGCGCCATATGAATGCAGTTATTATTGTTATTGCAATTATTACATAAATATAATTTATGTACATATAAATGTATATGTATAATCTAAGTTGTATGAACACATTTTTGTCCTGTGCTACTAAAATCACGCTTATGTGTGCCATGTAGGTCTACTGTGTATGTATGTGGTATGCCTAATTATACCGAATATATAATTATGTAATTTCATTGCAGATCACACGAAGGGCCGAGGACCAAAAGTGAAAAGAAGGGGCTTCGAACAATACAACTATAGGTCCAATAATGTCATTCTTCTCTTGTCACTACAAACACACACACACACACACAGATATATACATACAATTGCATATATGTATATATGTGTGTGTGTGTGTGTGCGTGTATATATATATATATATATATATACATATATATATATATATATATATATTTGTTTGTTTGTTTATTTTATTTATTCACGGTTAAAAACACATACAGAGTGTGCCCGCATTCAGCTAATAGCTGTTTTTCAGCGAGGCCGTGATATACATTAAAAAAATAGATAAAAACAATGAAATACAATTAAACAAAACATAAACAAGATTGAACACATTTACAGTATTGAAAGGAAGAAAAATACAAGGAAAAAAAAAACCAAGAAAAAGAAACCGTAGTAACCATGTAGTGACATAAGAGGACATAGGTTAATATTCAATATCTACATGATGAAAGAAGAGAGCCGATATTTTCAATTTTACAGATCTCTTTACCAAAAAATTTCAAATCTGTTATAAGTCTGAGATTGTTGGGCAATGTATTAAAAAGCTTTGATGCATGATATAATGGGCTATGTTGAAGAAAATTTGTGTGAGGTCTTGGAAGAGCAATTTGTGAGTTAGCATGACGAAGGGCATAGCCAACATCACTATTGCATTCGATCAATGAAGATAAAACAGGTGGGCCGAGATTATGAAGTAAGTTAAACAGATTAACCAAAGCCTGTTTGACCCAGTATTCTTTCAGCTGATCAATCTTGAGGGTTTCAAAGAGAGCTTCGGTGTGAAATCTACTATTCACTCCAAGTACAGATCTTAAACATCTATTTTGTAAAATCTGCAGCTGTTTTAACCGAGTTTGTCGACCATTCATCCAAATAGTCCTGCAGTAAGTTAAGTGAGGCTGGATTAAGGTTTTGTAAAGTATTAACGCTATCCTTTCATCAGTGAACTGTCTTATTCACTTTAAAGCAAAATACATCTTTTAAACCTTTTTCTTCACATTGTTAATTTGTGGAATCCATGAGAGATTATAATCCAGCAAGACCCCAAGATATTTGCATTCCATGACTCTAAATAATTTTTTGTTATTTAGACGAATATCAACATTACAGAAACGACTCAAGTTTGACTTTGAACCGATTAACATAAACTGACATTTGTCAACATTGAGCAGCAATTCATTATTTGAAAACCATGTCATAGCGGATTTCAGATCCTCATTGATTACTTTCTCTAAAGTTTTTGGATCTTTAGCAGCAAAGTACATACAAGTGTCATTTGCATACAGAGAAAGGGAACATTTTTTTACTGACTTACATAAATCATTCAAAGTGATAATGAACAGCAATGGCCCAAGGATACTTCCTTGGGGCACCCCGCTTGTTACTTGTCTGCTCTGTGACATGGTACCGTTAACTGAAGTGCATTGTTCCCTATCATGAAAATAATCCTGAAACCAGCATAGTGAATTCTGATCAAAGCCATAGTATCGTAGTTTTTTCAGCAAAATCTCAAATGATATCAGATCAAACGCTTTTTCTAAGTCCAGCGTTACAATACCAATTACTTTCCTATTGTCTAAATTTCTACAGACATCTTCAATGAGAGATAAAAGTGCAGTCAAAGTGGAATGTTTTGGACGGAATCCATGTTAGTTATGACATAATAGGTCATTCTCAGAGAGGTAGTCATACACTTGATTAAACACAAGTTTTTCTAACACTTTAGATAGGACAGGTAAGACCGATATTGGTCTGTAGTTGCAAGGATTTGCTCTATCGCCACTTTTGTGAATAGGCGTTACCCGTGCTCTTTTCCACGCACCAGGAATTTTCCCTTTGCTTAAAGACGCATTGATAATGTGAGTTAGCGGTTCAACAATGTACTCTATAGAATCCTTTACAATACTAGCTGGTATTTGATCGAGGCCAGTGGCCTTATTCCTTGCAATGTCATGAATACATTTCAAAACATCATTGTTTGTTACTACCTTAAACTTAAACGTTGAATTTACTTGGCTCATATACTGATCCATATTACCACCAAATATTTTATTACATTTCCGCTTAGCTGCTAAATCAACCAAGTGATCATTCAAACAAGATGCAATATGTTTTGACCCAGCAATTTCCTCATTATCAATAATTATCTTTTGAATACCGCTTTCAGTAACATTTTTAGGCATGATACGTCTCAAAGATTTCCACATTGCATTTGATTTACCTTCATTGTTCAAAATGCTTTCCGAAACATATCTCTTTTTGGATCCCCTAATCATTGATGTGACAGAATTTCTAAGTTTCCTATACATTATCCAATCATTCTCTGACCCTGATCCTTTAGCTTTTCTTTTCATTCGATCTCTTTCTCGCATTTTACATAAGATTTCATTATTCATCCATGGTGTATCTTTTTGACGGACTCTTTTTCTTCTTAATGGGGCATATTTATTTAAAACTAAATTGAACTTAGAGCACCATTTTTCAAAAGCACTTGTTGGATCAGGGTCAGAAAGCACATCATCCCAATGAACTTGACAGAGATCTAATTTGAAATGAGTTAAATCAAATCTTTTCATGTTACGACCATATGTATATTTATGTTGTATTTTCATGGTTCTTACTTTACCAAGATTACAAACTGTCATAAAATGATCGCTCAAACTGAGTGGGATGACGTCACTGAAAGAAACCTTCTCATGACTGGAAGAATAAAACACATCAATTAATGTCTCAGTCACAGAGGTTACTCTTGTTGGCTTATTTATGTATTGTTTCAAATCATAATCTTCACTTAGACGCTTCAAAGATTTTGATTGACTTGACAAAGGTCTTTTTATTAAATCACAGTTAAGATCCCCGAAGATAACAAATTCATTCGAAGATGACTCTAAAAGTTGTAAAAGAATTTCAAATTTCACGAAAAGCGAACTGTGAGAATTTGGGGGTCTGTACTTATAAACAATTAAGAAGGGTTTTTGCTTTGGTAAGCAGATTTCCAAGCACATCAGTTCTAAGCCATCAACAAAGAATTCATTTTTTATACTGAATGGTATGATGTCTTTAATGTAGGTTATAATTCCACCACCATTTTATTTCTATCTAACCTGACATTTTTATAACCTGATATAGATATTTCGGCATCAGAAATAAAATGATCTAATCGAGTTTCACACAAAGAGAAAACATGAATGTTTGTTGTGGCTAAAATATTACGAATCTCATCAAAATTTTTCATCAAAGAGCAGACATTTAAATGGCAAATATTAATACCAGATAATAAATTCAGCTTTTCAAAGCTTTTTTCTACACTTTCATAATTATATGCAACAGCATTTCGAGAAGAAGTGACAGGATCATCAACGTACTGAGGGAGTTCTTTAAAGATACAAAAATCGCACATCCAATCGCCATCAGAATTAAAAGTATCAGTAGATGCACATGAACATCTCAGATGAGCCCATTTGTTACACTGTACACATAATAAGGCATTATGGTATTCTTTTACTTCTTTACGGCAACTTAAGCATGGAAATTCAATATGAGTCACGTGAGTTAATCGAGACATAATTCATAAACAACTAATGAAAATAAAACTTAGAAAAAAAAGGAGTTCTTACAAGTTTTCAAAGTCTTGTTTAGTCCTAATGCTGATCTTTTTTGAGTCCCGTGTCCTTAGTGCGAAGATGTTTTCATCCTGGGTCCAGCAGGACTTCGACTTGTTACTGTTCACAAGTTCCCAAAAGAGAGTTGCTCGCCTGGCTGTGAGATCCTCCCTTATCCAGAGTTTTGGTCCATCTGCATTCTTCAATCTCGTCCTGGCTCTGTACACATCATGTCGGACATTGTATCTGCTGAATTTCACTATTACAGGTCTCGGTTTGTTCCTCCTCGTAGCACTCGCGTACGATGTCGAAGCCGATGACTCGCGTCCCCGATCAGCATCTTGCCTCCCGTTCGATGCCGAAGTCGATGACTCCCGTCCCTGATCAGCGTCTTTCTTCGGGCGTGCAGAGATGCGGTGACTGCGATCTATCGCGTCCGGTTGAACTGCGAGACCGAGCTTCGTGTTGAAGATATCTAGAACGAGTTCATCTGTCCTCTCATCTGGTCCCTCGGGAATGCCATATATCCGGAGACAATTTCTCCTACTGTATTGTTCTGCATTGTCTTTCTCATCCTGTAGCACTTTTGTTTCCTTCTTCATTTCAGCTATTTTCTGTTTCATGGCTCCCACTTCATCTGTGTATTTCTTCAAGTTCAAACTGACAGCTTGATACACTTTCTCCACAACTCGCTCTTCAAGCTTTGTAGCAATTACGTCATAAACATCATCTGCTATGCGTTTGACAAGGCTCGACGATCGAAGTGAAAGGGCAATCTGTTCTTCAATAGCATTCCGCAGTGTATTGTCCAAACTCGGTCCCCTGGAACGAGCACCCGAGTGAACAGCAGGGCCCGCTTCCTCATCGGTACCGGAGCTAAGCTCGTCTGTCCCCGACTCCGCCGGCGTCGAAACAGCCCCACTCCGTTCACGTTCGGGAGGTTCTGACCTCAGTTTTCGACGACCAGTTTTTTGCCCTTTCCTCCCTCCAGCAGGCATGAACCCTTTTTCAAAAGTTACACAACAGCATGGAGATATTTCTTTACACCAGCACGCACAATATTCAGGAAAAGTAAAGACTTATTCTAGTTGTGAAACTTATGAATCTTCACGAAAAACCAAGACACGTCCACGTCCACGTCACGTCACCTCATGAGTTCGACACCACGTCACGACCTGTGTCTTACCCTGCCTGTATGTATGTTGGTGTATGTTAGCATTCTACATATATATATATATATATATATATATATATATTCGGCATTCATGACAATAGCAATACATTGTATAACCGAATATGAGGAGCAAAGTGGAGGTCAAGTATATGGACGTGAGTTACTTGCAAAGCACATGAATATTATTTGTGCGTTTTGGACGTATGAATTTTCTTCTGGGAAGTATAAAGGAGAACAAAATGATTAATTATATTAACAATTTAGACAATGTCAACTTTTTTGAATGAGTTAACTATGTTATGGTTAACTAAGGGGGTGTAAGTGTCACATGCAGAAACGCACAGTGTGGAGGTTTTAATCACGCATCTATAGCTTTTTCTGTCTCAAAAAGCTTATGAATCAAGTAAGATGTAAAGTGCTGATTTTTAAAGTTTAGATGAATATCAAGCCCATGAGAAGAACCGAGCTGCAGTAAGCAGTGATATTCTCACCTGATTAGAAACTTGATTTGCGTTTGCTTAATTACAAAATTGTTTCAAATTAAGCGAACTCGATAAGTCTGAATGCCCGGATAGAGTCTATTCAAGCGCTTGATTTACCAAGCCATGCTCGATGTGCAATGAATGACAGAAAAGGATATAAAACACCACAGCCACGATCATGAAGGGATTATCAGATCAAAGTGAAATTGAGCATGCTCAATTAAGTGCTGTCTTTCCATTCATTTAGATTCAGATTCTTTTTTCCCCACATTATGTAGATAAGTAATATATTGTACATCGTTTTAAAGCTTGAAGTGTGCTCTTTCAGAATTTCCCCTAAATTATAAATTCATTCGATTCATTACTGATACCAACCTTCAAAGCATTACCTTGACCCTTCCAAAAAATTGTAGACTTGGAAGTGGAGAGTGTGTAAAGGATTTTCAAGAAATCAAAAGGGCCTGAGACATACCTAATCACACTATTGTACAAACATATGTTCTAAAAAATGCTAAAAACAAAATTTCACATTTGTTTTATTATCTTAATCTCTAGAATAACGTATAGAAGAATTGCTCTCTCAGAAATTATGAAAAACTCAAGGATGCTTAGGGTGATCCTTTTCACCTATTTTGAGTACCCACGTAAAGTCATTCTATGTGATGCACGTTCAGATACTCAGTGTGCACGGCTGCAAATCATGACATGTATACACCTCCCCTAAGACACACATGTTATTATGTATATTGAAAGAACGTAATATACAAATAATCGAAAAACTCAATATGCTTTGTAGTTTCAATTCAATAAGAAGATCAAGCTATCTCACACTAAGTCTTATAATTTGAATGGGGGTTCGTGGTTGGGTTGATCAAACTCATATTTCCTTAAACAAGGAATACAGTGTCCTCACCTATAATTTTAACGCATTTTCTATGTTTCTTTGCTTGTTTCCTTTTTCCATCTGAGAAAACTACTGGATAACCAATATTCAGCTGCACTAGCTTGTGTTTCCTTTGAGTCCATTTGGGTGTGAGGCAGGATCACTTCACCGGGCTATTCAACCTTGCTCTCTGAGATGAATGAATGAAGAGGGATCTTTTACATGACCGAGTTGTGACTCTTTTACACACGGGACTTCCATTTTATGTCACACCAGAGGGACAGAATATGTTGCTTCTTACTACATGGGGACGATATGATTACACACAACATTGTTCATTTTAGATCTGGAGGAAGACAAGCTACCAGTTAAACCAAATCACCGAATCGTAAAAAGAATGACCTGAATAGATACAGATTAATGAGGGGTAAATGTTAACAGTAATTTTCTATCACACCAATCCAATCGTACGAAAAAACTAGAAATGTCGCTATGGCGACTGGTATGCCTCCGCAATAATGCATAATTCTCCTAATAGGTCTAGATAGTACATGTGAACAATGTGTGATTACATTTCACAAAACTGGCAAAATATTAAAATGACAAGTTTGTCACAAATGTGTTGAATGTTCACCTTCCTTGACCTAGGTTTAATTGGATGAATAGGAGAGCATGTATTTGGGATTTAAGGACTTTAACTTGACTTTGACCCATTCATACGTTTATGCATTGAGTAATTTTCATGGTATGGAGAAAAAGTGCAATTTCTGTATTGAATAGTAAATTGTTACCATTTTCATCTGGCTTTTGACCCTAAGATTCATAAGATAATCACTGTCAGGCAGAACATGCATAAATATGTAGTACATTTCAAGATAACTTGAGCCACTTCCGAGATATGGAGGAAAAACTTAGTTCAGCACTTTCACTTGATCTTTGACCTTTTGACCTTTGAGGCAAAAACAAAAGAAAAAAAAAACTTTCCAGAGAATCTCTATTAGGTTATACATGCATACACCAAGTGTTACAAAAAAAATAATCCTTCTGGCATTGCATAAACATGAGGGAAATAGTAAAATTTTGAAGTGTTGCCCTTGACCTTGGACCCCTGACCTTTGACCCCATGAACCCTAAATTCACTAGATAATCACTGCCAGTCAGTACATGTATATATACTATGTTCCATGAAGAAACCTTGAACAATTTCCAAGGTACAGAGAAAAAAGGTGAAGTTTTAATATTTCTACTTGACCTTTTCACCTTTGACCTTTGACCTCATGACCCAAACTTTCACCAGAGAATCTTAATTAGGTAATACATGCATACACTAAGTTTCAAGAAAATATCTTCAGGTATTGCATAGATAATATGATGGAAATGGTGAAATTTTATGTATTTGACCTTGACCTTTTGACCTTTGACCTTGAGCTTGTGCACCCAAAAGTTGATAGGCACAACTTCACTCCCTAATACACATACATGCCAAGTTTCATTAGGATACCTCAAAAGGTTTTGATAGTTACCCTGTCCATAAAATTCATTACGGACGGACGGAAGGACGGACGGACGGACAACCCGAAAACATAATGCCTCCGGCACCACTTCGTGGCGGAGGCATAAAAATGCGATTGGAACTCTTCTGGACAATGATATACATAATTATGATGCAGCAAAACAAACCTCTGGGTATTTTACGCCTAGGGTTTCGACGTTGGTTAGGGTAATCTCATGTTCATAAGCATATATAGCTACACACTACCATCGTCGAGATCCTGGCGGTCAAATTTTACTAGTCGGTTATAATTACCAGTAAAACAATTCATGCAAGTTTTTTTTTCCCTAATTCAATTAATAATGATAACGCTCGATAACTTGATAATGTTGTCGAAACACGTTGTTATGATATTGAACAGAAATTCAGAATTAAATCATGTCAATCCACAAACTCGTAACACGACTGCTTGTTTTTACACATTCTTTAACCTGATTTTTTTTGGTGATAGAGGGTACCAAAACCGTATTATATGCAATCTTATTTCATATTTCACGTGTACCGCTCATGCAAATTCATAAAGCAACAGATCATAGAACCATCTTCTTTTTTTCCTTCTCAGCACCCAAGTTGGAAATACGTCTATCATCCCTACGAATGTCACAACCCTTCATGGTCGCAACGTACTACAGCTTAGGCCCTTAAATCAAATGGTTAATGTACTGATCATTTCATAGGATTGGTTTATAATATCTTTAAGTTTGCATGGAATATTTGACAACATGGCTTCCAATACCCTTAAGCAATGCATTAACGTATGTAAATTAACACGATGAAAAGTTCACACAATATGATTATTGCTTAATGGCATGATATCAGTGGTATAGACTTAGATTCCATCAGAAAAGGCTGTATACCATGTATACTGAGTGATTTAAGTCAATGTACATGTATATAAACTATGCGCAGAGGGTTGTCTGCTGAACACTTCACATCAGCTGCACTCAACTATACACACCAGACTATGCATGAACATGATCTAGTGTTGAATGCTCACTGCGATGATATAAATAGCACAAAAGAGTCTCAATGGTTTTCATATTTCGTCGCTGGGGTGACAAGACCTTGTACCTCAAATTTTGGTGAAAATGACTTTTTTGCATTAGTGGTCAAATAATCGGTTAAGTGATGTCCTGTCCAAATCCCGGTTGTCTTACCCAAAAAATGAAGCCACTACGGCATGTCAAAGGAACGGCTATCCCATTCAGTATAGTGCTTTGGCCGCCATGTTTTTTGGCTCTCCTGAACATTTGACATTTTTGAGATACGAGGTCTTGTCGCCCCAGCGACGATACATTTTTTCTTTCTTCCAGACTGTCTCAACGTGCATTGTATCGGGTGCATGCAGTCTACCGTGAAACTAATGTCAACGGTGTGCTACGCGCCATAGCATTTATTCGGGATAAAAGGGGTTTCAAACAAGCAAGCAAAGGGGTGCAACGCGCCATAGTCGTTGAGTAGAGTAGCTCGTTTTCTAACACACAGTGTTTCTAGAGAAGAATCCATCCTGTCTCGAAAAAAAAGTACATTGTGGGATTTGTTCGACCATAGCTCCTTTATGAGAAACTGCGATAATTGTGATCATTTCGCAGGCCTGTCGGATATCTCGACCAAAACATCTATTCACCTTGTTTGAAAATTGAACTGTACCAATCTTCGAATCTCTAAAATGGATAACAGCTACAACTTTGTTCTGTTGATAACATTGGCCTCTTCCGTGTTTTGTGGTGTCGATACAAAAGGTAAGTTTATACACTTTTCAACATGCGCCCACCAAAGTTGACCGCTATGGGGTCCCAAACTTCAACTTAATATCACTTAAAGTTGGACAAACAACAACAAAGTCAACCAGGGTCATTTCGTTAAATAAAAATGATTATGTCGTGTTAGGTTAGGAAAATGGACATTTCTGGATTTGTTTTAATACGATGACTGCATATCGAGATAAGAAAAATCGTAATTCCATGTCCTTTTTCGCAGTAGGCGTCATGCAACAAAACTGATCAAAGGCAAGCGCGAATAAATGTAAAAATCAAGGAGTAGCGTGCAGGAAGTCGTGTCATGCGAATCGTTTTCCTTTATGCTTTTTTCTTTATTGATATTTTTAACTCAAATAGATATTTACTATTTATAATTTTGCGCCTCCTTGAAAGTGCAGAGGATCTTTCGCATCACACATTATTTCCTATTTATTATTATGAATTCGATTTAACAAAGTTTGGCAAGTCTTGTTAGAAGTTTTTGTTATCAAGTATCATAAATTTGTCAAATAAACTTCATTGTATCAATCAGCTTATTATAAAGTTTAACAAATAAGTGATATGAACTGTACAGCTGTGTAATGCAGTATTGCGCATCGCATACTTGATGTATCGTCCACTCGTATTTTCATTGTCATTTCTCCATAGGTTTCGAATTATCTGATATAATGAATTCTGTGAGTCTTTGAATGATATTTTAGATGTTGTTGAAAAAAGAATCTTATATCTAATGGGAGATTTTGATATTGATTTGTTTAAAGAAGGATATGTGCAATACGTAATGACCTTTTGGATTTGTTGCACTAAATTCAATGCTATACCTTTGAATCATTATCATACACGTGCATGTGACTCATCCGCCTCATTACCTGACGATATTTTTTCCAATGATTCTTATGAGATCTAGTCTGGAGTTTAGTATTCTAACTGTTACCAATTGGTACACAGATAATTTTCAGTTTGATTGTATTTGTAAAAGTGTAATTTCATCGTTTAAAAGTCAGCAAAGACAAATACAGAGGGATATAAATGAACATAATATTATATGTGACCGTGCATAAAAAACACCCAAAAAACAAACAAAAACAACAACAACAAAAAGTCACACCCCTTGATTTTACTTGAGGATTCAGAGAAGGTGCGACATGGGTCAACCAAGTCAATCTTAAGTTTGTTCACATTTTCTGAAAGAGCTATTCTTCTTCTACATGGTTCATAAGTTTGTGATCAGGAAATGAATAAGAAACTGTGTTTTCAGCAGTTTTTCTACAACCCATTTTTGTAAAGTAGTGATATCAGGTATGTCTAAGAGGCCCTTTTCATATCTTGAAAATCCTTTGCACACTTTTCACTTTCAGTTGTAATAACTTTTGAAAGGATAATGCTACTGCTTTGAAAGTTGGCATCAATCACAGACAGAATGTGTCAATAGAGCATGTCCAATTTTAGTTTAAATCCTGTATTTGTCCAATTCATCATGTTTGGTAAAGATTAAGCGCTTGAAAAGATCCTGTACTTCAGAGCCTCTTTTCTCAGAACACACTTTTCCAGAGTGCGTGCTTTCTTTCAATTTCATCACTGAATCCACGTCATGGGTATATGATAGACATGATAGCAACATTAGTTGTTGTTGTTTTTTTATTTAGTCACTGATAAGTACAATGATTCGTTTCCATTGATTTCGACGTGTTGTCAACGCAGGAAAAAATGATAACGTATGATGTACAAATGATATGCGTAATTTCAATAAGAAAAATGTAAAATGTGAAAACTGTATGAGAAGAATCCGAACGATTATCGTAAAACTCTTTAAAAGAAATATGGAAATAAAGTGAGTAATAATTATGATAAAATTTATGACAAAAGAAATATTATGAGAAAAAGTTACAGACAGTAGGGGGAATAGGGAGAGACATGGGATGTGATAAATAATGCCTTAGGGAAAAAAGTGCAATATAAGAAAACAACCATTAAATCCATAAAACTTAATAATAAAAGAGTCATTAATGAAATTTGTAATTTCTTGATACATTTTGGTTGATAATGCTTATGATAATAAATTTTTTTGATGACTGTGATGAGTATGATTATCTTCAATATGTTACAAAAGTTGAGTCAACCGCATTTTTTAAATCGATTACTTTTAAAGAAATAAACGATATTGTAATCAGTTTTAAGAATGAGGTCAGTGCTGTATATTACAATATTAATATTCGTTATTGTTAAAAGGGCTATCAGTGTATGGGACCTGGTATTTTTCCATATAAACTGAGGATTTAGAGTTGTACCATTTTTCTCCTGATGTAATGACAAAATAATCAGTTTTATCTGTTTTCTCCATTTTTTTAACTATATCACCCCTAAATGCAATAACAACGCTAAATGTAATATCGACCCTAAATGTAAGACACCTTAACCCTAAATGTAATAACAACCCTAAATGTAATACATTTTGACGCTAAATATAATAATCGAGTCAGCTCTAAATGTAATACATTTTAACCCTAATGTAATAGCCGGAGACAACCCTAATAGTATTACATGTCAACTCTAAATGTAATAACAACCCTAAATGTAATACATGTCAACTCTAAATGTAATATCGACCCTAAATGTAATAATTTTCAAACCTAAATGTAATATCCACCCTAAATGTAATACGTTTTAACCCTAAATGTAATAGAAACCCTAAATCTAATACATTTTAACGCTAAATGTAATAACGGCCCTAAATGTAATACATGTCAAACCTAAATGTAATATCGACCCTAAATGTAATATCCACCCTGAATGTAATACGTCTTAACCCTAAATGCAATACGTCTTCACTCTAAATGTAATAACAACCCTAAATGTAATACACTTTAACGCTAAATGTAACATGTCAAACCTAATGTAATATCGACCGTAAATGCAATACATCTTAACCCTAAATGTTTCTCAATTTAATACATAAAACATGATTTGTCTGGTAACATTTTCCTTGACAGCACAATAGATACAAAAGGTAAACCTCCCGGTTTATTTTAGATAGACAACTCTCCTGCAAAGCGCATTCAAGATAGTATCTTGCACTTTTTGTTCGAATATTATCAATGAAATTAAAACTTGTTAACCTATACACCTACACCATTATTGCTAAATTAGACTTTACTTCTACATGAGGACGGAGTGGGATATGTCCGTGGGAAACATGCATTCATCGTATTTATAGATCAACTTATACTTTTACAAAGAAAATAAAACAAACAACCAAAGTATTATCTCTAATGTTTCTTCGAGATTATACTCTGATGTATTATTTTGTGAAAAAAAGAAAAAAAAAACTCACTGAAAATTAGTTATGATTACAACAGTTACTTTGTCACTGTATAGGCCTACATAAATAGGACATTAAGGTTTAACCAAAGCTTTTTGATATCAAATTCAAATCATCTATAAACTCACTATAAACCGTCTATCCACCAAATATATATACTACCTTGAATACGACGGTCGTGCTGTTTGCGCACAAAACCAATTCTCCTTTCTATTATAGTGGCTCTGGATGGGATTTCCCGGATATAAACATAAAAATGACAGACAATAGAAACATTGCTTTGATAAGTCATTTCCAAATATCACCTGACTCTCATCATATCACTAGTTGATCCACTCATACGCAAATTGCCTCTTCGTGATTGCCCCCTAGCATTTTCGGCGACTCATGTCACACTATTTCTGTTTTAAACTTGTGTAATATATTGTTTTCCGTTGTGATACTGTCTGCTAAGTTTCCTTCTTCTTTGCCCCCCCCCCCTTCATTACTTGTATGCGGCGCATCCAGTGTGCATCTTTAAAGAGCAGCAATAGTTGCCTAGATTTGCTTTTTTTGTTTACCAATGGTAAAAATAAAGTCTTATTTTTTCCTCTGTTTACTCAAAGTTTATTAGGTCCACGTGACATAGTTTTTAATATCATTACCTTTATCATACAATCAAACAAACATTTTGCTTTCCAATTGTAATTCTGTACTCAGGATTGTTTACAGTTTTGTTATTATTATGTTAACGGTTCTTACATTTAGGGCCGTTATTACATTTAGCGTTAAAGTGTATTGTGTTTAGGGTTAAGATGTATTACATTTAGGGTCGTTATTATATCTATAGGGTTAAGATGTAATACATTTAGGGTGGATATACATTTAGGGTTAAGATGTATTACATTTAGGGTTGTTGTTACATTTAGGGTTGACATGTACTACATTTAGGGTTGTCTCCGGTTATTACATTTAGGGTTAAAATGTATTACATTTAGGGTTGACTTGATTATTACATTTAGCGTTAAAATGTATTACATTTATGGTTGTTATTGCATTTAGAGTTAAGGTGTATTACATTTAGTGTCGATATTACATTTAGCGTTGTTATTACATTTAGGGGTGATACACCAGCTACACATTTCGGCTTATCGGGTCAAACTGCGCAATGGATCTGCACAGTGACAAGGCCTCCATCTCGACTCACGATCGACAGATAACAACAGAGATGATAAACTCACCGTCTTGAGAAACGCGATCCGAAAGGCCTTCACTAAAAAAAAAAAAAAAAAAAAAAAATGTCTTGATATTTGGTATTAAAACGTTTTTTTTTTTTTCATGAACAAAGATGATAAACATAACCAAGGTTGTCTGAATTATGCTCTTAGTAAGGAATAGTAAGGTATGAACAATTTTAGCTGTCACATAAATAGAAAGTCCAATGTACTTTGCCAATACTTAAATCTTATGCACTAATTTGTGCATCGATTTGTCAAAATCCACCTAAAACGTACACAGAGGCGACTGTGTGTGGTGTTCTGCCATAACACCATTCATTACATAGGCAGTGGGAAACCCGGGTGAACTTTGAGCTTAGCACGTCTTGTGCAGAAAGATGCATTCACAGTAGGTGGGGGCGGCGTGACAATGACTGAACAATGTTATAAATGATAGTCCACAGTATACAATGTGCTTGTAAAGACCAATGCGAAGCACAGTATGGGCACACTGCTCCATTCTGCTGGTGCGTTATGTTTTGTAGTGGCGCATATTACTTTTTTTTTCTTGGTCATGTCGAACTAACAAATAATTCAAGAGTGCGTTGACGCGTCGTGATTACGGTACACTTGCGAATTGAGTGTTGAGGTATATCGGATATTCCTATTCATTGCAACGATATTACAACGATTTTAATTTTTGTCTTTTATTTGTCAACCTTTTTCGTCATGCTTCCTCTTTGGAGTGCACGGTTGTACCTCTCTGGTGATAATCAGGAAGCTTTTTCACAGCAAATAAAGTGTATCATATCTTGTGGTAGTTTTACTTTTTAGTGGGATTAAGTTGCAGATAATGAATCATTTGTTACTCCGAAAGTTCGTTAATCAGAAAATGAAATTGGGTTCTTTAATCTGATCATTAATGTGATATTCTTCCGAAGCTTCCCGATTCCAAAAGTTCGTTCATAAGAAAATGAATCAGGTTTGTTATTCCAAGAGTTCGATAGTTCATCCGAAAATTATATCAGTTATTCACAGGTTCATTTACCCGAAAAAGAAAGAAGGTTCGTTATTCCGAAGATTCTTTCCATTGAAAATGAAAGAAGGTCAATTAATAATCACCATGTTAATGTCATTGCATCATCAAGGAAGCTGCATAATTAGGTAAAAAAACAAACAAAAAGCTGTTATATCGGTACAAATAATTATCCATATACATGCATTGCACTCTACTTGCATTTTTCATTTGTCTAGCCTCTGTAGTGGGCACTGTCCCGTACGTTCGAGGATGGAGAGGGAGAGACATCCGACTGCCGTGTGACATCCAGGAGGAGCCTGTGTTTGTTTACTGGGACAAGGAGAGCATCTCACTTCAGCAGCCGAGGTCGAGAAAGGCTCAGATCATTGAAGGGACGGGAAAGAGCTTGGAGGAACGTTTTGACATCGACAAGAATTTCAGCCTCGTTATCAGTAACTTAGAGGTGGCAGATGAGGGTCGCTACTATTGCCAAGTGGGGCAAAGGAATTTGGAAGTTTTGGAGAATTCCACCCAATTAACGGTTAGGTGTAAGTAACCCCTTGTCATCAGGATGACATTGTAGTTATATCTTTGAATTTACTGAAATCACAAGAAAGATAAAATGTCCTTCGGACGTGTAATGTAATGGGATTAGGGAGAAATTGCAGGTGACTTGTAGTCAGCAATCATTTTTGACGCGGCGTCTCAGTGATTAATGTATAATGATGGGTTGATATAATCTTGTTTTGTTTCGGGAGGAAGTGTTGGTCTGCTCCAGTGATGCAACTTTTCTGAAAACCATTAACAATCTCGAGGTCAACAGTTGAACAAGGCAGAAACGTGTAAGCTGGTTACGATCGATCGAACAGTACATTTGTAGGTATATGAAAGTAAACTCATTCAGCGGCACTGCATTGCACTTATGTACCTACTACATAAATTTTCGGCATAGAGCGGTTTGCATTGAGATGTAAACGTTCCCATTTGAAATTTACCTTGCATTAGAATTTACCTTGCTTTAGAATGGTCTCATATTCAAATGTGCAGTTTAATGTTAATGATCGCCCCGTCACTGTACAGGCATGCTAACCTGGAAACGGTAAACTGCACATTACTTGATTATGAGACCATTCTGAAGCAAATAATTTTCACACAACAATAGATATTATAATGTACTTTTAAATGAATCCCACAAGGATTGGAACAATCATCCCCAAGCATTCCCACTGATTCCCACTGATCAGCTACTATCCATCCCCTTTAAACATAAACCCCCATTGAAGATGATATAATAGATCTGTCATTTATGATTTTTTTCCCCCCTAAGTTTGGGTGTTACCTAGGTTTATTATCATCTGAGCATGATTTACTCTGTATGGTTGGACCTACTACTAATCGACCGCCTAATGTTTATTTGCTTGATAAGAATATTTAACACTGAAATTCATGTAAAAAACTTGACCTACGTGATTGAGAAAATCCAGCTCTATCAAATGCCGTTGTTCCCTTTTCGATTCGAAGTTTCAGTGCAAAAATATCGCCGACGAACTTGCGTGGCCTCGTTTCAGCTCCCCGCGGTAAATCACGTTATTAGGATTGACCGCTGTTTTTGCATTGACAATGCACGCATACCGAGTTGTATTGAACACCGTGTTGTAGAAAACGTCAACGAAGCTTTTTAGGAACTTCCATAGACATTACATTGTGCTGTCATTACGATTCGGTGAAAATATTCATTCGAAATTTTGTCCTTGATTAAAACCATTAATGAACACTGAATTATCGCGTTTTCCCACACCATCCTCATCTACATTCAAAGCCAATCCATTTTTATGTGCTTTGCGCGCAGGGAAGTGCGTACTAAGTGTTCAGTGCGCGAATCAGGCGCGGTGGAGCACCCCAATTTGCATCTCATTATCGCCCCGTTCTATTTGAATTTCCAACGGGCATCCACGGCTGCCCGAAACTGTGTGCATGAAAAGGTCAAATCTTTACCTTCTCCTTGTGCCGCTATGCGTGCCGCTAGTAAACTCAAACTTCCCACACTATCTAAGTTTTTAAAAAACTTCCTTTTGATGAAAAAACTATGAAATTTGCTGCACTAGAACTTGAGATATTAAAGCGTTTTGAAAATCACCTCTCGCAAAACATGCTCTCTGTTTTTTTCCGACTGGACTATGGCCGGGCTCCAATGTGTCCGAAATTGACAACATAAGTTTATCAGGCCTCAATCCATATATGGTGAAAGTTTTCGCTTGGTTCCACCTGTACTTTTTGAGAAATCAACATGTTTCTACAGGGTTTGGAATAGAAAATTGTAGTAAGCGAAACAATTGAAAATGACGTCATTTCTTTTCCCGTAATATTGGGCATGCGTGGTACGTGAGATTCAGGATTTCGTGCTCATTGTTGGTTTGCATGTGACGCAGTCAATTTTGCTGAGTGTCGCACGGCGGTGACTGCTGAGCTGCTGCCGCGCACGCTGCATGCAGCAAAGCGTTGTGTGCTGTGACATGCAACGCTACAGTCACGCGATTATATATACATGGGACCGACCTGTACGCTTTGCGTTCGTGTCATTTTTGACATCACCTTCAGTTTTTTTTTTCCGACACAACCATGGCCGGGAATATTACGGTATGACATTTAAAATGCAAGCAGATAAATAAATTTCGGTGTACTTTGTTTGAATGGCGCTTTGGTTCCACAATCACACTTCGAGAATTTTAGGATGATTTTCGAGGCATATTTTTGGTAATTTTGCTCGCCAGGTTTTTGCTAAAATTTCACATTTTATCATTGTCAAATCCTTTAATATGTTTTATGTGCATATTCGGACATGTTTTCAAATTCAAACTAACTCAATTTTAATCCGAAAATAGGTTTCCTTAAATTGTTATTACCTTGAGAAGTTGTTCACTTTTTCTCAACTACGCGAGTACATGTTGTTTACTTTATGCAAATGAGGCTCGGCTGCCGATGGATTTCTGCGAGATAATTGGGGTGCTCCACCGCGCCTGGAATTATACGCGGTCGGTTTCAATAAGGGTGGTCGATATGTAGTAGGGCTACCATACTCTCATTTCCGTACAGCAAACCATATCTTAAGAATATGATTGCTTCAGTTGACTGTCGAGCAAATACTTGAATTTGTAAATACCGCGATTTTCATTTTATTATTATTTTTCTGTTCTCCTAGCTATGGCAACACAGCATACAATCGAGGAATGCGTCGTTAACAGCCAGTCCCAACAGAGCCGTTGCACATACACAACTCCCTTCAACACACCTTCCCTTAACCTTACGTGTGTTGTGAGCGGATTCCTACCTAACATTTCGATGTCGTGGACCGATGAGTCTGGAAAGAGACTAAATTCAACGCTTTCTCGACAGACAACACAAGATGACGACACTTACAAGAGGATCGAGACAATCACTCTTCCAGCGCCACATGGGACTGAGCAAATCTTCATGTGCAAAGCTACCGGTGACTCGCTCAATGGAACGTCGACCAAAGATATCACTCTTCTGCCTTTATCAGGTTTTTTTAAGAGTTGCCATTTTATTATCTCTGCCAAGGGAGGAGGTTATGTTTTCGTTACCCTTGGTTTGTTTGTTTGTTTGTTCGTTCGTTCGTTAGTTAGTTAGTTTGTCCGTGTGCAAAATAACTCAAAAAGTAGTTAAAGGTGCATAGTCCCGGTAGTGTAGAGGGTGCTGTTGATGATACTGCCGATCACTGTTAGCATTGATACGAAGATTACCGAAGTTGAGCTGTCATCAAGAGTAAAGTGCGTAGGTGTTGCTAAATAACGTTGCCTTCTTTGTCTTCTCTGCGCATCGCGCAGTCTGTAGTAATGCCAGGGTGCGTGCATAATATGTGCTTGTTATTATGACATCACAAAAGAAGTTTACTAAAGCGGTCATCCTTCTCAGCCGAGTCATGAGCCGAACTGTGATTAGCCTTTAAACAAGGCGACTCGCTCTGCGTGCCCACGTGTAGCGCGTTTACCCCACAAACCTGTTGGCCGGCGAGTGGAGCGAGCCGCCTTTAGCCACTCGTTCAGGGATGTGTACTTTTGTCGTTGTTGTTGCTTTATATTCTTTGACAAATTTGACGCAGAAAATACACACGGCACCAAGGCAAGCCGCGCGCGCTTGCTAACAAAATTGTACGCAAATTTGTCAAAGAATATAAATTTGTTAGCAAGCGCGCGCGGCTTGCCTTGGTGCCGTGTGTATTTTCTGCGTACACATCCCTGAACGAGTGGATAAAGGCGGCTCGCTCCACTCGCCGGCCAGCGAACAGGTTTGTGGGGTAAACGCGCTATACGGGGGCACGCAGAGCGAGTCGCCTTGTTTAAAGGCTAAACTGTGATCGGACCACTGGCTACAGTGAATCGAACTTCTGCGGACTCGGGGAAGTGGGCCAAAGCGTAAGCGCTAAAGAGGAGTCGATAGCGTAGGTCTCTATAGGAAACTTGCGCCGTGCGCCCGCGTACGCATTTGACTAAAACACCGGGACCATGCATGCATCTTTAAAGATGTCTCAGTTATTTAATTCCAGAAATCGTAGTGAGTTGATAAATTTAGCTAAATTTTCTAAGGAAATAATGAAGCTCCATAAGAAATAATAATTATTAATATCATTATTTGTATTTTCTTCTTGTAAATATAGCTTTTTACAGTAGGCGCGGTCAGACTGACAAAAGATCGAGAAGTTTAAGATCGCGAAGTTTGGGCAATTCGTACGCGCGCAAGAAAGAGTGCGCCGTCCGATGGCTAGTGATTGTGATGTAACAATGCACATCTGTACATGACAATGGCCTCGCGCTTCGGAGACACCGCCCGCAAACAGATCGAGAAGTTTCGCGAGAAGTTTCGCTGGAAGTTTGCGGTCACACTGGCAAAACTTCGAGATCTTAAAGATCGCGATCTTAAACTTCGCGATCTTTTGCCAGTCTGACCGCGCCTAATGTTTTGCTGTATATTGTTGAAATTGCTTTTATCTGCGTTATTGTTGCCCTGCTTTTTTTTTATAACTATTTTGTTTGTCTTGCTTCTCTCTTTCCTTCTCTCTCTCTCTCTCTCTCTCTCACTCTCTTTCTCTCTTCTGGGTCCTGCACCATTCTGTATATTTTGTTTATTTTGTAAATATCATGCAATTTTCTGTATATTGGATATATATATATAATTTACAATGTATTAATGTATATATTAACTGATTTTATCTGTTACGATGTTTGTTTGAATTTTCTTCAATACCCTGACGTTGGGTGACATAAGAAAAAAAAAAACAAAACCATTGTCAAAACCAAAACCATGCACCTTTAACGGATTGGGATGAAAACTTGCAGGAAAGGTTGAGGATGACACAAGTAACAAACGATTAACTTTTGGTAGTGATCCGAGAATTTTGGGGGAATTTATGGAGGATTTTTGATATTTTGGCAGGTATAGGGTCGTTTCACTGAATCGCATCGCCATTTTTTTTTTGTTTGATAGATACTTTATTTTCTGCAAATCAATATATACATATATTGAATAATCGTGAACATGGGAAACATACAAAGTATATTTGAAACAGAGTCGTTTGACTTGCATAAACAACGATATAAAAGGAAATTAATGATATTACAGTATGCATGTCTATGCAGCTGGGATTACAATAACAATATTATATTTAAGAAATGATAATGCAGAGGGCCGCCATTGTAAGCATTGCTTGAAAAGATGGCCGGCCCGAGGAAAAGGTAGGTAGGTAAATTGGTAAACAATACAAATTCTGCTGCGAAGATAGCAGGGGAAAATAAACTCTGATGTGTAATGGTGGTGAATGTGCGTGCGAGTGCTTGAGAGTGCACAGGGGCAGATAGGCTGGGATTTGGAATGATAAAATTGGTTTGCTGGAAGAGGGAATGACTTACGATGTTGCTACTATCGGGAGACCAACATAAGTCATATAAATTATTCGTGCTTAATTCGTATTTGAAGTATACTGTGATAAAATATGCTTCTTTAAGTTTGCTTTGAATGAAAACAAGGAGGCACACTGTTTCAACTCCTCAGGAAGAGTGTTCCATGTATCCGGACCGTGATGTCTAATCGACTTTTGAGCAAGTAAAAGCTTTGGATTACTTAAATGAAAATCATGGGAATGACGGGTAGGGTATGAGTGAATATGATCATTAGTTACTAGGGCATTATGGAAAAATGGTAATAAATTTCGAATATGTTTATACATAAATATAGCAGTTAAGTATGAATGTATATCATGGGCCTTTAGAGTTTTTAGGCGATAAAATATGGGATCAGTGTGAGCCAAAAAATTTGAATGTGTGCATATACGAAGAGCCTTTTTCTGAAGAAGAAAAATTGTGTTCAATTTGGTTTTGCTACAGTTGCCCCATACAATATTACAGTACATTACATATGGTAGAAATAAGACGTTATATAACATCATTAAAGTTTGATCATTAATTAAGTATTTTATTCTCCTTAACACACCAGTTGCTTTAGATATTGCTGTTATAATATTCTGGACATGAGTATTCCAAGTTAGATTGTTATCTAGGGTCACTCCTAGGAACTTGGTTGAATGTTTCTCAGCAATGTTTATATCATCAATAGAAATACTTTGAGGAAGGGTGGGTTGGGATTGAAGCGTATGAAAATGTATAAAGCATGTTTTATCAATATTCAATGAAAGCTTATTACTTCTAAACCATTTCGAAATATTACTTAATTCCATGTTAAATGTATCAACCAATGTTACAATATCCTTGTGGGAATAAAAAACATTGGTGTCGTCTGCAAATAAAATGAAGTTTAAACAAAGAGAGGAATTAATGATATCATTAATATAAATCAAAAAAAGTAGGGGCCCGAGGATAGATCCCTGAGGGACACCACATGACATGTTCAAATGGAACGAATGGCTGGATTTAAATGCAACATATTGTTTTCGATGACTTAAATAACTTCTAAACCATGACAAAGTAATCCCTCTCACGCCATAATTATGTAATTTTTCAAATAAAATGTCATGATCAATAGTGTCGAATGCTTTACTAAGATCCATAAAAACTCCAATTATGTGCTCCTTTTTAATAAGCGCATCAATAATATTATCAACAGATTTGATTATAGCATAATCGGTAGAAAATCCTTTCCTAAAACCAAACTGATTCACATTTAATATTTCATTTTCAATCATGAACGAGGAGAGACGCTTATAAACTAATTTTTCTAAAATTTTCGATATTGCAGGTAACAATGAGATGGGTCTATAATTTTTCACCAATGATGGATCTTCTCTTTTATAAATGGGGATAACTTTGGCGATTTTAAAAGAGTCTGGAAACTCACCGTTAAGTAAGGATAAATTAAATATATGGGTGAGAGGGGCTGCTAATGGGTAAATTATTTTTTTCAAAAAATTCACCCGTAAGTTGTCAGGCCCACAGGAATTACTACATTTCAGGGATCGAACAATATCAATAATTTCTGATTCATTTATTGGAGTAAAAAACAAGGAGTTTTGATTACTTTCAGGTAAGTAATCTTTATAATTTTTGATATCATTTTTGGGAATAGATGCAGCTAAAGAAGGACCAACATTAACAAAAAAATTGTTAAAAATATTTGCAATTTGATCAGGATTAGTAATAACTTTATCATTATGGGTAATGCTATCAGGACATTCCGTAGGTTTCTTTTTTAGTATTTCATTAACAATCCGCCAAAGAGCATTTTTGTCATCCTTTTTAGATTCGAGTTTATTTGAAATATATGATTTACGTGAAACTCGAATCAAAGAAGTTAATCTATTTCTATATGTTTTATACCTTTTCACGTTTTCAGGAGTAGGTTTCCTCAGAGATATTTTATAAAGACGGTTTCGAGTAAGAATGGAATGTATGAGACCTTGAGTGATCCACGGTTGCCGAGTTCTTTTCCTTCCATTTACTTTGGGAGTTAAAGGAATATGTTTATCATAATAATCTAATAGTTTTTGTAAAAAAAAATTCGTAGGAAGAATTAACATCTTGGAGTTCAAAGACGTCATTCCACTGTTCTTCGAATAAATCTTGATTCAATGAATCAATATTTTGTGGCGTTTCATTTCGATACATTTTCAAATACTGTTTGGGTTGACAACGTATTGGAGTTATTACAGATTTATCATTAATCATAAAAATCGGTAAATGATCAGATATATCTGAATAAAGAATACCGTTCGTACAGGTTTTAGTTATAACATTAGACAGTATATTATCTATTAATGTTTTACCATGGGTGGTGTTATCTATTCTGGTAGGTTTATTGATGTGGGGATGCAGTGAGTTGGAAAGTAATATGTCATGGAAATGGGTGGGTTGTAATAAATCTATATTGTAATCTCCCATCAAAAAATGGATTTTCTTTCTCCAAAAATTTCGTTAGCACATTGGTCGAAGTTGTCAATAATTCGTTCTTCCCAAGAACTGTAAGGAACTGGAATTCCCTGTCGTCAGAAATGGTTTCAGCGCCATCTGTGGGATCATTTCGAAACCGTCTAACGGTTGATCACAGTGGCTAGTTGTTTTCGTCAAATTTTCTATGTACTTGTAAATATCTGTAAATAAATTGTATTATAATGTAAATAGCACCAGTCTGCAAGAATCTTCAGTCTATTGAAGGAGGCAGACTTAATCAGAAGAAGAAGAAGAACTTGGGAGGTCAGGCTGCGCGTATTTGAGGTTTGCATGCGCGCACTAAAGTGCGTGCCCTAGTTTCTGCTAGGGCGAGGCACGCCGGCGGCGTGCAGCTGAGGTTTTATGACGTAACAAAGGTTTCAATGCTGTAAGTACGTATGGGTGGAAATCACTGATATCTCTATGGAAGAACAAGATCAGTGGTGGAAATGAGCTGCATACTTGGCGGAGGACTGCGCTCTCAGAGTGTTTCTCTAGTTTTGTTGGTGCATCGTCTTTTGTATAATCACAGTAAGCTAGCTTCTGCCGACAATACCGAAATGTTTCTAAAAAAAAAATAATAATCAAAAACTGTCAATGCTGTAACAAATAAGTTTACATCTTATGTTTTATTTCTATGTTTTACTTTATCACGGGAATTTTATTCTGAGCGGAGGGTTTGAAGAAAAGAATTTTCTTTACGACACAATCTCGAATCAGGATTATTATGAAGAAACATACATTCAAGAAAGTAAATGAACTTTTCCAAATAAAGACAAAGGCTTACACGTGTTTCGGTTTTCGCAATGTTTTTCTGGAGAAAGGGAATTGTAACAATGCGTATAACGCCTATATAATAGTGAAGTATGTCACATTCACTACGCAAAAAAAAAAAAAGATTTGTAAACTCATTGCGCTTAATTCTTATCAGTAGGTTTCGTGTCGTCTAAATGTAACTATGAATGAATGACGCCTTTTCACTGTATTTTCATATTAAGTTTCAGGAAAACGTGATAATCTTGGACTCATCATTGGACTAGTCATTGGTGTAGGCCTGCTTGTGGTCGTGTCCTGTATTCCCCTTATTGGAAAGTTTCTGCAAAATTACTACCCGGACTTCCTCCCGCAAGAAGGTGTTGATTTGTGCTTTTAATTGTTTTTTACTGTTATATTCAATTGTTTAATTATCCTTGAAGGTCAGTAAAATGGAGCGGGCTAGGATGAATCTTACAAAATTAAACAGTCGTATTCATATTATCAAAATTGTGCTAAACAACCATTTTCTGCACAAAAATTCCGTCAGAGATGGAAATGCAGGCAATGGCAATGTAACGTTATGATAATAATTCTGGTATCCATCAGAATGTAATAAAGATAGAACAAAAACTCCCTTTTCATAATAATGACAGTATTTGTAATACTAGTAATAGTAATAATAATAATAATAATAATAATAATAATAATAATAATACGTTAACATAATATATATATATATATATATATATATATATATATATATATTTATATATATACATAAATAGTTTCAAGGCAAAATGACCTGAGCGCCATTTTCGAAAATCTCAAAGCAAGTCCATCATCAGATACAGCAAAATAAAACCTTTCCAGTAATGCCTCACTTGTGACATAACTATGATTATTCTAGAAGTTATGATGAATGATATCCCGTATTTTCTTCTTCTTGTCTCAACTAACAAGAATGGAGTTAGCTCGCTTTGCGATAAAACTCTTTATAATATATTTAATCAAACGTTCATAATCCATTCCTAACTTCTACTCATAATTGCGTTATTGCTCTTCTGTTGCAATGTATATCATGTCGTGATTGTACATCATAGTTGATTGTTACAAGCTACATTAGTGCCTAACGACGGGCCTGCAAGTATATACGCGAGACAGGAAGCTTAAGTATTATCACAAAACATCCGTTGCTAATCCTATGTTCCACAGGATGTGGCTGGAATCCCTGCTGGCGGAGACCACACAAACTAGAGGGAACTGATGGGGAAAAAGAAATAATGATGGGTATGGGAAACACTTAGATATAATCATAATCTTTTCTTTCCTTAGTTCGAGCAGTCGTTTTACCTTCGGTACGCTGAATGGTAATGAGAAGTGATAAATGCAGAGTTTGTGTCAAATGGCTGTCGGTATATATATACAACTGTATATTTTTTGTTTCTGGTTTTGTGTTTTTTTTCCCCGAATAGTATATGTGGCGTATCCACGTATATTAAACGTAATGTAAATGACAAAATTAATGAAAGCACCCTCATTTGCTTGTTTGAAGGACGAATCTTTCAATGCTGCCTGTAAAGATATTCACTTCTGCCTCTCGTTTCATTTTCAAAACGTGACGTGATGAGTGTACGTTTGAAAGCATACCATGAAGCTTCACTATGAGGTAGATATAATTAAATGCAGTTTGAGTTTTTGTCGTTATGACATCACTGAGTGGCTCAGGTGACGTACATTCTACTGTAGCCTTTTGTCAAGGCCCTCTCGCTGTAATGGGCGAGCGAAGCGAGCCCAGCCGAGCGCGCCAGCGCGAGGGCCTTTTGAGATCTGCTTTACACATTATTATTCATGAATGTGAACCCTTCTGAATACTCATTTTAACGGGTTCCGGTCAACCAATGGAGTGGCGCGCTCCCCGCATCCTCAGCCTCGGTGTTGTCATGCCTGTTCGCATGCATCACTGACCGCCCGCGGAGGTCTGCCACAGAACTCTACACACTCTGTGTGTATAGAGTTCTGTGAGGTCTGCGGCGTGCATTCGCTCTATTCAAATCTGGTTCGAGCAGACAGACACGCTGATTGGTCGTCGACTTTTGCTCCCAAAATCGGGGAGCAAAAGTCGGTAATTCAAAGGGCTAACAAAAGGATGCGAAGCAGATCTCAAAAGGCCCTCGCGCAACCCCACTCAGCTGGGCTCTCTTTACCATACAGCGAGAGGGCCTTGACAAAAGGCTAATTCTACTGTGAAATTATCCACTACATAATCCATTGCCTACGGGAGTGCTGCAGACGTTGAAGTTTATGGAAATTACAAAATTTACTAGAGAATGGGTTGACTGTCGCAGCCTCTTGCTATCTTATACATCCTGATATTACCAATTACCAAATATCAATTAGAGCAATACAAAAGTTGAATGCAGATGTTTGTACCTCTTTCTCTCTACAGCTCCCTCCCCCTCCGTCTCCCTCTCCACTGTCTTCCACTGTCCTTCTCCCCCCCCCCTCGTTCTCTCTCGCTATTTGTTTACATTATAAAATGTCTCTGTGTCCTTTTTGCCTTTGTCTTTCCAAGGATCATTGGACCACGTAGTACAGGAATGCATAAACGACCTGAAGAAGTATTACCACGAGTCACGACGCGAGGTCACAATGGATCCACTTAACTTTGAGGAACGTGTTAACTTGGATGAAGTGTACACACATTTGAGTCTAATAGCCCAAAGTGACATAAGTAAAACACCAATAACGTACGAGGATCTATTGGTCAATTATGCGAGCGGACGGCTTTCAAAACGCCTTCTGATCGAGGGTGAGGGAGGTGTCGGTAAGACAACGCTTTGCGATAAGATCGCCTGGGACTGGTGCCAGGGGAAGATTCTCCAGGATCTGGACATGGTGCTCGTAATTCCTCTTCGATATGTTAGTGCAAGTAAAAGTATCGGTGGTATAATACAAAAATATTTGTCTGATTCAAGCTCAGCAACACCAGACAAGATAGACAACTATATTTCATCAAATCTAAGTAAAATCCTTCTTGTATTTGATGGTATCGACGAGTTTGACGGAAAAATAGAAGAAAGGAGTAGCAAGGAGATTATTCGCATTTTAACATTAGAGCAATATGAGTCATGCAGGGTAATTGTGACGTCAAGGCCGTGGATAACACATGAATTGAAGATGAACAAGAGTCTTGCCAGAGCTTACACTTTTATAAACATCGAAGGATTTGACAAGGAGAATTTGTCCGCTTATATTAGAAGGTACTTTCTGATTAGAGAGAAGAACGTTTTTGCAGAAAGCCTGATCGCTTTTATGGAGGAAAATGATATCATCTGCTCCATCGTGGCCCCGTTTCCAATTTACTGTGCCATGCTTTGCCTCATGTGGAATGAATACAATGAAGAGAGAAGAGAAGAAATAAAAGAAATGCAAACGTACTCACTGATTTTTGTAGAAATTATATTGCTTTTGAAAAGACACTACGCAGCAAAAGTATGGGAAAGTAAAGAGAGTAGTAAAGCTGATGAGCATTATAATGAAGCTGGCAGGGCAATTCAAGCCATAAGTGAAATAGCCCTGACGGGTTTGCTTCAAAAGAATCTTTCATTCGCTGAAGAACAATTCAAAGAATGTCGAGATGCCATGGAAACCTGCTGTCGAGTCGGGGTTTTGACAATAGAAAAAGATGTCACCGGAGGGGAGCATCAGCGCGACGTCAACATTCCATCCCCTGTTTCGTCAATGGTTTCGTTTCCCCACAAATTGTTCCAAGAATATGTTGCTGGGATACATGTTGCACATCTGTACGCAATTGATCGTGCTAAATACGAAGAGCTGAAAGACGAACTTCTCTCTCGATATCTGGAGTTCCGCTACGTTCTCTACTTTGCCTCAGCTTTAGGGAAAGAACTCGGTCTTGATATCATCAAGGGCTTGGTAAAATGTTCCGATCGTTATTTCTGCGTTAATGTTGCGCTTGAATGTCATACTGCGGAGGCCGCTCTAGCAGTGGGAGAAATATGGAAAGAATATACAATTACACAAACGTCATATATTCCGTCAGAACATACAACTTCAGGAATTGTGTTCATGATGCACTGCAACCAAGTGGTGAGTGACGCTGCTCGAATATCGACGTAAAAGTCCTAGAAAGACTACTTGAAACGTCAATGTTGTTTCGAGTTTCTTATCTTGGTTTTCCTTCTTCATCCTCCCCGTAGCAATTGTATCCATTCAGTCTTTTTAAAGCCTTAGCCGGATTACTGTGAATTGTTCTCATACATTCAGATAACGGTTTATTTTCCCCTCTGCTGATTGTACTGGTGTTCAATTAAAAATGAAATGGTATGTGAAGTGATTTGAAGCTAATGTCATCCGTTTGTTATAAGCCCGTAAATTACGTCTTTTCGGGACCATTGTTGAATCACAAAAACTTGATTGAACCAAACAATACTTTTGCATTCAGAGAATGACTAGATTCCATTGGGAGAGGCAAGTTCAGTGATGTAGGGCCTATATTCATTGTGACTTTTTTTTTCGATTGTCAAAAAGTTCTCATACTCTCGAGGCAAAACGCCATATTTTGTAAAGCATTCTCAATTGAGTACATGCATTTAGGGTACCCACTAACTTGTTGATGAATTCATGACTGATACCTTCAGCTCAGACTAATGTAGAAGAAATTAAGCAATCGTTCTTTCATTCTCAACCGTATCATTCCTGAACGACGTTATCAAAGATATAAACTGAATGGAGACCATCATTTTCTCTGGTCCCCCTAACAATACAACTGCGTGTGCATTTTCAGCCTTCCACTCTAATCAATCATTACTGGTCACTCTATCAATCAATGTTCGTGCCCATCAGAAATCGTTACGGATTAAGAAAGCCAACTGCGGAAGAACTGTATCACGTGACCTCGCGGAGGGAATGTGTTCCAGCAGTGTACTGCGCGAAGTGATAATAACGGACTCGAAATTTCACACGGACTTCTACAAGATCGTCGGAGACAAAGCTTCCACCTGTCAGGTATACGATAGCGCCACAACAGTGCGCTGTGCTGTAAAGACTTAACTTGAACAGTTCGGCAGTGCACATTTTGGCCCGAATTCACGAAGGTGGTACAAATGAAATGAAACCATGGAGCGCCAAGTGTCGCACGGAATATTTCGTTACGAAATTGGTCATTTCGTCGACAAAATGACCGTTTCGTTAACGAAAATATCATTTCGTGGACGAAATGTTCATTTAGTTACAAAATTTTGTCATTTCGTTAAAAAATAAGCATTTCATCGACGAAATGACTGCATGATTTCGTAACGAAATGTTCCATGCGACACTTGGCGCTGCATGGTTTTTGTCCAAGGTTTAAACCATGGTTTCATTTGTGCCACCTTCGTGAATTCGGGCCTTAATGTCGGAAAGTGTTGTTTTATGAAAGTTTGGTTTGCACCTTGAAACAACTCCCATGCAAATTATCGCCTTATTCGTTCCTTTCTTTCTTGTCTCTTTTTCTTACCATAAGTCAGTTCAGTCGTAATTCTCCGCTATAGGTTCATGTGGATCATGAACATCACTTTGTTTTGCTTCTTCTTGTTTTCGGCAACACAAATTGCAAGAATCTGTTTTATATCGTGACATGTAATACATAAGCACCCATTAATTGGCCTGGGTGTGGGAGAAAGACCAGAGACTTAACTGATTGTGTGTACTTGTGCAGTCCAGGTTGATGCGACTGATGCAAATTATATTGTACACTATGTGGTCTCAGTAACATAATTACAATGATGATTATGATAACAATTATTATGATGATAATAATAATAACAATTATGTTAATAATATTAACAACAATGACACTAAGGTCTTCTTTATCCAGGGTAGCCTCTTCAGTGTTGCCACTGCTCTACCAGAGAGCTCTTCCATTATTATTACTCATGCGTTCTAGGTACCCATTTAAACACCAGGGTCGAGAGGGACATGGTGGGTAAAAACATATTGTCCAAGGACGTAAGCACTGGGCGGGAATCGAACCCGCGTTCTCCGATTTGGAAGCCGGGGGTATAATCCACTATGCCACAGCGCCCCCACATGTGCTTTGTTTATTACTACAAAAAAAACTGTTGTACCATTTATGAAGTTCCGAATAGAAACAAATACAAACAAAGAAAATGACAGTAACTCTGTTGGGTGACTTGTAATATCAAAATAAGTGTAGCGGGACGGAAGTAGATATGGAGTGTTAGGTGAAAATGAAAGAGAATCGATAACTTTTCTTTGTTTTAATCTTGAAATTTTTATTAACTCTTTGGAACTACTATACTGGTTGTGCCTATTGCCAACAAATGCCCGTAAATATCACGATGGCTACTGTTCAGTGCTTCTGCCTCAACATTGGCCATGTGTAGGGTCTATGCTTTATATAAATCAATCATGATTTCTTTATTTTATTAATTCGATTGGTGTTACTCCTTGATTTTGTTTTTACTTGTCCAGATTCAAGATCTGGAGTTGTCTTTTACCAGTTGGGATGATGGCTCTCATTCTCAATCATCGATGGGGGATGACTTGGCCAAATGGGTATTCACTATGCCAAATCTTTCGAGCCTCCGTCTGACATGCCCCTACCTGGACGGTACTTTTCTCTCAACAGCAGCCGCCTCAGCAGCATCATGTCAGGTATGTCACCTGGGACTATGCATGATTTACATTTACCCCACTATTATTTGTGTGTGTGTGTGTGTGTGTGTGTGTGTTTGTCCAAATATTCTCTGTTTCTAGGCTACTCAATTCCTTTATTATTTTGTCTGCCGACCGTCACTGATTGGGCTGTTATGGCTCCTGCGAGTACACTGCACTCCCGTTATAACGAACACGGTTATAACGAAATTCTGGTTACAACGAAGTAAAAATTCAAGCCGTAATTCATTATCCGCTCTATGTGTTTTTATTGTTTATCTGTTCGATTCTGTTTTGCTGAAATAATATCTGAAACAAGAAAGAGAGAGAGAGCAAACGTTTGATCATCCTCCTGTGATGATGCGTGTAACTGTTCCATGACACACCCTCGGTCTTCAATTTTACATTAACTTTGATATTTGTACTGACAAGGAAAGATGGATTCTTCAAATTTCACAATTTTTGACCGACATTTCTGTTGGTTGGTTTCGTATTCTACAGATACAAAATCTTGAATTTATCACTAACAATTGGGACACCAATGCAGCAGAAGCGTCTTTGGAAAAGGATTTCGCCAAATGTGTGTGTACTATGCCACGTCTTTCGAGGTTCGGTTTGGAATGTAACTACATGCCAGCATATGATTTCTTCTCAACAGCCGCAAAACTGGCCCAGTCCTGCCAGGTATGTCACTTTTAACTATGCACAGCGAAAAGATGTATCATATCCTTCTTCCTATCTATCTCTCACACTACATATGTATTG
Organism: Diadema setosum; assembly: GCA_033980235.1. Lineage (NCBI taxonomy): Eukaryota > Metazoa > Echinodermata > Echinoidea > Diadematoida > Diadematidae > Diadema > Diadema setosum. The sequence goes on from CM067067.1 coordinate 7,100,141, forward strand.
ACAAAGCATATTTAATAATATAGCTTCCTTCTGAAAACATTGACCGTCTTCGAAGAAAATGGTGCTTTTTTCTGTCTACTTGTAAAGTATATCAGAACCGCTGTGATGTACAAATCCAATCCTGCTTGAATATCATTTACTTGGAATCACGAAACAAGCACTTTTTTTCAATTCAATTCAAAGGTTTTATTTTCACTTCTTTCAACAGAATGTACAAAAAGTATAAATTCGACTTGCATTTGAAGGAATGATACATAGATAGCAAAGAATAACACGTATTTGTCAGTAGTCATTACAAAGTGAGGCATTTTTCTTACATTCTGCAAAAAGTGGAGGTACCCACTCAAAACTGGGTACCTCACAGGGAAAAAAAATAGGTGAATAGCTTAACTGCAAGTGTTGGGGAAATGAGAAAAGAAGGGGGAAAAGGGAGAAAGAGGAAACAGAAATAGAAGTAAAGAGACGAGACAAGTAAAAATAAAAAGCCTAGATCAATCGATACATTAAAGATCAAGCCCACAGAGACTATTGGCCATAGTAGAAGTGTATAGAGCGTTGAAAGCGACCGAGAAAGTGACATACACGATGTACGTATATGGAATTGCTGATAGCGGAACGTATTATATGTTCTGTGAAGGCAAAAAGTTTGTATACAAATTCGCAACAAAATAAGCATGGGATGTGATGTGGAATGCCGCAAAAGACGCGACCTAACATGCCTAAGAAAAGTCAATAGCATCGTGCTTACAAAATAAAACCTACATACTTCAAGAAAAAAACAAACAAACAAACTCAGTTTCTTTCTGTTACATCATAAGACTTAACGATGAATAATTTCATCTTATTTGAAACGAACGCAATGAAGGAGCATTTTTTATGTATGGACTAAGGGAGTTCCAGTGTCTTGGACCTGTATATTAATGTCTGCTGAGCTAACACAGTTCTAAGCAAGGGCAAATGAAGTTCTAATCATTTGACTGTCTTGTTGGGTAACTATGGTATGTCAGGTTACGAGGAAACATGGAATCAAATATAAGCGGGAGAGTTATTATAACTATACATAATTGTCCTAAGTGAAATAAAAACAAATCTTTAATTTTCAAAATCTTATTAAAAAAAAAAACGCTGTATGAGAGCAAGGAGCGGCATTACAAATGATTCGAAGTGCCTTCTTTTGTAACAGTAAAACCCTATCCAGTAGTGTCTGATGCGTGTTTCCCCATGCTAAAACTCCGTGATTTAAATAAGGTAATATCAAAGACGAATACAGTATGAATAATGAGTGTTAGGGAAGAAACAATTTAGGCCTATTAATGACGCCTATATTACGCTAAATAATTTTACAATTATTATCTATGTGAAATTTCTAAGAAAGTTTATCATCTACTGTAATTCCAAGAAATTTTGTATATGAAACACTTTCATCAAAATGAATAGCCATATTCAAATTATCTAAAGTGTTACTAAAAACATTTACTTATACAAAATATACATATATATATATACACGTACATAACACATATACAACAAAACCAAAGCGTTTACTTCAAACTTTAAAATATGGTCAGAAAGTTTTAGTCATACCTGCTAAATGCCCGAAGCTGACCAGGAGAAGCCCCTATAATACTTTGATGGTAGTACCAAGGATGTAAAGTAATTTAGCAATGTGTTAGATAGACAGTCCTCAATTTTTCTATCCTTTTTTTTTCACTTGTAATGCCTGATTTGTGTCTTCTGTCACGTCCATGGCCTGTTTCCGGTTTGATTTTCAAGCAAACTCGTGCAATCATTGATTTGTAGAGTGAAGGGAGACCACAGTAGCAGAATGACCCCTTTCTGTAATAATTCTGTCAAACTACTCATTCTTTTCAGGCTTTACGATTAGAAGCGATTATTGACCAGTCATTTATTTTTTGCTGCTGCAATATTCTTAAACAGTCCGGCTGCACGGAATTCTCGATGCTAATGCCTCATATTTTTCTTGTGCCAGTTTTTAGGACAGCAATGCCTTTTCTTTATAAAGAATTGATGTCTTTTTTTTTTTCAATTTGTCGATGGATTTTATCATGTACAAAAGTAATGAAAATACATGGCAAGGACAGACCGGATATAAGATGTTTGCTTGAAAGTGTGTGTATATATGTTTTTGTTTCTCTGTTTGTTTTTTATAGATCCGCGATCTCTCGGTGGAGATTATCAGAGATCGGATTTCAGAGCCAGGAGCAGCAAGCTTTGCTCAATTTCTGTGCCGTATGCCCCGTCTTGAACGTGCCTGTTTCAAATGTGATACCCTCCCCGAGACTTTCTTCACGAACGTTTCTCCAGAGGACACAAGGTGTAGAGTGAGTATGACATTTTCCGATTTTTGTACTAGAATGTTAACCCGTTCCTTACGGGAACCTGGTGGCCTGTGTATTACGTCTATGCGAATTTCAGAATTTAGTATGGAACGGGTTAAAAAAGGAACCGAGTTGTTACCTTGGTAGGTCTTGAAAAAGACACAGAGGTATATACTGCAAAAGTTTTTGTGAAAAAAAAAAAATTTTTTTGGGGGGATATCCGTCCTTACCGAAAGAGAATTATCTAAACTTATTTAATTATTCTGGTGTCTGTCATAGTATAGTGCTGACTCACACACATACACAACACACACACACAAATACAAACACAAAACAAAAACAGAATATCTTTGCTGCAACGGCAATTTTATACCCATTACTTTCTGAAATTGCACGTTCCTCTCCGCTGCTGCAGTTCTCACAATTAATTGTGTATAGTCTAGTGTGTCGATATGTGTCAAAACGTAAAAAAAAAAAAAAATGAATTCATAACAACGAATGCAATTATCTGTGTTACTCCTCAACATGGAAACATAATGCAATGATTCCTCGCCACAATCTATCACCGTGAGAATAAAAATCAGTTTATTTTGTTACCTATTTTATTTCTTTTTAATATATTTCATTTCTTTGATTTCTTTATCTTGCACATGCTACAGCTTGAAGATATAACCATCAATGAAAGGCCGTTGAACCATTTGCTTAGTGGCAATTATGACAAAGACATGGCATAGGTAAGCAATTTGTTATTTTTGACCGTATATCACAGAACAAATAAAAAGTCGTACCACTTGATTTTACGCAAGGAATCAACTACAAATTTAATCTTGAGTTGTTGTCTTTTTCATATTTTCTGAAAGAGCTATTCTCTTCTACATCTTTTTTTTTTTTTTTAAAAGGTTGGGATCGTAACACGGACGAGAAAGTGTGTCTTAAACAGTTTTTCTACAAACCCGTTTTGGTAGAGTAGTACGATCAGGTACAGGCCCCTTTTCATTTCTTACAAATCCTTTGCACACTCTTCACTTTCAACTCTGATAACTTTTAAAAGGAAAATGCTATTGCCTTGAAAGTTAGCGTAAATTATTGATAGAATGTGCTCAAAAGCATCCTTAATTTCAGCTTAATCTGATAATATCTTCATTGTTGTTGCTACAGTGGTTTATATCCTGCTTTTTGTCCCATTCATCACACAGCTGGCACGCCTTGGTAAAGATTAAGCGCTGTCTGAGCCCAATGAGCCTCATTTCTCAGTTCACACTTTTCCAGACTGAGTGCTTTCTTTCCAATATTTAAATAGGTTAAGAGAATGCATTTGAATTTAGTTACGGCTCATTTTGAAGCTTTGAGTCTGCCCTGTCAGAATCTGCCCTTAGTTTTAAAAATCCACTTCTGGCAACTTTTTGTTGCTTTTTGTGACGCAAAAATTTCACTATTTCCCCCATATCTATGCAATGCCTGAAGATATTTTCTTCAAACTTAGTGTATACATGTATTACCCAATTAAAATTCTCTGGTGAAAGTTTGGGTCATGAGGTCAAAGGTCAAAGGTCAAAAGGTCAAGTGAAAATGTTAAAATTTCACTTTTTTTCTCCGTATCTGGGAAATTGTTCAAGGTATCTTCATGGAACATAGTATATATGCATATACTGATGGGCAGTGGTTATCTAGGGAATTTGGGGTTCATTGGGTCAAAGGTCAGGGGTCAAAGGTGAAGGGCAATACTTCAAAATTTTACTATTTCCCTAATATTTATGCAATGCCAGCAGGATCATTTTTTTTAAAACTTGGTGTATGCATGTATAACCCAATAGAAATTTTCTGGTTTTTTTTTTGCCAAGAAGGTCAAAGGTCAAAAGGTCAGAGATCAAGTGAAAGTGCTGAACTTACTTCTTTCTCCATATCTCGGAAGTGGCTCAAGTTATCTTGAAACTTAGTACATATTTATGTATGTTCTGCCTGACAGTGATTCTCTTATAAATCTTAGGGTCAAAGGCCAGGTGTAAATGATAACAATTTACTGTTCAATACTGAAATTGCACTTTTTCTCCATACCTTGAAAATTACTCAATGCATAAACTTATGACAGGGTCAAAGTCAAGTTAAAGTTCTTAAATCCCCAAATACATGCTCTCCTATTCATGCAATTAAACATAGGTCAAGGAAGGTGAACATTCAACACATTTGTGACAAACATGTCATTTCAATATTTTGCCAATTTTGTGAAAATGTAATCACACATTGTTCACATGTACTATAGACCTTTTAGGAGAATCATGCATTATGGCGGAGGCATACCAGTCGCCATAGCGACATTTCTTGTTTATATATATTTCTCAGCTTATGAGTTATAACCAAGTGTGTTTCGAGAATATTAATGAATGGATGAAGTAGCTTACGACGATCGTATATGATCGATCTGTCTGACAACCTTAAAGATGAATTCGCATACATGCATGGAATGATGGAGTGGAAACAACAGTAAATAAACGAACAACGAAACAAAACAAAAAATCCGTTAACATCGGTAACAGTTTACCGGAACATATCTTCCTTTTGCAACGTTTGCATGAACAATTATCTCTTGTTTTGAATAACCAAACTGTTTTTGCCATATCACAGGAAAGATTAGAGTAAGAAAGAGGAAGTAGTCTGTAGGACTTCTTTTCTTCTAGATATCTTTTTCTTAATCCCCTAAAATTTGGTCTCCGAAATGTTATCGTGATTCTTCTTTTTCTTTTTTTCTTCTTATCCTCCTGTTTTTCATTTTTTTCTAGAACCATATCTTTTGATCTTCCTCTTAGCGTCCAAACATTCGTATGGATTAATTATTAAATGAAAAAAAAATGCCTTATGACATTTCTTATGTTGTTTTGTACTTACAAACATAATTTTTCACCGTAATCAAACGTTATCTTTTCTTTTCTTCTTGAAAATAGGGCTGCAACTTGGTCAAACTTTAGCAGCAGGAATATTTAAGGGGGGGGGGGGAGATGATGGAGAGGGGATCATGGTTTGTAAGAAAAAGTATGCCGAGGTGGCGGATTGGGACCAATCTGGAAGAGAATTAGCAGTAAGGGTGGGGACGAAATTTGTACAAATGACATACGATATAGGTCTAGAGGTAATTTCTGATCATGTTTGACTTTCTAAACACGATTATCTCTTTCTTCCCCTGCAACACTACTCCACCGATCGTGACTTACTTAGCACTGCAAATTCATGTAAACGTCTGTTTGTTCATGATATGGTTAACGTATCTTTTATGACGAAAATATTATCTGCATGCCTTCCATATATTTTATGTGTTTTCTCTCTAGGGACTATTTTCTTAATTTTGAGTTTTCTCACTCTCCTGGAAATGTCCGCAAAGGCTGATGCAGCTACAGGGATTGCAGCAGCGCAGAATGTGAGGGAAGACACAAAGCATGCCACAGATCTGGGCAAGAAGAATCGATCCCTTCCGAGCAAACCTTGAAGCAGCGGAAATGGACCAAAAAGAAAAACACAAAACATACAAACATACAAACAAACAAACAGACAGAAAGGGCGAGATGACATACACCATGAAGAGGAGAGTGACAACGACCAGGAGAATGAAGTCAAGACATCAGATGAGAACTTACCCAGACTGAACATTATAACAAAATGAATTGTCACTGGGTTGTTGGGAGAAATAAGAATTTGGTACAATTCATGCGATGTAGCCGGGAGGGGGAGTGGGAGGTGGGTCAATAACGCGGGCAAGGCCGTAAAAGCTATAGAAGGTAGTCAAGTGACCACACAGAGCGTGAAGGAACAGGAAAGGATATGGTCGATAAAGCGGGGAACATGGTGCACAGTTTAAAGACATTCAATGGACGACGCCACAGCGAGTCCTAGAGATCCTCAAAGGAGTTGACTGTTAATTTGAGAGCTACCAGCGGTTAAGCGGAGGTGTGCGCTGATGAAACTGCAAAGACAAGCAAAAAAAAAAAAAAAACACCAAATAATAACAAAGAAAAAACAAAACAAAAACGCAACCACACAAGACTGACCATGTGTAGCAACGCAGTTTAAAGGGTGTTGCAGCGCCTTTAATATGAAAACGTGTTTCATATCTGAGAGATGGTTGTAGACTAGTCTTCTGCAGACATTCGTGTCCAATGTACTTCCCCTCACTTAAATCTCTATTTATATATGATTGTTTTGTTTTGTTTTCTTGTTCTTCTTCTGCGATTCTTAGTGCACACACCTATTATTTAACAGTATAACCGGCCATGCATGGTTATTTTTGATGCGTCTTCACGAAAACCATCGGGAAAATAAATCCGTGTGTTTTGGCTAAAACAAATTGGTTAGTATTAGGTTAAATTGATAGCCCTTCCTCATTACAAGGAAAACGCAAAAAAAAAATGTTCAAGTTGTAAGCGTTTGTTGCCAAAGTCGGCTTTATGCGCATTTTTATTCTTTTTATGATCTCCGACTTCATACGGGCAACGTGATGACGCAGCATATTATACAGGAGTACAAACAACTATAATAGCCACTACTGGAAAACTGCAGCACATTTACACACATTCACTCACCCACAAAGTCACACTTTCATGTGACAATGTACCTGAACGCAATATTTGGAACTAAGAGCATAATGTTTGGGTGAATATCACAATACAGCATCAGTCAGATTGCTGATACCACAGGTTTACGCAAGGTCCGACATTATACGTGTCTAGTTTGTGTTAGCTTCACGACTACGGCGTTGTTTTCCCTCTACATTGAAGTGATTGCAGTAGCCCAACGATGTCTCTTATTGAAAATCATACCTCAATGTAAAAAAAAAAACCACAAAAATGTCTGTGATAGAAACGTTGCTATATAGATTTCTTTCCAACCATGTCTGAAATTCTGACAAATCATGTTTAATAATCCAAGGCAGAAAAGGATTATTGAAGTATAATATAGATTGTATTTCTGCAGAAGGGTGAAGATGTCCTATTACAGAATTTAATAAGTTGTTACCTTCGCTCCTAATGTATTCTGTAAGATCGAAGGAACTCTTGACTTACATGCTAACGAAAATGTTTCTCTTCCGACATGTTTGTCTGTTGTAAGAATGTTGCTCTGGATTTTAATTAAAGATGTTTTAATTGTTTTTTTTTAATTTATTTACTTAAAATTAATATAAATCAATTCAACTGTTTTTCGAATAATACTTGAGGAGAGACAACATACCCCCACCAATAAAAACAACAACGCATCCAAAAACAAAGAAACAAATAAACAAAACAACAGACGCTTCTATACAATGGGTAATTGTACCTCAAAGGCAATGTCGAAGAGTTATAGTTTTATGCCCGCCATATTTTGTGGACATGCAGTAGCCCATGTTTCCTTGATGATTTTAAAACATATCGACTTCTTGATCAGACACCATCTTGAATAATATTATGCAAATTGGGGTCAAAGTCTAAATCCTTTTAATCAGAATCTTGGAAACTAATATGGTCTATTGCTCCCATATTTGCAAACGTATAAACAATGTTACTTGGATCCTGTTATAGAATAACAAATTCTTGGTCACATACTTTCTTTGCTGGGTTAACTGCACTCAAAGGTCAACAGTACTCAGTTGTGTAGAGTAGAATATACAATCTGTACTAATACGTGTCTTTGGAAACACATGACCTATCTTTCCTATACTGTTGACTAATTGGGAGGTATGTTACCTAGATCATTTCATAAAATAGCGACTTCATGATCAGATGCCATCTTGGATTTGCAAAGTAGGGTCGAATTAAAAAAAAAAATTCTCATTACTGTATTTTCGTAAATGCATGTCCTGCTGACCCAATATTTGCACACATATAAACCAGATAAATGTATTCATTTTACAAGATGACGACTTTTTAATAACAATTCTGTAGTGTTGTTAATCCAAGTCCCTTTGGTTTATGTGTGTGTGTGTTTGTTTGCTTGTTTGTCTTTTTTTTTTTCCGGCGTATCACCTAATTTATTCCAGTGACGAGTTTAAGTCTAATTGACATTGATATTGCATATGTTTGTTTCTCTGCTCCCGCCCCCATTTGTCTCTGCACTTTGACCTTTGGTTGACATTGTTCTGGATAAATGGACTCTGGTAGTAAAGAGAGAGCTTTAAAAGAGGATCAGAGACGTGCGAGAAATGTGTTAGACTTGGAGAGTATGGCAAAGAGAACAATAAACTACATACATTGCCACGTTAAAATGCATGGGGGCGAAGCACTGAAACGCTTTGGTTATAAATCATCATCTCCTTTCTAGTAATTTATTTTCATCTTTGAGAAGCAACAGCAAAAAATACTATAAACATATAAAAAGCAAAACAGCCAGAACAATGATAAAATAGTGAAAAAAGTAAGTGAATATAATATATATATATATATATATATATATATATATATGTCATACGTATTTGTATCATGTACATGTATATATGTATGTATATACTGTATATATCATACATACATTTAGGTGTATACACGTCCATTGCTGGACGAAAGTTTAAAAGAAGTGGCTTCCATTTCAAGAGCTTGGATTCTTCCACGTCAAGGCATTTTGATTCAACGACATGAAAGAAGAACAAAAATATTTGTATATACTTACCTTTTATACTGATTGTGAATATTGTATATCAGTGCTGCCTATACACAGCAATGACTACTTCTCCGTGTATATCCTTTCTTTATTGATTAGATAAGTTAAGCCTTCACAGACCCACTCTTATTTGCACCAAAAAAAAAAAAGCGACGAGGAAAAGGAGGAGATGAGGGTAAATTGGATTTAGCTTTTACCTTACCTGTTATACTTATCATGAAATAGGTCTATAGTGAAAGTAATCTTAAAGCAGGTTATTTGCTGTGTGACATCATTTTGCACCTTTTCTTCCTTGAATTATTTCCATTTTGTAATAAACAAGGAAGAGGAGAATGAAGAAAGAAAAATCCTCTTATCTGTTAAAATGACTGAAATCTGTGTCAAAGCTGACTTCAAAGTTTAACACATTTCGTGTTTGTATGTGTGTGAAAATTCTCCAAGCATGATACGTACAGTATATGAAGTTTTTTCTTTTTCCCTTTTCATTTCCATTTTCTAGTCAAGACAAAGTAATACATACAGTATGCATTTATTCATAATATCTATTCCACAATGTATGTCCATGTTGACATCAAAGTTCTTTATTTTTCGTGTGGAATGCTGATTCTCATGTATGACCTTCAGTTCAATCCCAGTATTGAAAAAAAAAATCAGATGATAAGGAAGAAAGGGAATAGGAAAATGATCCACATGAACCCCAGTTGTTTGTTTGTGTAATGTATGATAAAGTTGATCATAAATTAAGATATATATGTATCTGTTGTATGAGCCCCCTTTTTCCGGTACCAACCAGGTTTAAATACATGCTTGTATTTGTAATAGTTTCTCGGTAATCAGAATTATCATTTTATGTTTTATTTTTGGTAACAGTTCTGGGGAAATTTAACTCATATAAGTATTTTTGTATATGATTATACTTAACAAAGATAAAATGTTTGTTTGTAATGTAATACGATAAGATTGATTTATAGCTCTGCTACACGAACCTGCCTCAGTTCATTTTATGTTGTGTTTGTTACTTGTACACCACACCGCCGTAAAGTATGCATCCGTTCAACACTAATGAAGTAATGTCCGATAAAATTTGTTGTATTTCTGGAATGTTGTTATTATGAACTTTGCGGTAGCTGTGGGGGGGGGGGGGGGGACACGGATCACCTGTTTTGGGACACCGTCACCCAGCAACCTTCGTTGCTGTAGAACTTAGGCCTGTTTATAGGTGCTGTTTATACTCATGGATAGTTATGGCAATTTATTGTATCATATCAGGTGATGTTGGCCCCTTGACTGCCGTTGGTTGTCTTAATGTATCAGTTATTTGAAATTTAAAGCCATAACATATTTAAAATAACTGGAGATTGGGAGGCGTTCCGTTGTCAGAACTTTATTCTTATGCAAGAGTGTAATGAGGTAATAATTGTGTAAATATTTTCCCAGGTGACAACTCGCCTTTATTTTTTCATCTATTCTTGGCTTTGCTTTTTGCCTTCTTTTGCACACACACCTGTAGACACATGTATACCTACGAATATTATAAGTTAATTGTATAGCCGTTCTGTTCAGTTTGTCAAGGTTCGTTGTCTAGATTCTCTTTTCATTCCCCCTCTCACTCACTTCTTTTCTTTCTCTCTCTCTCTCTCTCCCTCACTCGCTCTTCTATCTAGGGCACTCACTCCGTGAGACAGATTGGGCTATTTATTATTCTATATGTTTACACATTGTGTACTCGTATTCTGGGCAATTTTGTTTGTATTTGCATAACAATTTGATGAAATTTTTAACAATAACAATGGAATTGCATTTTTTGTGTGTATGTGTTTTTGCATTACTTTGATATGATTGTTCGTACTGATTATAAATCCCAATGGTATAAGAATTAGTTATTTTGGATAGGCGATCCAACAACCAAAAAAAAACACACAACAACAACAAGTAACTGGTTCCTCATTTTGTCATTAAGTGGTCGAGAAGTTTAATATGCTCGTGGACGTGTATAGTGACGAATTTGTTATTTCCCTCTCTTTTCTCATTTTCATCATCCCATACGTGTTTTCTTTTCTCATCCCCATCATCATTATCATCTTCATCATTGTCACTCACTTCTCTTTTCATTCATCCTTCACGCACAGAAACCTCTTGTGTAACGTCATATTGAATTCAATTCAGATTGAAAAGATTTCAAAATACAGCTACGTACTGTGTAAATGGATTTAAGACAGCAATCATGCTTTGAGTTAAACAATTCAACTTCTGACAGTAATTATTATACAACTACGGAATCCGTTGAGAACTTCAAAAACTCGAAGAATTTTAGTATGTTACATGTTAACTCTAGGAGTTTGAATAAGAACTTTGATTCTTTTGAAACCTTTCTTCATACTGTAGATGATTTTCCTTTTTCAGTTATTGGTATCACAGAAACTTGGCTGCATTCTACTTCAGCAAATCTATTTAATTTAAGAAATTATCATATGGTTAGAGCAGACCGTGAAGGAAGGAGAGGTGGAGGCGTAGCATTTTACATTCATGAAAACCTGCAATATAAAGTAAGAGGTGATATTTGTTTTGAAGAATGTGAAGTATTGAATGTAGAAATAGAACGTTCCAAAAATAAAAATACGATTGTCGGTTTGATTTATAGACCCCCGAATACTCACGTTATCACGTGAAAATAAGCAGATATATTTAATGGGAGATTTTAATGTTAATTTGATATGTGATTATGACAATGATAGAAATTCTGAAAAGTTTCTTCAATTGATGTATTCAAATAAATGTTATTCACATATAAACAAACCAACAAGAATTAATAATATTTCATCCACTTTGATAGATAATATTTTTTCTAATATTTCTGATAAAGAAATTGTTAGCGGTTGATTATATTTTGATATATCTGATCATCTTCCCATATTTGTTATATGTTATGATGAGTCTTTTGTTGAAAACTCATCCAAACCTGTAATGTATAGAAAGGAAACGGCTCAAAATATTGAATGATTTAAAGCAGATTTGGCATTTGAACAGTGGTTTGATGTTTACAGTGAGTTTGATGTGAACACCTCCTATGATAATTTTAATAGAAAAATACAATATTATTATGATAAAAACTGTCCATTGGTAAAGTTTAAAAAGAATAATAAACATGGCAAGAGGCCTTGGATAACAAAATGGATATTACGTTCAATACATACAAGAAATAGGCTTTATAAGATTTATATAAATGATCCTACTGATTTTAATTTGAGAAAATATAAGATATACCGAAATAGATTAACAACTGTTATAAGAGATTCACGAAAAGTATACTATTCTGATAAGTTGAATCAAGTTAAATCAAATATGAAGGCCACATGGAAAATTAAAAATGATTTGGTTGGGAAGAAAGAACAACAATTACCAAAAACAGACTTTAAATTAAACGATTGTATTATTGATCAGGGAGATGTAGCAGATGCATTTAATTCCTTTTGTGTTAATGTTGGTCCTAATCTGGCAAATACATTTGATGATGTAAATGAAGATTTGTTGAAATTTAGGCCAGAACCTATTTCCTCATCGTTATTTTTTAACCCTACAAATCCCATAGAAATTATTAATATTACGAAAAAGTTGAATTCTAGCAAGGCAAGTGGATGTGATAGAATAAGCACATTAGTACTTAAACAAATCATATATCAAATTGCTGATCCACTTACTCACATATTCAACCTTTCCATATTGTCTGGAAAGTGTCCCAATTCTTTAAAAATTGTTAAGGTAAACCCAGTGTTTAAGAAAGATGATCCTTGTCAAATCAGTAATTATAGACCAATTTCTATTCTTCCTAGTATTTCCAAAATTCTTGAAAAAAATTATATATGATAGGTTTTATAAGTTTTTGCATAATCATGCAGTTTTGAATTTACATCAATATGGTTTCCGAAAGAATTATTCTACAGATTTGGCTTTGGTCCAGTTGTATGATCAAATTACAAACGCAATGGCAAATAGAAAACATGTTATAGGAGTTTTTATGGATTTATCTAAGGCGTTTGATACGTTACAACATGATATTTTACTTAAAAAGTTACAGTTTCATGGTGTTCGCGGTGTTGCACTCTCGTGGTTTAGGGATTATTTATCATGTAGACAGCAATATGTTGTACATAATGACACGTCGTCAAATTTTTTACCGATAAAACGTGGTGTGTCCCAGGGCTCAATATTAGGTCCCCTTCTCTTTTTGTTATATATCAATGATATTGTTAATTCGTCGTCTATATTATCATTTATATTATATGCCGATTACACGAATATTTTTTATTCCCACGATGATATAGAAACGTTAGTATCCACACTTAATGGAGACTTACCAAATGTATCAAACTGGTTTAAGAATAATAAATTATCACTTAATATTGATAAAACAAATTTTAAGCATATGAAAACTCACACAGATGATTTCGTAAATAATATCAGGATTGATAATGTATTTCTTGAACGTAAAAGTTCTACTAAGTTTTTAGGCATTTTTATGATGAAAACCTAACCTGGAATGATCATATACGTTACGTTACAACCTGTATTTCTAGAAATATAGGTGTTCTTTCTTTCATCTTCCTGAACATACTCTTTTTATGCTTTACAATTCCTTAATCCTACCATATGTTATGTATTGTAATCTAGTGTGGGCTACAACTTCAAAAAACTCAACTCAACTCTATTTATTTATTACAAAAGAAAGCCATTCGCATCTGTACTGGATCACAATACTTAGCCCACACCAGTTCACTTTTTTTATCAGTTAAAAACACTGATAATATTTGATATAAATACCTTTCATTCTTTGCTTTTTATGTTTAAGTATTTGAACAACTTACTTCCAAACATTTTTGACGATTTCTTTAAACTGAACTATACCGTTCATTCATATCCCACTCGTAATTCGCAAAATTTTCATTTAGTAAATCCCAAATTATTAATTGCACAAAATCTATAAGACATAATGGACCAAATCTTTGGAACACATTCCCTGATTATGTTAAATCATGTAAAACTTTATATTCTTTCAAGGCTAGATTGAAAACTACATTACTGTCAGATTACAATCTATGAATATAGCATTTGAATATATATTTTGTTTTGCTTGATCACATTTCTTTTCCTGTAAATTGGATCTAAAACTACAGTAAGTATACGCAATGTTTCTGTGTCTATCATTTCATTTCATTCCCATTATCTTCAGCATCACCACCATCACTTTCATCTTCATTATCACATTTTTCCTCATCATTACCCTATCATCATCATACATCATCATCATCATATTTCACTTTACTCTTATTCGTATCTATGCACTAGAAATATAAAAACATAATGTATTTACAGTGTCTTTTATTTTGTAGTATTTCTCCATTCCGCAAACGATATAATTTTGTGTGTGTGTGTGTATTATGTAGATAGGTCTCTGGGCTGCCACGTACTCAAGCTTTTGCTTATAGTGGCAGTCCTTCTTCCGCATAATTTCTCAGATAATTATTTGGAAATTTGGTAATACGAGTTATATTTTGTTAATGAAATTATTTTACACATCGATTTTCCTTCTTTGAATCATGTACATTGTAATCTGCTTACTGATATTCCATGTGATATTACTGAAAAGAATCTTGACTTATGTGTGAAACTGTGTTGGAAGAAAAATAAATCAAACAAACAAACATGCTTGATTAAATCGCGTCGTAGGCGTATATACTTAGCTTTCGTATATTCAGAACAATGGAATCTTAGCATATACCTATCATGCATTTAGTGATTAGTATACATTCGAATGAGAACAGACCCATAAATTTGGTAATGCATGCATGTTTATCTATGTCCATTTATGTATATATATATATATATATATATATACACATATACACACACATATATATATATATACATATATATATATATATATATATATATACATGTATATATACATATACATAATATATATATGGTCGGGACCCCTTCTCGCACTCTGTACATATATATATATATATATATATATATACATATACATATATACATAATCTGTGTTTAAGACTCAGACGAATAAAAAATTTGAATTAGCAACAGGTTTTACCGTGTAACCATGCCAACTCTTGGTTCATATCCAGGAAATGCTAAGCCGCTCAGAGTTAACTATCGTGTTAACTCGGTCTGGCGCCCTTACAGCTTATAGGCATTTAAGTCAACATCAAAATGTCCTTTACCAAGGACCAACGACTACAGTCAACGTAAAAGCAACATCGACAGATGTAAGCGGGGCGAAAACTGTGGCCTTGTCAAGTTCGTATCATTTATTTCATTTGACAGATCATTGGATTACTCGTGTGTTGACTCTCTGTGCGTCACATTAATTTCTTGTTCATATTTTTTGTGTGTCCTTTGAGCACATTGGTCTCATTTCCAAACCAAGGGTTAATAGATGGGAAATGAGAACACGAAGAAAAATGATGAATGGCATGAACCCTTAAGGTGATTCCATCTTTGTAAGCCAGGAGTTATTGTACCTTGTAGAGTACACTAGAGGAATGTTAGAAGGGATATTCGCCATGGCCTATTTAAAATTATGATGTACTTTTAACACAGAAAGCATATTGCAATCTGCATTTCATTCACAGTTACATTAACAATTATGAGATTATCAGTACTTCAGTACATCAGTACTATCACCAGTACTTGCGCTGTTTCCAAACAGTAATTCCTTTGACTTTTCTCCTCAAGGTAATTCACTATTGCCATCAGGGGAGACTAAGAGAGAGTTATGCAGGCTTTAATCATCAGTCGTGATCTGCATGCTTGAGTGACGACAAATCTGAAGAGAAACAACAGAAGAGCACTGAATGATAAAAACGCGAAAACAAGAGATTAAGTGAAGGATGAGCATTGAAGCAGAGTTGA
The DNA here is from genome assembly GCA_033980235.1 of Diadema setosum. Taxonomy (NCBI): domain Eukaryota; kingdom Metazoa; phylum Echinodermata; class Echinoidea; order Diadematoida; family Diadematidae; genus Diadema; species Diadema setosum. The sequence continues at coordinate 7,116,025 of CM067067.1, forward strand.
GAACTATAGCAAAAGGTTAATCTACGAAAGTCTATCTTAGACAAATATAATTGTATGATTATCAAACCACGTGTATGATACAAACATATACATACACATTACATAATTATTTGTGTATGCGATGGAAGTATATCTTATAATAGGAAAATATTCATGCTATCAAAATGATCTGAAAATTTTTGTAGATGGATCTAGATTACTCCATACTCTTTGAAAAAATGACTTATCAGCAAGTAGCATCCCGGAAAACAATTCTAGATGTATACTTTTTGTGGTATTAGTAGCTCTTACATTTTTTCCCAATATACTTATAGCTAACCTTGTCGAGGAACAATACTACGTCGATCTTGGTCTAGACAAGAACATTAGATTTGCACAGCTGTATGTCTTCGAAACATTATCATGATCGTTGCAATCACGACTGGCATTGCAATTAAGTGGTTTTGAAGCTGTATTTTCATTTGGAGTTTTTGCTCTAAGCCCTAAAGATTTCAAACATTTTATAAACCAGCCGTTCCGCGAGCACCAAGATTAACTGCCAATATCGTATCGTCACACACACACACACACACACACACATACACACACAAAGTAAGGATTTTTTCGTTTCAGTTGCCCTTAAAGATATTGTTCATCACTGGAGAGTAGTGATTTATAAAACGTTTGAGTAACCGCATTTGATGCATATGTGTGGGTCAGTTGTATCACAAATTATACCTTACCATATAAGAATTTCGCAATAAAGGCTAAAAATAAGGAGATATCACTATTTTTCTCAATAAACAATAACTATAGACGGTTTATTCTAGTACAAATGTTATTATAACTACTGTTCACATTTTGTTTATTTAACAATACTTTACATTGATTATACTGATTAAAATTGTCATGTTGGTTGTTTCTATCCCTAACTCACATTTTAGAACTGTTTTGAAGCACTTGTTTCATCTGCAAATGGTGAATGCCTTTAATGTTTAATTTGCTTCAAAATGGCTAGTTCTTACCTTTTGACAGGTCACCCATGTGTGGTAAAGTTAATTCAACTTGAAGTAGACCGGGTAGTGATCGCTGACATCTTCAGCCTGTATTGGAAATCGAAATATGCAATCCAACGAGAAAGTGGGTAGTGGTTAATATATCATTATCATTGTAACTATTGTTATTTTTCTTGTTATGATGATTGTTATCATCTTGTTATTATCACCACCATTATTAGTCATCATCATTATCATCATTCTTCTTTTGTTGGTGATCTCATTATTCAGGGGCCTACTTCCCTACTTTTAGTTTTGAAATAAGAGAAATGAAAAGCAACGGATCTTTTAGGAAATCACATCAAACCCATCAAAAACACATGTTAAGCTTTCAAATGAATGCCATATTTCATGTGAAGCGAAAGATCATAAAGTGAAAGCTCAAAATATGAAATTAAAGGTCCGGAAAAGCAGATATAGCGTATATAAGGGAAATGACGAACATGAAATAACTGTTACATTCAGGTTCGGTGACAGGTGGTAGACGGTTTCAAACTGTGGATGTAGAGCACTGAGGTTTTGACAATTTCGAATGCCGCATACACTGTACATAAAATTCATGCCTAAAATTGTTGCCATGTGAGTTAGTGTCAATCACCTGATAAAAGAGGCAAAGTTTTAAGGATGTGCCACAATATATTGAATATACAGTAGGATTTCCGTAGTTACCTGGCTTTAAAGTCGGCCTACGAAATGTCTAGCATTGTGTGAGTTATACTCATTATTTATAAGTCACATAGAAATAGTCTCCTGAACGGAAAGAAATGATAACGACTGGCAAGGGATTTTATCTACACCCAGGTAAGATCATGAGCGTTGCAAATGGTGCAAAAATATGTAAAATTAGTTCCTATGCACCTGCACTCTTGTAATCAGTAAGACCGTGGTGAGCACTGGTATCGTCTGGATGAAAAAGTGCCGCAAATTTGGCTTCGTATGTTTTTATTGTCAATCGGAGCTTTGCTTTTTTAAGCTTAATTTGATTCAACACAGATCATTTTTACTGCCCTTGTTTTGCGTGTTCACAGGGAGGCAGAAAATGACAAATAATGTAAATCAGGGTATGGGTGTTTTGACATTGATGTTGTTGTCTTGATTTTATTGGAGGTCTGCCAAGTGGGCAATTTGCTCCAGAAATACAGTCAATGATTACTTCAATAACTCAGGTTAACAAAACCTACAAAATATCTTATTAACTCACATTTAAAAAACCGAGTGATTACAGGAAGTAAAGTGGATAGGTTTAAGGAGAAACAGATGTCATCTGATTACTCCTGTACCGGAGTACAGGGTTACGCCGTTTATGTCGGCGGGCGGATTGAAGACCCTCCCGTCGGCGCCATTGAAGTTTTGGTCTTTCCGGGGGACCGGCGCCTATAAGATCTTATCGGCTTATAGGGTTAATATTAGTCTAGTAGGCAGGGACATCATCGAAGGGTGATTCAAGAGTAGCGGAAAGGGTTACGATAGTTAAGGAGAGCAGGCAGCTAGGTTTTGAGAGTTTACTTGTCTATTATACTTGGATGTCAAGCTTTAAATGAAAACTCTCATGCTACTTTAGAAATATATCTACGTCAAGACTTGATAATAAAACAGATGTCGTTGGCACAGACGCATTATATTATTGATAAAAACCAGCGACTTTGTCACTCACTTGCCGCTTTTACTATTATGTCGTATATGACAAGCATGCAGTCTCTGCAAAGTGTTTTAACGTTGGGTCTTTAGAATTTTTTCTTCGCACAACATTGAGAGTTATATAGGTACATGACCCTTTATAACTTACCAGATCGTCACTGAGCCCGTACGCTGTTTGATAATCGAAGACACCGCCTCCATAGCCAGCAGACTTCATAGCACTACCAGCAAGCACGATCCTGTGGAAAGCAAAAATTTAAACAGCGTGGATAATCTAGCTATATCATGATAACAGAGGAAGTGTGTCATCATTGACCAGATTCAAAAGCTTCGTTGCTAGGCAAGCCGACTAATTTTTAACAAAACTACAAGTGTATCTATTTCGGATTAAAATGGAGAGGTGGAATCGGTATCACTTTAACAAGAAGTCGTAGGCGAGGTTTTAGGCAAGCCAAGATTATTCTATTCGCTTTGGAACAGAAAGACCAAGCAGCGGCAGAATCACCTATCGTAGGCACAGTTGGTGGATTTTACTGTGGTGTCAGCATAGTCGGAGATGAGCCACTCAAAGCTTGAGTCCGTCCTAATGCTGATATTTGACCAGTCACTGGACCTCACGTAGTTACAATCGGCGTTAAAGTCCCCCATCAGTATGGAGTTCTGTGTGGAGGAGGTAAGGACCAAAAAGAGATTGCGCAGATGGGGAAGAGAGTAAAACAAAAGAGTTTCCAGTCGTAAGTTTGGTAAGAGAAACAAAAATCACAGAAAGCTTCGGTGTTCATTCGATTTACACTGTTCATTGACGTAATCTTAGCAAGAACTTATAGCGTTACATAACACATGACAAATGTAGCATGCCTGACAATAACCACGAAAGAAAGAAAGAAAGCGGTTAGAAACTGTCAAATGTTAGGATATTGTTATACATGTATTCTTAATATGCATGAGGAAACATGATTAATGGAGAGAGAAATAGTACGTGAGCATGCTTGTTCACATGACTTCGTCGTAACCCTGATATATCTTTGAGACTGTCACATAAAAAAGATGTTAAATAAATTGTCTTGATACTTTTAGAAACATGTTTCGTTCTTGTCGACTTAAGGATTATACGAGAATATAGTAAAAAAAAAAAAAAGAAAAAAAAAATTGGTATCGTTTCTCCCGGATACGATTTTTACTTGCGTTACAACAATCTTGGTCCTATGAGTAACTTCCATTTGAGCCTCTATCATTTCTGAGAAGAATTTGGACGAATTATTATTATATAGTTAAAGGGACTGTACAGTACTGGTTGAGGTAGGGATTCATGTTTTGAACATTCCTAAGTGAGATAATGAAAAGCCTCCAATGAAATATGAAAGAGCATGTAATTTTAAGAAGGATTCAACGTTTATTTGATGAAAATTGGTTTACAAATGGCTGAGATATCCAAAAAAGTGCTAATAATAAAAGGCGACATGCCCCAACTTTATTAGGATATCTTTGTTTCACCTTGTTTTTGGATATCTCAGCCATTTCAAAACCGATTTTCATCGAATAAACTTTTGATACCCCTTAGAACTGCAAGCTCTTTGACATCTCATAGAGTAGTTTCTGAATATCTTGCAAAACGTTAAAAGCTAAATCTTCACCTCGACCAGAACTGTACACACCCTTTAACCTAATCGTTTGCATTGAACTGTATAACATTGAATGTCAACCTTTTTTTTTTCAGTGTATTAATTTGTGGAGGGGGGGGGTTGGTAACATGATTCCCTTTGTTTTGTTGTTGTGTGTTCGTTTGTTTTTGGTTTTTTTTTCTCGTTTTATATACAAATCAAGGCAATAACCCCCGGCTATAAAGAGTAAAGATTAGGGTTAATGTTAGGTTTAAGGTTAGAGTTTGGGTTACGGTTGGGATAAGTTCAGGATTAGGATTAGAAATAGGGTCAGGGGAAAAGTCTGGGGTAATTGACCCGGGGGTAATTGCCCTAGACACTTCCTATTCTATGTATAATGTATAATTTTTAAACTCACAGAAGAACAGCCATTCGCTGCAGTGGATGTACAGTGGTGAAATCAAATAAACTCAAACTCAAACTCGAACTCAAACTCAATTGGAAAGTGGACTTCAATCTATTTTTAACGCACCTCGTTGCCGAATTTGGACTTAGCAGCCTTGTATACGTTATTCATCTCGTCGAGCTCGTTGACGGCATCGTCAGGTTTTGAGTGAAGACCGATTACGGAAAAGTCATCAACTCCTAAAGACAGATATTAAGTTAAAACGTGGAGCTGTACATATACGTATAACGTATATCTCATATCTTTACGAAATCCTAAGACACTTTAGATCCCCATGGCGCTGAGTAGCCATCACAGCTCTACTGGAACTGCGAATATATCAATGAGGAGTATATTGGTGATATGAAATTGATGATAAGATTATACAACTATCTGATTACATTGTTCAAATAACACATGCAAGAAATATCATCATTGCGGCATTAAGTTATTCGTATAAATGGTCAGGAAATCAATTGTTTGAAGTCAACAGAATGTTATTTCTTGACATCGCTGCTGAAGCAGCACTAAAATTAATAAAGAATAAAAAAAAAATAAAAGATGATCCCTACACATTATTTCATTCATTGCAAGTCGAGGCTTGCAGAATAGGCTAAAATGACGTTTAAGAATTGGTACAATGTCTGAACTATACTGCATTCTGTGACTTTTTCCTCTTCTGCCCTTTTCAATCACCTGTGACAGCTGATGTCTTGATACCGAAATGCACGACGTATGGCTCTCTCTCGAAGAGATCTCCCGGGTCTGAGTAGGTGAATGAATCCTTTACCCAGAACATGTCCGTTCTGTCGGAATGAAGACAAGACGTTTAAAGAAATACAGCTTGTCATGATTTCCCATGAAAGTGTATATGTTTGCTATATATTTCACCACCCGACGAGACAGTAGCAAGACGGAAAAGCTCGTAAGTTGAAAAGGTAATTTCTGCAGAACCTTAATAACCGTTGAAAAGGGAAGCAAGTGCCGTATCTATCTATCTATCTATCTATCTATCTATCTCTATCTATCTATCTATCTATCTATCTATCTATCTACTTATCTATCTATCTATCTATCTATCTGTCTATCTATCTTTAACATACATAGATAACATATGGATATATACATAATGGTTACACGTATTTTGAACTTCATGTTATATGTTGCAGTCATTCACTTGAGTAAGTAGTAATGGAGGAAGAGTGAAAAGAGATTCTTCATGAAGAAAATCGATGATATTGTGTCTTCCTTTGTATCTGACGTGAACCATTTGGAGTTATCCGTCCAGGCTCCTGAAAACTCTTTGAGCTGCAACCTGAGCGAGTTTAATCCAGTCACTGATGAACAGCTTCGACGTCTCATCATGCTATCTCCACCAAAATCTTGCAGTCTGGACCCTCTTCCAACTTGGCTGCTCAAAGAGTGCCTTGATGAGCTGCTTCCGGTTCTAAAAAACATCATTAACACATCATTGTCATCGGGTATAGTTCCAATACCTTTCAAGACATCTCTTGTTTCCCCTCTGTTGAAGAAACCGAACCTAGATCCCGATGTCCTGAGCAATTACCGACCAATTGCCAATCTGCCATTTGTGAGTAAGCTTCTTGAAAGGATTGTGTCTACACAGTTAATGTCTTATGTTGACAGTAATCATCTGCTTCCTACAAACCAGTCAGCATACCGCAACCTCCACTCAACAGAAACTGCCTTGTTGAAAGTGCTCAACGATCTCCTTCTTGCTGTCGACAAGGGCAATGAGGCTGCTCTTCTTCTTCTTGACTATTCGGCTGCGTTTGACACGCTCGACCACACGTTGCTACTACAACGACTTAGTAATTACTATTCCATCACAGGCACTGCCATCCAATGGATCAAGTCATATCTTCAAGATCGCAGACAGAGGGTGATAATCAATGGGACCTGGTCACGTCCTAGTCCTATCAGCTGCGGAGTTCCGCAAGGATCCGTTGCCGGCCCCCTTCTTTTTCTCCTCTATACAGGTCCACTCACCAGAATCATCAATTGTCATCATGGAGTCAACTACGCTATGTATGCTGACGACACTCAAATTTACATAACTATGTCACCTGGCGATAGGATTGCTGCTGTTAATTCACTGAGAGAATGTCTCAACGACATCAAAACCTGGTCCACTGCCAACAGACTCTGTCTGAACGAAGACAAGTCTGAACTCATCCATTTCTCTTCACAGTTTAGGAGCACAGTTCCTCTACCAGATCTAACTACTCGGGATGGGATTATTAAGGTCTCTAACTGTGTTAGAGACCTTGGCTTTACTTTGGACAAACACTTAACTCTTAAACACCATATCACAAACATTTGTAAGTCTGCATCATGGGGTATTTTCAAAATAGGGAAGATCAGGCGTCTGCTTGATCAATCATCAGCTGAGCGGCTCGTCCATGCCTTCGTCTCCTCCTATCTGGACTACTGCAACTCCCTCCTTGCCGGCCTCCCTCTTTCTCACATATCCCCTCTCCAACGTATCCAAAATTCAGCCGCTAGATTTGTCTCCCTTAGTAGGAGACATGACCATATATCTCCTGTTCTCCGCTCACTCCATTGGCTTCCAGTACATTCCCGTATTACTTTCAAGATCCTACTTCTAACGTACAAAATCACACGTAATCTTGCACCCATATATCTTCAAAACCTAGTCTCTCTCCGCTCCTCCTCTTCTGCCAGACCCCTCCGTTCATCTTCCTCTCTCCAATTACTTCATGGCCCACGTACAAAAACCCGTTATGGTGACCGAGCCTTCTCTTCCATTGCTCCCACTCTTTGGAATAAACTTCCTCTTTATATTCAGAATGCCTCATCTGTCGAATCATTTAAAATTCTTCTTAAAACTCACCTGTTTAATCAGCTGTAATATATATATATATATTTTTTTTTTTTTTTCTGGAGGCGCACACAGTTATCAATTATTGTACCATTGTATCACATGTATTTTTCTTTTCTTTTCTTTTCTTTCTTCTTCTTTTGTTACTGTTAACGTTAATTTTGTTAATGTTATTGTGTTTTCTAGTCTATTTGTATGAGTAGCAAAGTGCGCTTAGAAACGTCAGTATGAAGCGCCATATAAATGCAATTATTATTATTATTATTATTAAGAGATAGAGGGAGGCTAATTCAAAGTTGAAAATTAGACCAAACGTATCGAAAATACTCACCTGTAGAAATAGGCATACTGCTCTTTGCTCGATGTACGCCCAACCCGGGGGCCGATGTCCATTGCGTAAGTATGACTTGAGTGGCTGTCGGTTTTCATTGCACAGGAGAGTGGTCAATGTATAACTCAAGAACAGGTTGTACAATTATTCAAATCGATTGATTGGTTTGATTTATTTTCAAACATAACTGAGGAACAATGATTATTATTTTACAATAACATTTTGTCTTTTTTTACATAAAAAGATAACAGAACGTATATACTTTACGTATTCTATGCAACAAATACGAAATAGTCATATTGACCACTACATTATGGGGGGGGGGGTGGCTAGGCCCGCATTAAGAGCAAAGATTAAAAGCAACGATTGTATTAGGCCCCCGAGAATTAAACTCGTAACAAAATTTATACCAAACTGACTTGAATAAAAACAAATAAAGCTGAATCTCATTTTAAACAGAATATTTTTGTAATCATTAATTCTTGAATGAAATAAATTGTGTAGCACTTTGTTCTTTAGTTCTTTGAGAGCAGCATTAAAAGTAATAAGGGAATGATAACTCAACATACCTGAATAAGCTATTTCTCTCTCTCTCTCTCTCTCTCTCTCACTTGTCTCTCCCTCTCTCACACATGACTACACATATTATATACATAATACATATGTGTACTTTCTCATAATGTCTTTTCTTTCATTTTATGGCTTCTTTCTTGATGTGATTCAGTATATTGGATAAACTTACTCATTTACTCTATCCAGAAGTTCTACAATGGCAGTTCCCGCACTGTCGCGAATCTCTTGAATCAACACCAGATCATATCTTGATATGATCTGGTAAAAAAAAAAACAGAAAATGAAAAATGCCAGTGTTTAGTGCAAAATGTCGCGAAAAAGTCATCAACACGCAGAAGAAGAATACGTTTGAAAAGAGTACTTCTTATGTAATCACAAAAGTATTGTGAACCATTGTTTTGTAGAGCGTATAATAAAAATAAGATGAAGAAGTTCTAATTGTGATCTGAATCAACTTAATCCAAAAGCAAGAAGGAACACAACCTTAAATGCCTTTTAATTATTTCTGTACTCTGTCAAAAGGCACAATGAAATGAAGTCATGGATATGATATACATACGAGCACTTTTGTGTCTGATTGTACTTAATTAGTGTGAACGTTTGTATGTAAAGAGTACCATATTGATTCATTGATTGATTTAAGTAATTGGTTGATTGATTGATTGATTGATTGATTGATTGATTTATTGATTGATTTAAGTGACTGGTTGATTAATTGATTGATTGATTGATTGATTGATTGATTGATTGATTGATTGATTGAGTAGTTGATTCCCAATCTTTTGTCAGGGTAGCCCATTTACCAATAAGGAGAGGTCTTGCATGGGGTCCGGAATGATATCGATAATCATATGAACATTAAATAGCAAAACGTCAATACAGAAGAAAAAAGAAATATCTACTGTACATGGCAAAGTAATATTAAAAAATATTCATTTATCTATTGATCTACTGCCCCCTGTTTTCATCGCGTTGTATTGATACACTTTCATATCAGTTGAATATGCATTCATGTGGTAAATTCATTTTATTTCATTTCATTTCATTTATTCAATTTTCAATGAACAAAAGTGCAATTGCAATAGGATATCTGAAAATAATAATGGCAAGGACCTCTGGCGTGTGTCTGGTACAGCAGTGGCAACACTGAAGAGGCTACCCTGGATAAATAAGACCTCATTATTGTTATTATTATTATCATTATTATATGTACTTACAGAAAATCAATACAACATTGTAAAGGGAGTAAGTCCAATGAACTGAAGTACAATAAATGTAACTTTGGTGACAATACAAATCAAAATTGTACCATGAGTTTCTCTTTAATATTACATATTGATTTTGTGTAATTACGTATATTTAGATATCTTACTACAATTTTTTTTTTTTGTATTTTGGAATAGAAATGTATGAAATGAAATGAAGCAGTTTCTGTTGATCATCTCAACCAATATCGAACCTTTTCCAGCTCGTCAACGACGTCAGGCTTGCCAATTTTGCTCTGGCCGAAGACCTGGATGTTGAAGGCCGCAATGTTAGCCACACCAAGGACAGACGACACAATACCCAGAGTAACGAGAAATGAGAGAAGTACTGAGTGCCCTGTTGCCATGACGACGTGTCGAGGAAGTTCGGACTATAAATGACTAAGATAAGCAGAGAAAGAGACTATATCGATGCGGGGAGTCTAGTGATCTATATTTATTACTACTCTTTGTCCATTCTTTGAAATTATTATCAAAATCAATTAAAATCCCTATTGAGTTTCAGTTGCGGGTTTTGTTTCTTGTTTGAGGACTATCCCTCCCGTATTGAATGTTTTGTTGTTGTTGTTTTGTTAAAGATTAAATACACGTATGCAGCAAACAGAATGCAAAGCAAGCATCTTCTCTAAGAATTTTTATTCTGAATATACATGATGATAACTTGTAAATGCACTTCGGTTCTTCTTAACTTGCGGAATTAGACGTATAGTGCACATGCAGGAAGAGACGGAATGGCCTAATGTAGCAACCGCTCTGAAGATCAAAGACATGAAAATAATATGACCGTATTGTATTTTCCCCCTAATGAATATACATGTACTCGTAAATCTGATGGGATATGTGATTATATATTATCATTCTTGCTACCACGATTTTAGTTTATTCTAAAAATGTGTCTTATCAAACATGAAATATTCTCTCTCTGGCTCTGTGAATATATTCGTATATCTGTGTGACACGTAACTGGATCGACGTACCTGTTCATGAAGTTTGATGATCTTTTTTTTTTTTTTTTTTTTGAGAGTTACGCATTTTTTTTTTTCACTCTCGCATTAGATTTGATTTCATCCCAACTGGAAAAAGAATGTTCTGGTGCAAGAGGTAAGTGATTGATCACATGGTAGACTGAAATGTAATCTTGTACAAATATTGAAAACGTCTGGGTCTATGTTACCAATACAGCTGTTATGCTAAGGAACAATGATTGTCATAATAATTGTATTTATAGTCGGACATGACGTAGTGCTTGCAACGATTTACAATACGTGATATCTATGCAGATTCATCAAACATTGATTTTTTTTTAACAAACTTAAAGATGTGCAGTTTTATTTACTTAAATTAAGATATAGCCTCGTCAGTGTTAGTATTGATTTCTCAGAGCCTGAATTGCCAGGCACACGATGCCTAATAACTTTGTTCAATAGATGCATTTTGAGTTAACACTGTGATATTGGAAAATGATAAATACACGCGCCTGGCAGGATTCGAACACATGAGGCTCTTCTGTTTAAACCCTTTCCATGCCAAGAATTTGGACGGTGTGTTCAAGGCTAAGGTTTTTCGTGGTGCCAATCGGCACTCAAGCAAACAAAGGGTTAAGCGTCTAGACAGTCCTCATTCACTATCTGAACCAAGCTGCATTGTGTAAACTTTACACTAAAACATGAAATTGTTTTTCTCTTTTCAATAGTCAATAACGCAGTGTTTTCTGAAGCCGAGTGTGCCACGAGGCAAATTTTGTATTGGAAATATCAAATCTCATGGTAAGGGGGAGTGGGTGAAGTGCAAGTTGCTGTAATCTGTGCGTCAGTAATAGTGCTAGATTAGAAATATTTTCCTCCAACTTAACAGCTTATTTAACATACAAATACGTTCATAAAGAATCTTGCATGCATTATACCGGAAAATTGATATGATGGAATACATGGTCATTTTCCAGAAATAACGTATCTGAAGATACAGCGATCTAATGCCCATCAGCCAGCAAAATCATCTTGAGTTATTGTCGGAAAATTGTGACAGAGCAAATAGTATCAACCAGAACGATAAGGGATAGCAACAGGTGCTTCGTTGAAATAATTCGGACTTTGGTATATTAACGGTTGAGAATACACCGATGATTTTCTGATTGTTGTCAGATGGTGATATTGTTCTTCATCCACCCACCTCCCCCACCCCCACCCCCCAAAATGAATAATTCTGATTATTGGAGAGACTTTGATTTTCTTTTGAGTACTAATTTTGCCGTGAATTGTAGATCAGTGTATTAGTATTCTGATTTCAACATCTTATCCATGCTTATCTTAAAAGCTAAGTGTTTTGTTATTGCTTTGTATTCGAAAAAAAAAAATTCTTCAGCGTACAGCACTAATCTTTAAGTATACCTGTATACTATTGTGTTCTAGCGATCCACAGGTTCGCATGAATTCCCAATCATCTGCAAAATTTACAAGAGAGAGAGAGAGAGAGAGAGAGAGCTAATATAAGCAATTAGGGGTATCAGCAAGCATTGATTGGCAGTGATGTGTGACGTTTCCTGAGTTGGTAATATCAAAGATGCCTTTTTGTATCTTTCTGCTAGGACTAGTACTGTTTTCAAAATAAAAATCATGTATGGCACAATCACACTGGCTAACAAAAGCTTAAGAGTCTTGCATACTTCGATGTATAATCTTGGGATTGCAAAGTGTATAATCTGTTTATGTCTGATGAAGAAGAATACAATATTAATGTTTATTACCAACCTGTTCTCCGGACTGCCTTTAAACTCACCATTTCATCACTTATGTATTTCAAAGAGTTAAGCTGCATAAAGCATCTGTATCTTTCCACATAGAGACGGGTAACACAACAATTCTCGTATTCATGAAAGACAATGACACAACAAACAATATCAATAGGGCAGTTATAGAAACAAGTCTAATGAAGATGTTGACATACTGCACGTCGGGAAAATTAATTCTGTTTTGATTCAAACTGAGTAACATTAGATCAGTAGGTTTAGCGCTTACTCGAGTTCGCCTTTGTCATGTTCTTGTCCACTAATAACTACGATAAATATTGACAGCAAGGAGGGGGACATAATATGGTCCCCATTCAAACAAATATGTATTCTATCACCCTATACCATAAATGCCTGCCTAGTACGGTCTAAATGGAACTATATGTCTTTTTCGAGAAGATAAAAATGGGAAAATATGGCTCTAATTTGCCACCCCTGTCCCCCGGGTGCACCCTAAATTTACAATGAACAAACCTGACACTGCAGTCACCTATCTATGCTTACCCATAACATTAAATCTATTACGTCTTGTTCTAGAGAAGAAGATTCTGAAAAGTCCATCATTCGGTGAATGTGAAAATCAGGCCCTATGATTTGGTTTCTCAGAGCCCAGGGGCGGGGGTACCCCCGATCTGACATTAACAAACTTGAAACTACAGTAACCGATCTGCTTATTCATAACATCATATTTAGATATCTCACTTCTGTTTCTAGAGACAAAAAAAAAAAAAAAATGCAGAGATTCCCCACTGGGAACTTTGGCTCCCCCTCCCCTACTGAATGGTCGCAGTAGCTCACTTGCTTCTTTGGCTCATGTGTCCTAGAAACAAAGAAAGGAAAAGCTAAGCCCTGATTCAGGGAGTAATCATACTCACCAAGACCCGTAGAAGAGGAGACAGCTTCGTTCGATTGAAATGACAGGATCTGATGTCTGCAACGTGTCACATACACTTTTGATGGTTCGTCTACTATGCTATATCTCTCCATATAGTTTATAGATTAACCAAGGCGTTTGATAGCAGATGGGCCATTCACCCTGAGCAAAGTCTGTTAGCTTAACTCTTTCCTCAATTATTGTCACATGACCATACAATCTATTATTGCCAAATCATACTGTGCCCTGGAGAAACTTTTACTGTATCGGCTCCCTCGTTCGTAAGTTATTAAGATAATAATACATCTTGGAGTGGCAGTTATTAACTATTTTTGGGTTTTGTATTTATCAGGGCACAAGGTCAAGGACACAGGACTTAAATCATAATAATAGTAAATTAATAAATTCATTATTATAATAACTGAAATAGAATTATGTTTTCTCTGAAGCTGAACTGATCTGGATTAAGGGTCATGGGGTAAAAGGTCATGGAACTCATTACATATAAAAACAGAAAAAATGCCTAGCGATGGAGGCATCCCTTCTTCTGTGTGAATAATGTTTTTTTTTTTCAAATAATGTAATGCATATTATATTGTAATGTATTGTGTGTATTTCTAAGCATATTGCATATATTGTACATACATTTTTTCTATCTCTTTCTTATTCCTTTTACGTGTGTTTCAATGTTTGTACATTTTAATGATTGTATGTTTGTTTGTTTGTTTGTTTGTTTGTTTGTTTGTTTTTGTAATATATGGTCGGACCCCTGTGAAAAACAGCTCTTAGCTGACCAGGGCTATCCGTCCCATGAGTGGAGAATTAAAAAAAAAATTAAAAGACAATCACCAATTTTTGAAAACAAAAGCAAACAAACAGAAAAAAAAACGGATTTCACGCATCAGAAATGGTCAGATGCAAACATAATCATCTTCCTGAGCAACACAAGCTAGAGATTTGGCTTATGGAGGAAAAGTGTAAAGTATTAGCAATTCTAGTGTGTGTGAGTGGGTTTTTTTTTTTTGTCCTTTCACTGACGCAAATGCCGAAAGAGAATTAGGTCATGGTGTTAACAAAGATTCCCTGTTAATTGCAACCGATTGACCAATTAAAGATTAAGACTGAATGATCGGTGCTTACTCACGTCGATGAAAGGGTATTTGTAAATAAGTTGCAATAAAAACAACTCGACGCAGTAATTCATGAATTTTAATAAGATCCCATATCTCCAAACGAATTCATTAACACCGAAGACCCCTCGAAAATCAGAGATTTACTTATTTGTTTGTTTGTTTCTGGTGCCGAAAGTAACGGTATCATGATATGCAGGACATTTTCCCTTCAGGTCATCGTGAATTCCAGTCTGATCTCATTTCATCAGGCTAAAATAAACTGAAATGATAGAGAACCTGCATGAATTGAATGTAACTGATCTTTGAAGTGTGTAGGCAATGAAACTTATGGCTATGACATTGTATGAAGAAACCACAACAAACAGGAAGAAATCACGTGCACCGCTGTACACTCCACTTCTCTCTCTTTCTCTCTCTCCCTCTATACCTATCTCTCCATCTATCTATATATCTTTATCACACTCTATATCTCTTTCTATGACTATATGTGATATATATACTTCTAGTATACATTATTCTTTCAGTATAATAAGAAATGTAATCTTAAGTTATGTTTGGATGATTGATGATGATGATAATAATGATGATGATGCTTCTTATGTATGGTATCCGCCTTTGAAGGGCGCTCATGGCGCTTGATTTAGAATGTCTCAACTTAATAAGAATGAAACAATACCAACCTGCACGTTCTGATATATATATATATATATATATATATATATAGAGAGAGAGAGAGAGAGAGAGAGAGATTATATATATATATATTGAGAGAGATTTTATATATATATATATATATATATATATATATATATATATATATATAAATACATGCTATTATGTATCATATAACATCAATGGAATCTATACAAGCATGTAGCTACTTTTTAATGGTAACGCTGATTAATATTGGCAACATTAAGACGGACTTTAGAAAGTAAAATGAAATCATGCAGGCATTTTGCAGAATTGACTACTGGTATTAAATCCATCTAAATCCGACTAAATCCATCAAAATATCCTGGACATACTCTTTGTAATTGTGACCGTCATGTGATAAAGCATGCTGAACACATGAGAAAAGCCTCTCTATTCATCCTGCTCATTGGCAAAGAAAATAAGTTGGCAAGGTTGATCACGCACTGAAGGAGCTGATACCCCCGACATTGTATAATTGATATTTTTTTTTTCAACTTGCATCGAAAGCACACCTGTTTCAAACATCAACATTTCTCATAGTTTTAGATATAGCCCTCTGATAATAGGTGGCAATACAGTGTAATAGCACTATATCCATATCTGGTTAAGTACCACTATTTGTCCTTGATTGCAATCGTACTAGCACAGGCTGGCATCGGCCTAGTTAAGTCGTATCTGCTCCCCATCACATATATCGCCACAGCATCTTACCCCAACCTGACAGGACCTGGCCTGTAAAAAAAAAAAAAAAAGTCTGAATAATGCACCTCCTTTTGTATATCTAATATATCCTTGCGTGAGTTGCGTTGTTTATGATGGATCATCGCTGGATATTTCGTGAATGTTTTCATATGATTTCTTAGTCTCACCTTTGATTTTTTTTTCTACGTCACAGTAAAATGTGTTCTGATACATTACGTTCATTGATAGTAATATGGTAGAATGTACATATAATATATTGTGCATATATACAAGTGGAAGCTAAGGTAGATTTGACTTTATATAGATGTATAATATATATATATATTGTATATAAATAAATATATATATATATATATATATATATATATATATATATATATATATATATTCATATATATGTGTGTGTGTGCGTGTGCAATGTCGACCTAGTGTATAAAGCATATATCGATACATACATTATTATGTGTAATGATAGATGGAATAAAATGTCTGTTTATCTATACTTTATCTCTACTATACTTCACTATCAAACTTGAGTCCTACGCATAATAGTGGACTGTACGTTGCATTATTATATGAGTATCTATTCTTTATTTCATATCTCAAATGGCATGACAATTTCCAGCCTGAAGCAATCGTCATTATCACCCCTATTCCACAGAAACAATTAATAAGGTACATGAGTGAAAAGACTAGTCATATACCTCTTTTCTTTGCCTTTTTATTAGTACAGTTATAAATGACTTCACTGTATTATCAGAAAGGATGGTAGTAAGATCTGTATTAAATAATTGTCTGTATAAATTGATGGCCAGAAAATGGTCAGCTAAAGGGTGAAAATCTTCTACAAAATTAATATCTGCCCGTTCCTCTCCTTTCTAGCATTGAATAGTTTGTATCCCAAGTATAAAAAAGCAGAATGTATTTCAAGTCAAAATTATTATAATGCCAGATGTATCACGTGAACTTGGAATAGCCACATCTTGAGCTAAACGAAAGAGAACAATATCTCTGTCTGATTAGATTCTGCTGGATTCTCATGTTCAAAGGGTCTTACTTACTATCTAATCATTGTAAGATTAAGGCCACTTCTTATTAATTACTACAATGAATTTCCTTTACCGAGGTCTTAGTGCTATTTGCTTCTTACCCCTCCCCCCCCCCCATGAAAGACAAGAATATTGCGAGATAATACAGATTAAGTTTATGGCACCTTTGCCTAAAGACTGATCCTTCTTTAGAAAGAGCTGTCAGCCAATATTCGTTGAGTATGGAGTAGTTTTAGGAGGAATTCCTAGCAATGCAACGTTCACGGCAACTCCTCCAGCAAAAGATTACCCTCCCCCCCCCCCCCCCCCCCGCCATAAAAGACAACAAGAATATTGCGAGATAGTACAGATTAAGTGTGTGGCACCTTTGCCTAATGACTGGTCCTTCTTTAGAAAGAACTGTCAGCCAATATTCGTTGAGTATGGAGTAGCACTAAACCGTAATTAAAAAAAAAATGAATTCCGTTGGATTTCGAAAAAAGTCAATATCATTAATTGTCGACTGTCGTGACTTAAAACCGAGTTTTAGGGGGATTTCCTAGCAATGCAACGTTCACGGCAACTCCTCCATCAAAAGATGGCGAAGCTGATTTACATTTTACATTTGCATCAAGAGGCCCCATCTCTTCATGACAATCATGAATCGGTGGATCGGTCGTTTGCACATTCAAGTTCAATCATAGTTTATTTCCAATCAACGAAAATCAAAACGTAATACAAAGTATACATATCATAAAATGATATTGTCTACACTTTTACAAAAGGTTCATGTAATATACGAAATAAATTATATACATCAACATATGTACAATAATCAGAAGGAACGATGCGTATACATGTATACTTCGCGAGCTTTCAGAAAATAACTTCAATTTTGGAAAATAGCGATCCACAAAAAAGCTAAGCTTGTAGGACGTGGATCCCTAGATAATTGATGAGTAAGCAATATATTATTCAAGTTTGTTTTATTATTTTCTTACAGCATTTATATTGAATATAGATTACTTAAGTCGTTTGTAAAAATATAGCTATACGCTGGCTTCGACAATAATAGGAAATAAGTATCAATGCTAATGCCCAGACGGTGTTCATTGAACTGGTGTACCGAGAAAATAATTATAAGAAGGACGACACACTCGTACAGACATTCAGTTACCCACACACATATACGACGCGAGACAGTACCGAGAAGAGAGAAGAGAGAAGAGAGAAGACGGTGACAATACAAGTCTACGAGGAACAAAGACAGGAAGGAAGAGGAAAGAAGAAAGAAGAATAAAGAGAGAAGAGACCTTACCTGTGGAATCTGGACCTTACCTGTGGAATCAGTTGCCTCAAGCTATCCGTCACATTTCGAATGTTGACTCCTTTAAAGTTGCCCTCAAGACTCATTTGTTCATGACCATTTTCCAGTAGAATTGTATATTATGATGTATATTTTTTCATTATCATTATTGTGTCATTCATTTTCATGTGCATGTTTGTGTAAGGATTTTTGTATTTCATAACTTACTTCTTCTACTGCGCCTTGAGCACGTTAACTATGTGGAACTGGCGCATTATAAGTACCCTGTATTATTATTATTATGAATCATGTAATCATTATTATTAAGAATAGTATCATTATGATCATCCTTATCATGCATTACGTATTTGACATAATTTATATTACGATCACATTTTACTGTTAGGATGTATGGTGTGAAAAAAAGTATGTCGACCACACAGCCAAGATTATCGCTTGGGTCACTTTTCTTTTTAGTCGGGTGTCAGGTTGTGTCTCTCTGGTATTGAAAAGGTGTGTCTTTTTAACTTTCGCATTTGTAATTTTCGGAGTTTTGTTGTTGTTGTTGTTGTTGGTATAATTATGTTATATTTACGTGGAAGAAAAAAAGTGGAAGAAATTGATTAAACCGAGACAGTCAGGTTCCGAGACTTCAAGAATGAAAGGTAACGTGTCTGAAGGATTATAACGCCTATATTGCAATTCGAACGATGTTAGGTTACTAGTTCTAATTTTAGATATATTTTGCTCTATAACTATATTTACGACGTCTATACGTATGGCATTTCATTGTCACATTTGTGTTTATATTTTTTCGAGGAAAAAAAGGCAGAAAAACAAAAGACAAAACAGACAAATCTGTCTGGGTCAGTGGAAGTGACGATGAATTAGAAAGGAGAACGGTCTTCCGTACTAAGGTGCATGGGTTAAAGGGATGATATAGTTTTGGTCGTGATGGGGATTCAGGTTTGAACTAAGATAATAAGAAACCACGTATAATAGTAAAGAGCATACGATTAAGAGGAATTCAAAGTTTATTTGATGAACACTGTTTTGAAATGGCGCAGATACAAGCAAATCAAAACGGTCCTATGTAATAAAAGGTGGGTCCCACCTTTTTTAAAGACCTCTTTGTTTTTAGATATCTCAGCCATTTCAAAACCGATTTTCATCAAATAAACTTTGAATTCCTCTTAGAATCGTATGCTCTAACAATATGTCATCTAATTATCTCGCGAAAGTTAAAACCTTAATCCCCATCACAACCAAAATTACATCCCTTTAACTCCTACGCGTGAATCTTTCTCCTTTCAAGTTTCAAATTTCTCGACCCAAGGTATATAAGGATATAGAAGAATTTTATTTCTCCGTCACAGAACAACTCGTTAAGTTCTGATGAGATCCCTCACGAACACTAAAACTGGAGTTCCATTGGAAGAAAAGTCAGATATCCATGATATTCATGAATGAATGGAAGCCTTGTACCGTCATAATGAAGTCATATTACCTGCGTGGTCTTGGTTGTGTAAGACAACTATGCAGATTATTAATGTGAAGTTGGTGCTAAAATGGTAAAGATTTCGCCTGAGATTATTAAACTGCTATGCGGACTCATCTGAAATACAGGACAGAGTATCTTCTTTAGATAGGGCCTATACGGTATTATGTAATCATAACTATATGAAATTATAGCATCATATCGTTTTGCGAATGTCTTTGAATTTATTATTGAGTGTTAATTGATTGAGGGAATGATTCATCGATTTAAGTATTTGTTAATTCATCAATTGATTTGGTTGTTTAGAAAAATAAGTACAAACCAAAGTGTGTATTATCTTTTCAACATTGGCTTGTACCGTGTTGATAGTGACATTTCATTCTGTATGAGTGATTTTTCGTTAGTCTCGAAGTTGATTCAAACCAATATAACAGAACTCTGACACTGGGTATTGGTTTTCTTTATAATAAACATTCATCAATCCACTTACTCTGTCGGGAGGTCTGCGCTTACATGTTACTAGCACACACGGCAGCACACACAAAACCACATACAAACTCGCATACATTCCCAAACACCGACGTAAAATGTTCATTGAATAACAGCAGCCGAATTACTGAATCGACAATATGCGTTTATTCGAAACGGGAAGCAATGCGCATGAAAAGACTCGAAACGCATTTATTCTTTAAACAGACTTTTTTTAATGTTCCATTGTAGAATTAGTTCATCAAAATGTCATACTATAATGAAGCCGTCACACTTTGCCATTAGTCAGTATTATTTGTTTTGTCCGTTTCAAACTATCAAGACATGTTGGTGTGTGTATAAGCAAAGAGGTGAGAAGATTTTTGTTTCACCTTCCTGGTATAAGGGAGCAGTTTAACTGTTTGTATTTGTCTTATAGATTTTATTCAGCATGATATGACATTATGATAGCAAATCCTCAAGATTTTGTCATGACAGATTTTGTGTGCATCATTATAACAGTCAATATAGTCAATTTCTTGATATCATCTTGACGCTACCAGTAAACACCATTTTGAAACTCATGGTGAAAGATAACACGATGTCAATCTACATTGTCCGTAGAAACGTAGTCTATAACTGGCTAGCAGAGTTCAAGCCGGTATAGTTACGGACTGAATACAGATTTCATATCAAGAATACACATACCGTTCACTGCTTATGCATGGCTTTGAACCGATGCTTTCTCGATTTTGTAGATAGCTTTACTGAGTATAATTATGTAATTCTATTGACCACACCTATAGGTGTCTGTTGATTTCCAATGGCAGTAGTTTAATCTTTAAGGTGTGATTCAATTAGGCCCTATAAATCGACTAATGCATTTATTCACCCACTGATTTACTGATTGATTCATTTTTGCTCACGATACTTCACGTAGATATCTTTAATCTAGGTTCAATTCCACTGGATAGTGGTCGCTGACATCCTTTGCCTGTAATAAAAAAGAAAAGAAAGTATGGGTCACACAGACAAATAACGACAAACAAAATAGGATTAAGGATAACTAGGCGTGTTGATCAGCGAACGTGCCCATTTCTCTGTTTCTGACAGCTAGTATAGCCGAGTGTGATTAATTTGCTACACTTCATGCTTCCTTGAGTGACCGGTGTACCATTCTCCTATGAATGCCCTCGTAAAAATGAGCAAGATGTGCTTCGTCTTGCTAAATGAAAAATGGCTGTTGTTATGGAGAATCAAGAAAGATAATGCACATTGATCTTTATCTCTAACGCTATACACTGCGCCTGCAAGATGTAGGACTTAACAAGTTTGCACTCACAATAATTTAATCGATTTTGTCTTTAGATCGTTGATAATGTGATATGTAGGCCTAATGTGTGTCATATACATCAAGAACAACACCATAAGAAAACATACCTTACTTGCCATAACTTTTTAGTCAATAGAAAAAGCCTTGTCATTTTAGACGTAGCGCCATAAAAAAATACTAAACTTTATATTACTCAGTGGAAAAGAAGCACGTTGAAACGTATTCCCCCCCCCCCCCCTCCCTGCGTATTCTGTACGAGACTGGTCAATATAAGAAGGGGTCAGACTGGGGAATTATATGTTTTCTCTAACCTTAGTAAAATATGTGCACAGCCAATGATTCCTTTCTACAGATAACAAGTTCGGTTTGTTGTAAGAGAACTGCTTATACAGCTCAAAACAATAGTTACGTTCAGACGGCAGGCCCTAACCTCGAGGTTAGGAAACCTCGAGGTTTAGCTCTTGCCCCCTAACTACGACGTGTGTCCACACGACGAGTCTTAACCTCGAGGTTACGAAACCTCGAGGTAAAGCTTCTGCCCCCTGTAACTACGAGTGAGTCCCAATCGATGTTAAAACCACAAAACCGGAAGTTTCAGCCGACACTGCTAACAAGACGTCTATTTATTCTTTAGTCCAACCCTGTCGGACTCGCTTACAGGTACTCTTGTTCTCTGTCATGGTATGCAGAGATAGCACTGCACTGATGACTTTATGCCTTTATGAAGATATTCGTCGAAAACATTTTTTTTTTTTTTTTTAGCGTCGGAGAAGAATATACAATACAGTAGCGAGTTCGACGTGTTCAGTTTCAGAGATCAAGCGCATGGGAAGAAAAGATGATGTTGTTGTGTCGTGCGTCGTAGGTTTTTCACGTGTAGTGTATTTGTGGTGTACGTTTGGGAGGTTGACCCGGAAGCAGAGGGAAATTGTGGGGGCTGGAGTTTACGGCGAGGTCACTCTTAACTTCGAGTTCGTTGTTTTTTGTGTCCACACGGCGCTTAACTACGAGTGGGGACCCCCCGCGGCTCGTGGTTAGAGCGCTAACCATAAGATTTCTCGTGGCTCGAAACATCGAGCAAACCTCGAGGTTTGCTAACTACGAGTGCGTCTTCACGGTCCCTAACTACAAGCTCTAACCTCGAAGTTTCCTAACTTCGAGGTTAAGGGCTCCCGTCTGAACGTAACTTATAAGACAGTTCGGGGTTCCACTTTGATCACGAGCAGAAAAAGGTCATCTGTATCAGCAGAGCATGGCGGTTTTTAAGGTCACTAAGATAAGCATGTGTGACGTAATGATTATTCAAGTGATCCTTATACTGTTATAAGTGGTGCTTGCCAACACATCCACCTGACAACAAAAACGGTATCTGACAATATCAATAGAAAGAGATTGTTAATACATTCAATGCAAAATAATGAAATGGATGCTTTCCAAAATGCCAATGGAATGATCATTTTGGTCACCTGGTCTACGCAATTTCATCCTTTGTTTGAACATGACTGACGAATTCCATATTGTTACGTTGGGCAAGCTTATGCCTTCTGTCGCTTGAAACTAGTTGAGTGCCTATTTAAACCAACTGAAAAAAGAAGAAAGGTCACTTGTATCCATGTGCCCATGAGTTAACCCCGAACTGGCTTATTGAGCAGACATGAAGAAAAGAAAATTCAAACATCTGTGCTTCCAAGATTAAATGTTCCCAAATTTAATGCAGGAGAGCAGAAAAGAATGACAAGCATATAACAGCCGATTAGGGTAGTGGAAACTCATTCGTGTTATCAGTAAAAGGACAAAGAACTCACCGCGTCGTAGTTAAGATTATAGAAGTCGTCGAACTTGAAGACGGCGGGTTGGGAATAGGAGTTACAAAGTTGGGTTCCCGCTAACACGAACCTGGTTCATGAACAACAAAAATGATAATGATAAACTTAGAAATTCAATCGATCAAGACGAACAATCTCAAACGGGGGGGGGGGGGGGATAAAGATAGAAAGGAAGTGCAGAAGAACAGCTAGCAAAGTGATCACTAACAGCAATGAAATAAACATATTAGTTCAGTAAGAATTAATGACCGGTTACTGCAAACTGTGTTATGCGATATAAGTTGGCGCACTGCTCGTTAATGAGAATAAGAGATATATTGATAATGAGAGGTCGAGAAAATGAGAGAGGGAGAGAGATAATCTTTGTCATGGTTATGACAGAACGAGTTAGTATATGTCACCCTGTGAAATGTAATACCGCGAGAGTGAATCAGTGTTTATTCTATATGTCCACGCTGTTATACAAATCGGCTCCTATTGAACAAAAAAACAAACAAACAAACAACAACAACAACAACAACAACACAAAAATCAACAAATTAAAAACACCCCGAAATGTAAGAATAAAGATATATACATATCGTTTCATAACATCAAAAGGCAACCTGTACATGAAAGACAAGAAACAGTGCATAACTGACCTGTCATACGCACAGTCGGTGTTCCCAGAGACTGTGGTATCAGCGCTGTCCGGTATAACCCACTCAAAGCGACTCTCGCTTCGCAGTCGGATGTTTTCCCAGTCATCGGCTCTGACGTAATCGCAATCAGCGTTCAGGTCTCCCATAATGACAACATCCTGAAAAAAAAAAGGTCAAACGAACACAAACAAAGCAAATGACACAAGGTTGATATGAAGTTCAGTTACCTTTTCCCATACCTAGTCATCTGCTAGTTATAGAATTTGGTGTTATAAGCCTTCTTTCAGTCGTCCTGTGTAAATTTTAACAGTCTGTAACACAAACCGGTCAGTCATGAGGGCAACGTTATGGGTAAAATGACTCTAGTCCTACCTACAGGGTCTGGCGAGCGAGCCTTTAATCACAAAAATACGAAACCAGATACTTTTAGTTGTCAACAGGTGAGAACTCAATATTCGGAACCTGTAATTATACTGGAGACTATTTTCAGCGTATAAGGTCTATTGTAGAACACCCCTTGTTCTCTTGTGTATACAATGTTCCCAGACACAAACAAAGTGTTCAATGGGTGACAAAATTACCTTAAGAATTATAGTGAAAAATAAATAAATGAATAATGATATTTAGTAAAATATTGACAATAGCGAGTAAAAAAGTAAGGAAACCAAGTTCTACTGAAAAGGCGTGAAACACGAATCACACGAAACCATAGGAATACATAGATTCAAAATCTTACGTTTATACCCCACTGACTGACAGTGTAGTCGTACACGTCAGTGGTTAAGTCGATTTCAGCCACGGCGTCATCTGGTTTTGCGTGCAGAGCCATCGCTGCGAACTGACCAACGGCTGGGAAAGACACAAATTTAACATGATAGGGTGAAAGTCAGCATGCATGAAATACAGTTCGACCTCGATTATCCGGCCTCCTTTTATCCGGAAATCTCTATTATCCGGACGCGTTCACGCAGTGAAGGACTTTTGTTTTCAGCCAAAAATTGAGAAAAAACAGTGATTTTCATGGATCTATTTCACTAATTTCATAAGATGTGCATGATAGGTTTCTCAATATCTAATGAGGTTAAACATATATGATTTTCACATGAAGATATGCTTTATTTTTGTGAAGAAGGGACTACAATAATTCATTTTGCGCAGGCTAGCATAGATTACACCACCGTTGCGGGGTACGCTACCTGCCTAGCTGCCAGTGCACTGGGACGGCAGCTTGGACGGCAGCTATAGGCTTATACATTAACATTGTGCCTCCCATATCCGGTCAATTCGCTTATCCGGATGAGCGCCGGTCCCGACATGGCCGGATAATCGAGGTAGTGAAAGTGAGCGAAAAATGACAGATGTAGATTTCACTAAAAACATAAAAAGCAAATAGCTTGCATATACGTTTGTTACAGATTCAACATCAAATTGATATGTGAAAAGTTGTTTCTTACTTACTTACCAAAGAAGGCGGGTTGCATTTGTTTTGTTTTCTTCTTCGTTTTTATTTTGTTTTGTTTGTTTTTTTTTTTTTTTTATTATTATAGTCATATATTGAAAAAGAGGCACAATAATTCTGGTATAATTGTCTGTTATAAAATGCTTATTATTGCTTGCAGTATACATGGATTTTTGTATACTGGCGATAATAACCGTGTGCAAAAAGTTGTTGAGAAAGGTGTGTAACTGTCATCCAAGCCATGGTTGTTGACATTACAGTGTATATTAATATGTCATTTCAAATTAAAAAAATATCATGTGTATACGATATACTGTGTGCAAAGAGACGGGTGCGGAAGGCATTGCGTACTCTAGAATTGTGCATGGTGAGTTTCATGTGTGTCATGAAAAAACATTTTGTCACACAGGCGTCTCACAGGTGTGTCACTAAACAATGAACTCATATTTGTTTCTATTGTTACTGATATTCATATTTACTCTATTGTTCTTACAGTAGTTAATATTGTCATTATATTAGTAGAACACCAAAGTGATTGGTAAGACCATCGTGTTTTCATATTTATCAATACAATCAAGGTTATTTTATGAATTTATTCAATATCATCTAATCAGTGTTACTCTGTTTCATTACTATTTCATTGGATATTCTTTGTTGCTATTGCAGTGGTACAATCACCAATTCCAAATTATATTGATATCAGCTGCGTATAACAATTGGTATTGAAAGAGAGACAATGATAAAAGGATATCAACCACTGGATTATGGATGTATGGTCGCTTGCGAGGATGTTATTCTTCGCCATGGTGTTGTTACAACCGTTCATTATTTCTTTTTTACAAACGAGAGCTGGAAAACAATTTTTTTTTCTATATCCGAGGTAAGATTAGTCGCCTCCTATTCAATTATGGTTTGCAATCTGTATAGTTAGGCATGGAAAATAAAAATCAGAATCAGAATCATAAAACGTCAATGGTAAACAAGCTGTACGGATATGAAAGATCAGTTTATTTGTGTACTTAATTTCGCTTCACGCGGTCGTGTTGCTACTAAATGCCATTTCATAATAAGAATAGAGAGCCTGGGACAGAGCGAGAAATTTCGCAGGTGCTCATGGCATCATATTGGGGTGTGATTTTGGGTGGAAAATAATATAGCTTGCCTATGTAGTCAGTAATCAGAAAGAAAAACATGAAACGTGCTTACCTGTGGAAGGCGCATCGAACAACACCACGAATGGTTCCCGCTCAAACTTATCCCCGTCGTCTGGGTATTCGAACGAGTTTACGACAGTCATCTTGTCTATTCTGCGAGAGCGACAGACAGAGTAATAATGTTTCCTTTCAATGTTTCACCGACAGCACAAACATCGCCTAGATTTTTGTGACATAATGAACTGTCAGGACACATTATTCATGATATCTTCCCCATTTAACATATGAATATATCAATCTCAAGAGAAAGGGGAGTGATGGTACCAAACTGTTGGATAAAAACTTCGCATTTCAGATGTATTTTTTAGGGAAATATATCCTCGTCGTTTGAAATTGTATCTTTCCATCAATGTCAATTGCTGTGTTTACATCGCGTCTTGTGTTTAATTAAATCGGTAATGGAATTATTTTCAGTTAAAAATGTGCCTAGTGGTCATATGAGTTTCTCATAAAAGAGGTGGTTTTCTTGCAAAGTAAAGGACTACGGTACTTACTTGAAGAAAAATGCATATTGTTCCTTGTAAGAGCTTCGACCGGCTCGTGTGGACAGCCTTATGTCATATTGCTGGGATGAAACACTGTGTATTAAGCAATGTCGATGAGATATTACGCAGCAATTTTAAAGATGTTCACATCAATAAGAGCAATAGTTAAATGAACATTTCTGAGATCGTGTATAATGGTGGATAATTTTTACTTTTACAGTCTAGCACTGACAGAGACATCTTAATGACATAATTTGTATATGAATTCAGAAATGCTCATCACATATCACTAGAGGTCTGTCTTCCAATAGTAGAGTTAGAGGTCGACTTTATAGAACCAAGAACTTGATGTTCTCCTGCGAAGTTGCATTGAACGCAAAGCTCGGCAAATCTTCAATATCGTGCATGGAGAAGACCGAACTTATCCCGACCACTGAGTAAACTGATATAATGGGCGACATTCATGTTGTGTTACTTCAATCATGGAAGGTATATTCTTTGAAATAATTTCATGAAGTCAATATGTAAGAGACAGACCAATTATAAATAAGTGTATGATACCTTCTAGTATTTGAGTTGCTGAAGGTGATCTATTCTTGATAAACATGTGCAAAGAACAAAATGTTCATTCAATTATTTACTACTTTTAAATACTGGGTCTATGTATTCACGAATTACAGGAAACAAAGATAGAGAAATGAAAAGAACAATGCGAGGTATCACTACAAACAGATGTCTTGGAAGGCGGTAAAATGACATGCATATGATATCATTATCATCACAAGTCATTGATAGGGCCCAAGTTTAGATAAGATAAATGAAGATAAAGAAAAAAAGAAACAAGGATGTATGTTTGAGCAAGGGACCTTTCCAAAATATACCAAAAAAAAAAATACATTCAAAGTTTGATCCAATATAAATAATTAATAATTTGTATCTTAAAAGCACAACGCATTTACTTGAAAAGATAGCAAGTTTGCTGGTGACGCGGAATCATGAACTATAGCAATAATAAAGACTTGTAGTCACAACAAATTCTTCAATTTGCATGATTCCAGCAATAACAGTATTATTTTATCATGTGCTGAAGAACACCGACGTGACAGCAATACTAGAAATGCTTGTAAGAGGAGCAACAAGGATGACATCAAGAATAACAATAACAAAACATGTTTGACATAGTTTGATGACATTGTATTTTACCTGTTAACCTCGTCCAGCAGTTCGTAGATAGCTTCTTGGGAACTATCTCGTATCTCTTGGATGAGAACCATGTCGTATTTGAGGATTATCTGCATCATATGAAGTCACGAGAAAGGGTGGCAAAGAAATGGCATATCAAATGATTGTAAGGAACTCGTGAATGTGACGCAGACTTGTGTTGGAAATGTCACAATGGATCAGCCCCATGCAGGCAGTACCAGGGAAAGAAAATCTTCGACATGCGTCTACAAGAAGTATAAAGCTTTCCTCCTATATCGTCTATATCAAATCAAAACAGTAATATCGCCTATGTAATCTATGTCTGTATGTGATGGAGCGGAAGCCTCACTGTTTTTGACCCATAGCCCTACTTCATATGAGAAGACGTCATTATGATAATTCGTGTCACGAAAGTCGTTAAAGGTGTTTAGACTTAAACCTAATCTAATTTTTAGAACAATAAGTTACAAACCATGAAAAAAAAAAGTTTCCTACGAGATTTTAAAAAGTATAATCTTCAGGGCCTTTGTCAGTGATTCCAATTAAAAGGAGCATGAACATATATTTTTTTTTTAGTAGATATATACAGATATATTTTAAGAAGCTGAAGGTGAATTACGTCCGTCAGGATAGTGACCACTGCAGGTTTGTCCATCTTAGCCTTTCCCATGGTTTTGACGTTGAAGGCAGAAATCTTCAAGGTAGATGCCGGAGACCAGCACACCGTCCCCAGGAGGACCATAACGAGAAGGATCCTTGCCATTTTTGTAGACAATGTTGGTCTCTGAAGCAGTCAGGACTGGAACAGGATGCCTCAAAGTACGTCCAAACCCGGCAGTAGAAAGATTATTTTCTGACCCAGCATAAGCCAGCGATGGTAGATAAAGATGCGCTTTTCCGAATGATAATCTTTGGAAACATATGGCGTATTCTCATTGGTAAAGGTATTGACACTTAGATCGTGACAGCAGTCATATTTACACTCCGCTGTTGTGGATGTAAACCCCGTGCAGACCGTTCAGCAAACATGTATGCAACCATAAGCTGTCCACATCGGCTCTATCTCATATCATGTTCCTCTCAAACAATGACAAACCACCGGAAACGAAGTTGCTTCTTCATCTTTTTTTTTTTCCTGTAATATTTATGAAATGTAATTTTATAAAGTTAAGCAGATTGTAAAGGGCCTTGATGTAAAACAGCATTCATCTGTTAATCTTGTTTCCCTGCCAAAATATATTGAAAGAAATACATTTGTAAATAAAAAGTTAACTCTCCAAAGACGTTTGTGTCTAGTCATGAAATATCCAATCTGTTGGCTATTGTTGTTTGTCGTTTAGCTCGCTGTGTATACTCACAGTTTCCTGTGGTCGGATTTCCTCCCAAACGTCCTATGTATGATAACCCTCTCTCTCTATCTATCTCTCTCCTTCTCTCTCTCTCTCTCCCGTACTTATTAGTATACAGTACATAATATACACACATAATCCTGTTTATTTCCTTTGCTCATTATTTTCATTTTTATTCATTTAATGAGTCCTTCACACTATATGCGGCATGATTTATAGTGCAATTCCATACCATATTAAAGTTATACAAGGAGTAAAATCAGTCGCACAGAATATGTTTCTTCAAAGTCCGTCATGGTGTTGGGGAATATCAAATTTCACATTTTTGTCACTTGATATACATGCAAACTAATATCATTACCTCACAGCTCTTCCAAAACCTGTGCATTTTTCTTCTCTCTCTCTCTCTCTCTCTCTCTCTCTCTCTATATATATATATATATATATATATGTTATATCATAATTATTGTTATTATTATCATTATCATTATTGTGATCATCATTAGTATAACCATCATCATTGCTAAAATAATGTTTTAGTGATTAAAGACTGCATCCTTTCCGACTGAAACGCAGTGTTTTATAGCTTACTGCAAATACTACAATAATTTGAAAGGAAGGATATATCTCATTCCTATTGTTTTCATCTTAAAACAAAAAAATATAGTATTGTGGACAGTTAAGTGGGACTTTGCGAGACAACAACATAGTTACCTCTACTACTTTTAGGAAGTATTTACACATGATATAATTGTGACTAATAAAGTATCACCGAAGTGTGAAAACGTAAAGTATATTCAAATTCCACTACTTTTTAGATGTGATTATAACCAAAACCTATACCAATATTGTTCTTCTGACAGAGCTCTATTTGTTTAACTCAATGTGATCATGGTGTGAAATATGATTTCTCGGCCACGACTGATCAGGTTCGTACTTTCAACTTCAGAATAATCTCCCTCCTTTGCTCCTAGGGATTCATGGTCATCCCACGAGCTCTACACACCCAAGACTCATTACACGGCCGAGCTATACATTGAGAAAAATTTCCATGAGTCATACAGCCCACGAGCGTATGAACTAGACACCAAGTGAAATTGGCCTACGAGCTAAACACAAGGCAAATAAGGCCCACGAAGTCGATATTAGGCAAAAAAAAAAGAAGAAGAAAGATCCATGAGCTTGACACCAAGTATATTATGCCTCGTGGTGTACTGCCAATCTCGTGGGTCATATTAGCTTAGTGTTGAGCTCGTTGGCCTTATTTGCCTAGTGTCGAGCACATGGACCTTATTAACCTAATATCTAACTCGTAGACCGTACAGCCCGTGGGCCTAATTTAGTTGATGTCGAGTTCGTGAGCCTTGTTCACTAGCTCGTGGGCTCTATGACTACTGGTTGTTGAGCTCCTAGCATGCACTTGGGATTCTTGGAGGCATTGTGTGCGGAGTTCACGAGGAAAATCGTTCTGGTATATAGATGTAGAATGTACGTTGCATGGCTGGCATTAGACTGCGCGGGAAGGTCTCGACGGAAGGCGCTACGACACTTTCCAACCAAGTTACGTGATATGTAATTTCCAATTTCTTGTTGTGCAAATATTTTCCAAATTCTGTAATCATCAAACAACTATGAGTAACTCAACATATATATATATATATATATATATATATATATATATATATATATATATATGTAGATTGTCATAAGTAACACAAGGAATAGGATTGAGTGTAATTGTGTATTCATTCATGTGTTTAAAGTTTGGATGTGATATCTATTCTTCCAATGCACTCACTGGAGAAGATGGATTATGTAAACAACCACAAATGGTCCTTTCCGTCTTCCTCTTCATCCTCTACTGCTCAACATAAGACTTTGACTTTTCATAGCTGTTTGGCTTCATACAAATTCACAAATGTTTTACTAAAGTACATATAATCACTTCAAATTCAGTAGGAACCAGCATGACATGGGGGGGGGGGGAGTGCTAGAGATGGCACAGCACCAATAAAATACACTTCTTCTGAGCAGCTTTCAAGTCACGACAAACGCAACACACGATAAGTTGAACAAAAGCAAAACGATTCTAAGTGCTCGATAAGATCTATCATAATAACAACGACGAATTCAATAACAATAATAACAACTATATCAAACCTGGTTGAAATCGAGATTACGACAAATCGTTGCCTTGGAAATTTCCATGAAGAGAACTGTCAACCTTCTTCTGTACACTAAGTAGCATAATCCGCTTGCATATCCATAGCCACGCACATGGCATCATTTTTGACGTCAAGTTATGGAATTACGATAAAATACAACAATGTACACAGCACTATTCTGATACTGCGTACGCATAATAAACAGAAGTGTTTGCATTAGGCAATTTTTAGTAAAGTTAAACGTTAAGAGTTTCTAAAGATTAATCGGCTATTAATACGGATACAATCGTCGTATTAAAAAAAAAAAGATATGCCTTACCCTGCATGGGAATTGAAGGATTGAGCGGACAGGAAGGGGTTGGCAACCTTTTTCACTTTTTTAAGCCATATATCAGTGGACTGTGATAAGCCATGTGATAAGCCATTGTTACCAGAACGACAATTTATCCATACTTCACCTATCGTTATAAACACTTTACAGCAATTATCAAAGTGTGATCTTTATGCGGTGTATTCCCCCCCCCCCCACCCATTTACACACATACACACACAAAACAACCTCAAAACTAACGAACTTAATCATCTGGTATAGAACTAGTCATTGTGTTTTATCTTGTTGTCCAGGTTTCAGTTGTCAGCATAATGATCAGCAGAAGTTTAAATCCATAATGTGAAAAGACCACATTCTGCCAATGAGGCTGTCATGTTAGACTCACAGCCAGATACCTGGATGGTGTATATCTCTCAGCCCTATGAATGTAACATAATGGTGTCGAGCATTAGCATGCAACCCCCATGCTATGTGACACTCCCTGTCACAAATAATGCCCAGAGCCTTCAACGTGCTGAAAACCGTCCAGTAAAGTTGTTATATTTTTTTTCTTTCCTCGCCTTCGTCAATTACAATCTCCCAGTGCAAAAGCGAATCAATTACAAAATTATATCAGTCACCGATGTCTCCAGAATTGTGCACCAACTTACCTTCAGAAACTTATCTCACGCCATCAGCCTGAAAGACAAGAAATGCAGTCTGACCAAGAAACAACCCTGCTATCTGTCCCAAGGACTCATACTCGTATAGGAGACAAAATCCTACTCAACTGCTGCCTCACGCCTTTAGAATCAGCTCCCCTAGAGTATCTGGGAATCACCAATCTCTGGCAGTTTTCCAAAGGTCCTTGAAGACTTCTCTCTTAAATCATTAATCTATCAATCATATTTAATATACAATTTTGTTCCTTTCCATTTGTAATTTCTCCTCCTCCTTCATTCAAATTTGATTTAGCACCCTAATTTTGTGAAGCGCTGTGATACATTTTCACTCGTTGTAAAAGCGGCATAAGAACCTCTTTATTTCATTGTATTGTTGATAGAAGGTAAAATCATTATAAAGCATAAAGTTTGTTATGGAATCATCCAGACGAAAATGAAGTTATGTTTTAAGTGCACTAGTATGCACCTCATAAATTACTGTTGTTTAAGATTTAACGTTGATATAGTCGGGATGTATGATAAATCTTTAAGACTGCAGAAACTGCACTGCTGTTCATATGTAATCTGTCAACAGTCTCGAGGCGAAACATCAATAATAGACAAATTCTCACGAAAAAAAGATTGAGAGTATGTTGCCCAGCAAATGCCAGTAATCCATAGGTATTGTGTGGTTCTTTTTTATGACCTGGTGCGGAATCAATAAATGAAATGGAGAGAAAAAAAAAGAAGTTGCAGCCAAACGCAAGACTTGAGTCAAAATTCCAAATAGCCCTTTCAACGATTGATTTCGCAAATATGCATTTATGCATTTGCGGCAAATGTTTGAAAACCGGTGACCAGGAACAGAAATAGAACGCAGGTGCGTGAGACCACTAAAAAAATCCCCTCCCCCCCCCCCCCTTCAAAAGAGAGAGAAAAGAGAGAGTTGATTTTCGAGCTTTTGGTACTGTGACTGACTGGATCAATATATTTATGTTTTCAAACATTCATTCTTGAATACAATCTTGTAGAAAAACCGTTGCTCCAAGCATCCTCACCAGGTCCGCCCGCAACTAGTCCAACACAGTGACAACTGATGCATGAAAGCTGATTCATTTAGTATGTAAAATGTATTGATTTAGTGGGAATAAATGTGACTTGGATGACTCGTTTCCAGATAGTCAACGGGAAATATTCCTGAATTCGAAAGCGTCCGTATAAACCATGCTATTGATACAGGACAGTTCCCATCGTTGGGCACAGCATGTTAACCCATTTAATACTCACTAAGGTAGTTCTTAGATACACTTGGATTTGTAAGACAAAGGAGGTTAGGACTGTATTTTCACATTAATTGAAAAATTCATCCAAGAGACTGGTATATGAAATAAATTTATGAACGTTTTTGCCCCAAAAATTCAGAGTAAACATGCATCTTGTTTTTCATCGCAGAATTACACCAGTGACGTTAAAAGTCGTGTTTAGACTGATGTCATCCGAATATAACGAATTCAGAGATGTGATTTCATGTGATTGAATAAATTTGTACCAACTTGCGAAATTATAATTATAACGCTTCAGCTACTGTATATCTTCCATCTCTTAACACACAATATGATGCAAAGCCACGTAGGCCTTACGCATACAAACAGACTAAGAGATACACACATGCCATACTTCACATGAGCAGGGGCAAGGGCAAGGACGTTATTGCGTGCGTGTGTCTTTGTATTTTTATATCAAAGTGATCTTACAGGCACCTGTACAAATCTCTTTGGTAAATGTGAGCGCTCGCGTACACGTGTGTGTGGGTGGATGATGGGATGGAATTTGACGGTGAAGGACAGACTTTATCTTGAATATTAATTTCATTCTTTAATAATAATTCTTGTATGAGAAGGTATGTAAATTTGTTTCAGAACGATCGGTGGTTGTGCTCAAAGCTTTCATTTGCCTGTCTTATATACAATTAGGTCAAGGCTTATGATTTATTTCATTGCAAATTGTGTTGAATGAGATCGAATTGAAAATTAATTAAAGCTGATCTATGTCCATGAGCTGAAGGAGATGATGGGGAGGATTTTGCCGAGACATATATCATTACTTTCATCGTTGATTTCATGCTTTAGAAATGATTTTGTTTTTTCTATCATGGGATATCATGATTGATGATTGTACTTCAATTAATTCTACGTCAGTTTTCATTCACCTGTTTTTGACGTCATAAGCCAAGTTTAAAGGAATATGTCATTAGAAATTTGGCAAGGAAACATTTTTGTATTGTGGGGTAAGAGAGGATAAAATTAAACAAATATATTACTGAAACGGCAAGGCTGAAAAATCGCAAGGTAAGAAGGTTGCTCAAATTTAGTTTTGTATATTTCTTTTCCTCAACTAAGTCATGTAAGTAGGACGAGGTATAAGGCAAACAATGACGTTATTTGGTGTAAAGAGTAGGATTGATTCAAAATATATTGATCTTTGTCAATGTTTGTACAGAGATGCGCACACACGCACGCTTATACACGCAAACAGTTTATACATGCAAACATTTTATTTTGGGTTCCTGAACGCCAATGAACAAAAAAGTGTGAAATTGCCCTGAAGCTCTTGAAATAATTGGCATCTATATAATCACATTTAACTTCTGGTAAGATTTCTTCCATTCCTTACCATGCGTAGCGTGTGAGAATTAGTTACCGCTATCCTATTGCATCTACATACATGCACATTAACTTGATAGTACATAAGAATTATGCTATTAAAGCTACCCCTTATTTGCACTGTTACTTCTGAACCTATATTTATTAATAGAAGGGTTCTTGTTTAACGTATCTTACACCATTATGATTTGATTTAACCGTAAGGATACTAATAACGTGACTGGTAAAAAAAAATAGGAATATTAAGCATTTGGGGTTGGAATTTCATAATCGAAATCCATTGAAAAAAAGTGGTACATATCGCAAGAAGCAACATCAACACCAACAGCCAAAATAAGAAATGTCACTCGAGTATCTCTGTTGTACGGTGTGGAAAAACGACCTATTATATCATTAAAACTAAAAACTCGGATCACTCTGGCACTCTTTCACATTATTTCATTCTTTGGCATTTCATATTGTTGTTTTTTTTCACAATGATTTTATATAGGTGAAGAAATAAAACAAGCTGAACAAAATGAAACTGAAATTGAAATTTTGTAAACAGTCTTGATATATAATCAACCCTCTTCTTTCTTATCTTCTCGCTTCTTACTCTCTCTCTCTCTCTCTTTCTCTCTATTCTTCTGCTGTTTCCTATCATAATTGTCGTCATTATGGCCATAGTAACACTACAACTACTACTACTACCACTACTACTACTACTACTACAAGTGTACTACTACTACTTACTTATTTACTTACTTACCTATACCGGCTACATTCTGTATCACCTTATCGATATAATTATCATCATGGTTATTATCATAATTACCGTTGACCTTTATTCAGTATATAATCTAGTAACGTAATCTCATTAGTGTCCAAGAAAGTTGTTCATCATCGCTCAAGTGTATTCTTTCACAACATTAAACTAGCATTCACAGTTCATGATTTAATAAAGGATGCATGATACAACAACAAATCAATGATACACCAATATTATCATGTGAAATGACCAGCCGCAAATTCAAGCTCGTTTCAATATGATTTAATTTCAATTATAATTTCACGTTTTCAAAACACCTTCTGACCATATCTCTCTTTGTCGTCTCTTTCTCAGCCTTATTTCTTTTTTCCCTTATCTTCGATAATGAGTTTAAAGTGACAAACAACAAACAAAAAAACAAACATATACATTGATTTGATCCTGTCAATAATGCCCACTAAGTACATCTATATGTCAGCATTAAAGATATCGAATAACGGCTTCAACAGGGAGGCCGAAGAATGAGCACCATAGTCTTTGTAAACATGATAGTTTATAACGTCATTTTGGGCTCGTCTTCAAGTTCTTTTCAAATCTGTTATTATCGATGTGTCCTTCGTTGAAATACAAGTAATAGTAAAACCATTTCACGTGAATAGATTGTGTGTATTTGCTCTATAACAGTGATGTTCGGAAATTTAGATTTCCTCCCTTGTCGTTTTCTGGTACAGGGTCATGTTGAATAGTTACTGCATCCATTACGAAATCTTAATGTTAGAAACTATTTTCTCTGCAAAATGCAATATAGGATCCAACATTCCACGCATAATGATGATAAAGATTTTTAAGCCCGCAGCAATGGATTAGGGCACGACATTTTGAATAACATCAGTGGACAGTATAAGGATAAGTGTTACATTACAGTGTGAAAGCAGTGTGATCTATTGACGTTTTATACATCTTATACAAAGATACCGAAATTTGGTACAATGTGAGTTACATAAATTCTGCTTTTCCAAGCGTTAGAGCTATGTTGGGGGGGGGGGGGGGGGGACTTGTGAACTTATGTCAAACATAGCGATCAGTATATGAATCTCTGACATAGTCACTTTCGTCATCTTCTAACATGAAGACAGGATTTCGTTTTGACCCATTGATGACGTAGGCGTGATTTAAGTCGTCTTCCTGGGCGTACCAAGCTAGCTTCAGTGTCCTTTGGAATGAGTCTCCTACGAGTTCTTCCGGCTGGGGGCCCTTCAGACGCCTCTGCGATGCTTCCGTCTTGCTCTTCTCGAGGCTAATCATGGTGAGAGTAAAAAGACAGATTGATAACTCATAAAAGTACAGATTATCAGTCTCCCTTCGCGGATCTAGGTGAATGTAGGACAGTGAAGACAAAATGTTGTAATGAAGCAAGTGTAACAAGATAAACTTCTTGAGACGGAGTGTGTAAGATTCAGACGATTCAACTAAAGAAACGTTCTGTAAATGAAGGAAATATAGAAAAGAGAAAGACTTTGGTTCGTTTTCGTTTGACTATCGTAATTATCATAACCATTTGTCAATTTTAACATTGGTACCTTCTACCATTTTCTTTTAACATAGCCAACTCTATAACGACTTTACTCTGCTATAGTGCTCTGGCACGCCTGTACGCGTTATTGGTAGCCGTGACCCAATTAAAATGATGGGGCAAAGAGCTTAAACAGTATCTGAGATAGCAAAAATCAATAATTGATCACAATAATTGATCACAGCGCCCCCTAAGTTGGAATCTCCGTCATCATTGCAGTGACCCGGCAGATGCGTGTTTACTGAGCAGTGTACTTATTAGAAATGTTGGGTAGAACTATAATACTGTGGTTGAATTAGATTTTGTGGTAGTTTCTGCGTAATTCAGCATGCCTTATCATCCTCCATGAATATATCCAGAAATGGATGGGATTTGTTTTATATCGCTGAGGTTTTGCTACAAAACATAGGCTGTGAACGCTTTGTCACGTCATTGGAAAATTCTGCTATCTCGAAGAGTGCAAGACAACCATTGACAACGGGAGTCCTGTGATGGGGGACATTTTCATGAAGGATTTTGTCCGACAAATTTGTCTGACAAACTTGCTGTCACCCAATCAGATGCAAGGATTTCGGTAGCTAATAACGGTTTTCCAGGAAAAAATCTGACAAAATGCTTCATGAAATCTCTAGGTGTGTATGCACCATGCTTTGTGGTAAGCATGGGGGTGTACCCATGACAGAGATTAACAGGAGCCGTTGGATTATAGTCATTTTGTTTTGCAGTCTTCCACAACAAGAACTCAGTAAACTGCAACGTCTTCAGAGCTGTGCCACGAGATTACTTTACCTTCACGAAGAAAACAACACATATTACCCCAATACGTCGGTCCCTACACTGGCTCCCTGATAGAAAAATGTATGAACTTCAAGATTCTTCTTCTTGTCTACCGTATATTGCACAAATTTGCCCCTGCCTGCCTTCAAGATACTCTTCATCTTCACGAACCACCACGAAATCTCATCGAACTCCCCAAAAATTACAGATACCTCGAATTAGGCATAGTTGAGGGTTATGCTTTCTCGGTGTCATGGACCCAAAACTTTGGAACGACCTTCCAATATCTCTACGACAAGTATATCCTCTATTAATGCTTTCAAAAAGAACCTCAAAACGTATCTTTTATTATAATTGACAATGTTATTATTTTCACGTATCTATATTATGTACGTATATTGTTTGATTGCTAATTGTTCTTGTACCTTCTATGATATTCTGCAGTTGTAACGTATTCTGTTCCACAGCGCCATGATTATCTTTGATAGGTAGAATGAGCGCTTTATAAGAGTCTCTCTATTATTATTTCAATTTCCAGTTTACCTTCTAGTGGTCGAAGATATGCCTCGAGAGCTGTTTGCCTCTTGTAATGACATGCTATAAAGTGTTCAGCATAAAGCTCACACACCTCGGTTGACAAGGGACCACCTACCTGTGATTAGCGCAGGCCTGGGCCACAGCCAGAGTGAGCGCCATCAGAAGGCAGATGCTGACCAGTCCGGCGATGACGGCCACGTACCAGTACTGCTCTAACCATGTCTGGAGGTACAGAAGAAAAAGAAAATAACACGAACGCATATCATTACATTCTCATAATGCTGAACGATCATACCATGTACAATCTCGTCTGAGTTTCTGTCTAGATGTAATTCTTATCTGTTCAATGGAATAATGTAAATACGAGAGAAAGCAATATGAAATACAGCAGATCGAAAACGTAACATTCTTCATTCTTCAGGCATTCTAAACACAGTAAGCAGATTAATAACTCTGTCATTTATTCACACATTGATCTTTGTCGATACAACATGGCACGATCTAGGCCCTCCTTATTACATTCATTACATCCATAGTAGGCCTACCTACATGTACTGTGAAAGGACAAAAATGTCGAGTAGAGAGGACACTGCACAAAGTAATCAATGATGCATTGTTCCCCTTAAATTCATAATTGATTCCATTTAGATAGATCAGTCCGTTGAGTCTTACAACCTAACACTGGTGAACTCACATTTACGGACATGTTTCATCCAAGTGGTATGCATTGAATGCATGTTGGTTGGTGCTATGTCAGGCAAAGCTCAGGCAAATACAAGGCAAACTTTCTAGTTGTTAAAACATTGAGTGCGTTAAATTATGATATGCACCAAATATTCTGTTCGCCAGTTATGTCAGTTTCATAACTTATGCAGGGACAGGACATGAACCCTGAAATACCTCTGCCCCAGCTGGGTTTTGCTCAACGACCTCCCCA
This sequence comes from Diadema setosum, assembly GCA_033980235.1. NCBI lineage: Eukaryota > Metazoa > Echinodermata > Echinoidea > Diadematoida > Diadematidae > Diadema > Diadema setosum. Next base: position 7,156,147 of record CM067067.1, read on the forward strand.
TAGTAAAACTCAAACGTGGTCTCGTCCGCCAAATCGTCCTGTATGGCGCTGGGCACTTCGTTAAGATCCTCCGACGTCAGGGCTGTTCCATTGACGTAGACGACGAAGGTGACGTCACTTACTTCTTCACTAATAATGACAATAATATTATTGCAAAGTAAATTAGATCTCTGTCAACGGGTTTGTATTGAGGTATGCCCTTTCATTTGTATCATCGGCGGAAATGTTTACTGCCAGTATTATCATGTTTGTTGTTGTTGTTTGTTTGTTTGTTTGTTTTTTGTTAGTGTTATACCGAATGGATCTTGGCACGATGCTAGTGTGTATGATAGTACGGAATATCTGTGGTCAGTATAAGCAATCTATTTTGGTGTGCTTTTTTAAAGATAATTTTATGCTGTTTTGGATTTGTCCACACATAATGATGAATATTAATTAGCCTTAATTAGAAAAATCATGATATTTAAAAAAAATTAAATATCCGTTCTTGTAAAATACGTCATAAACTAGGTGCATGCCGAATTAGGCGACAATCGGACTTTTCATGGTCGAGATCTTGTTGGGGGGGGGGGGGGGAACCCCTCTATATATAAGATAAAGTGGGCTCGGCCTCGTACGTGATTGGTGCTGCATTTTAGGTAGTTGTGACTGAGGAAGAATGGCTGCTGGTAGACGTTGCAGTGTTATGTTCACTTTAATTACAATTTAATGTAAATTAAAAGGCAAAGTGAACATACTGCAACGTCTGCCAGCAGCCATTTCTTCGTCACCAGTATATGTATATATATATATAATTATATATATATATATATATGTATATATATATTTATTTATTTATATAAATATATATAAATATATATATATACATATATATATACATATATATATATATATATATAAGAGCTTGCTTCCAAAAGGCGCTAAATCCATTGAAAAAATTATGGATTTAGCGCCTTTTAGAAGCAAGCTCTGATATATGAGAAAGAAGTGAGCCACTGTGTTCACGCTGCTAAAACGTTCCAATTTACCCCGTGTTTCACACTGTGTTCTTGCCCGCTGGGACACTAATAGTTCTTTCATAATTTCTTTACTCTAACAAATCAAAGTTATTACAGTCAATACCTAAAATAGATACTAGCTGGTTTGAAGAGCAATGTCCTGTTGGTATAACTGTTTTAGTCTAAAACATCACTTCTACTGCACATTCTGAAAACAATTGCTTCAGATTCTATCATGTTTTGTAACCACTTGCAATTTGCAGAATTGCAAAGACAAGACAACAATTTTCTGTCATACATAAGATATGTAGTTCTCGTATCTAAATTGGCAATATCGCGTTGTAAATAAAGTTAGATTGTTAATGTAATATCACTATTTTTTTCTAAGTGCAATGAAGGGAATATTCACTTTAATTCGTATATATTTCTCTATAGTGTTATGTATATGTCTAAAGATTTCACATGAAATTAGAAATGGGGGGGGGGGGGTAAGTCAAAAATAGCTTACCCTGTATCTGGAGTGAAATAATCCGATGTCTGAGCAACCATAACTTCGACGTCCTCCCCATACACCTCAGCTAAAACATCTTCCATTTCCTCCTCAAATTTGTCGTGATCGATGTCGGAGCCAAACACAAACATACTAATGGAATTTCCTTCAAGATCTGTGATTGGATTCAGATATGATGACAAGTCAGAAGTGTGGTTTGATTCACTTTGAGAAAATTACTCCAATACTGTCCGTCCAGCATTCGTCATTTACCTAGATTTTTGTTTATCATGACCTTATTTAGGAGTTGTGAGCCCTATTGATATCAAGGTAGACGAGCATAAGCTCAGATTTTCATGTTGTATTCTGAAAATAGACATTAACAATGTAACTACAAGAAATAGATCACGACTGATGGACAGTGCCAATATGGGAGGTTTAATTTATTAACATTCATTTTTTTTTTCTTTCACAATACTAGTAGTACATTCGACGTGGTCGATATTCATTGTAATATTGCAAAGTGATGCTAACGACAATGGGGTGAAGGGGGGAGGAGGACATGTGATCCTTTTCGACGTATGCACAACGATGGGAAAATCCGTCATAAGTTAAAACCACATTATTGTTTCTATAACTAAATGTTCAAACTGTCTTCCGGCTCTCTACAGTATGTCCCTTCCCCCCCCCCCCAAAAAAAAAAAATAAAAATAAAAAATAGATAAAAAATTACAATCAGATTTTTGCATTGATAACTATCAATATGATCAAACTGTCTAAATGTCACTTCAGGGTCTTGAAATATAACATTTTAGCTATATATTACAGAAAACTCAATTCAATTTGGTTAAGTGGTTACAGAGAAATGAGGATTGTTGTAAAGCATGTCATGGGTCAGATTCTTCCAAGTTTAGCACTTGGATGCTCTTGGAACTGCATAATGTGTGAAGACAATTAACGGAACTTGGAGGGAAGGGATTCCTGACATGCTCTACAAAATTCCTCATTTTTTTTTTTTTTACCACTGAAGCAAATCAAATCGGGTTTTCTGTAAGATGTGTGTAATGAGTTATTGTTTCATACCCTGAAATTGTATTTGGATTGATTTTCTATTCTTAAAGTTATCATTGCAAAGGTTGCCGTTGTATTTTTTTTTTTACATAGGGTATAATATATTCATGGCAGCAACGTGCTTACCCAGTTCACACAGAAAACCGCCATAGTTGTCGACGCAGCGGCACTGCCAAGTTCCGGAGAGGTCGCTTTCGCACTCCCCGCCATTCTGGCATGGGTAAGACAAGCAGGGATCGGCTACTGCGCAAGTCTCTCCAATATATCCGGCGAAGCATTGGCATCTAAGATTGTTCAAAGGTGTAAAACTCATCCGGCATTACCTTCTACTTTTGATATCATCGATTTTTACTTAACCATTCAATTGCATCCTTACTCTATTTTGTTATATTTTTCATTACCTTCGTCCATGATAAATGACTTGCTGTATAAGAATTAAGGATGTCATTCTATTCAATGAGGAAGGCCCTAAAAATGAACCATCCAAGAAAAAAAAAGTTGCACAGTGTGTCATACAAACGTTTGTGAGATTACGTCTACTGATTACATGTTTATATTGACTGACTTCATTCAACACACCTGAATGCATCTGTTCCGATGGTATCACAATCCCCGTTTTCACATGGTGACGAAATGCAGGGATTTGTAACGACCTCGCAGTTAGTCCCAGCAAACCCATCAAGACAGGTACATTCGTACGACCCGTCGGTGTTTGAGCACACTGCATTAGCTGGACAGGACTCTTCCAGTTCGCACTCGTCGATGTCATTCGAACAGTCAATTCCAGAGCGCCCAGGGGGACAACTGCACCTGTACTCATCCGGCAAATCGATGCAAGTTCCACCATTGGTACAGGGACTGCTCAAACACTCGTCGATGTCGACCTTGCAGCCTTCTCCTTCAAATCCCACAGGACATTCGCAAAAATACCCATCAGTTGCATCAAGACACGTTGCTCCATTAAAACAGGGATTGCTCAAACAATACGAAACTTTGTTTTCGCAAACGGTACCCTCGAAACCATCAGCACAAACACAAGAGAACAAGCCTATAGAATCGACACAGGTAGCACCGTTCAAACAAGGCGCACTTGCACATTCTAAGATTTCAAGTTCACAAGTACTTCCTTCGAACCCGATCGAGCAGTTGCAAATATAGTATCCAATCAAGTCAATACAGGTAGCCCCATTTTGACAAGGATTACTAATGCATTCCAAAGTCTCATTTTCACAGTTTACTCCTTCATACCCAGGCGAACAGACACAAGAATAAAAGTCGACAAGATCGATGCAAGTAGCCCCATTTTGACAAGGATTACTACTGCATTCCAAAGTCTCGTTTTCACAGTTTCCCCCTTCATACCCGGTCGAGCAGACACAAGAATATGAGTTAATCAGGTCAATGCAAGTAGCCCCATTTTGACAAGGATCACTAATGCATTCCAACATCTCATTTTCACAGTTTACCCCTTCATATCCTGGTGAACAGACACAAGAATAAGAATCCACATGATCCATGCAGGTAGCCCCATTTTGACAAGGATTACTACTGCATTCCAAAGTCTCATTTTCACAATTTACTCCTTCATACCCAGCTGGACAGACACAAGAATAAGAGTTAATCAGGTCATTGCAGGTAGCCCCATTTTGACAAGGATTACAACTGCATTCCAAAGTCTCATTTTCACAATTTACTCCTTCATACCCAGGTAAACAGACACAATAGTAAGAATCCACAAGATCCACGCAAGTAGCTCCATTTTGGCAAGGATTACTACTGCATTCGAAAGTCTCATTTTCACAGTTTACTCCTTCATACCCTGGTGAACAGACACAAGAATAAGAGTTAATCAAGTCATTGCAGGTAGCCCCATTTTGACAAGGATTACTATTACATTCCAAAGTCTCATTTTCACAATTTGCTCCTTCATACCAAGGTAAACAGACACAAGAATAAGAATCCACAAGATCCACGCAAGTAGCCCCATTTTGACAAGGATTACTACTGCATTCCAAAGTCTCATTTTCACAGTTTACTCCTTCATACCCTGCCGAACAGACACAAGAATATGAGTTAATCAGGTCAATGCAAGTAGCCCCATTTTGACAAGGATTACTACTGCATTCCAACGTCTCATTTTCACAGTTTACCCCTTCATATCCTGGTGAACAGACACAAGAAAAAGAATCAACAAGATCCATGCAAGTAGCCCCATTTTGACAAGGATTACTACTGCATTCCAAAGTCTCATTTTCACAGTTTACTCCTTTATATCCTGGGGAACAGACACAAGAATATGAGTCGACAAGATCAATGCAAGTAGCCCCATTTTGACAAGGATCACTACTGCATTCCAAAGTCTCGTTTTCACAATTTACCCCTTCATACCCTGGCGAACAGACACAAGAATATGAGTTAATCAGGTCATCGCAGGTAGCCCCATTTTGACAAGGGTTACTATTGCATTCCAACGTCTCATTTTCACAGTTTACCCCTTCATACCCTGCCAAACACACACATAAATATGAGTTAATCAGGTCAGTGCAAGTGGCCCCATTTTGACAAGGATTACTATTGCATTGCAAAGTGTCATTTTCACAGTTTACTCCTTCGTAACCTGATGAACAGACACAAGAATATGAGTTGACATGATCGATGCATGTGGCCCCATTTTGACAAGGATTACTACTGCATTCCAAAGTCTCGTTTTCACAATTTACTCCTTCATACCCTGGCAAACACACACAAGAAAAAGAATCCACAAGATCGATGCAAGTAGCCCCATTTTGACAAGGATTACTACTGCATTCCAACGTCTCGTTTTCACAGTTTACTCCTTCATACCCTGGCAAACAGACACAAGAATATGAATCGACAAGATCAATGCAAGTAGCCCCATTTTGACAAGGATTACTACTGCATTCCAAAGTCTCATTTTCACAGTTTACTCCTTCATATCCTGGGGAACAGACACAAGAATATGAGTCGACAAGATCAATGCAGGTAGCCCCATTTTGACAAGGATCACTACTGCATTCCAAAGTCTCGTTTTCACAATTTACCCCTTCATACCCTGGCGAACAGACACAAGAATATGAGTTAATCAGGTCATCGCAGGTAGCCCCATTTTGACAAGGGTTACTATTGCATTCCAACGTCTCATTTTCACAGTTTACCCCTTCATACCCTGCCAAACACACACATGAATATGAGTTAATCAGGTCAGTGCAAGTGGCCCCATTTTGACAAGGATTACTATTGCATTGCAAAGTGTCATTTTCACAGTTTACTCCTTCGTAACCTGATGAACAGACACAAGAATATGAGTTGACATGATCGATGCATGTGGCCCCATTTTGACAAGGATTACTACTGCATTCCAAAGTCTCGTTTTCACAATTTACTCCTTCATACCCTGGCAAACACACACAAGAAAAAGAATCCACAAGATCGATGCAAGTAGCACCATTTTGACAAGGATTACTACTGCATTCCAAAATATCATTTTCACAATTTACTCCTTCATACCCTGGTGAACAGACACAAGAATATGAGTCGACAAGATCAATGCAAGTAGCCCCATTTTGACAAGGATCACTACTGCATTCCAAAGTCTCATTTTCACAATTTACTCCTTCATACCTTGGCAAACACACACAAGAAAAAGAATCCACAAGATCGATGCAAGTAGCCCCATTTTGACAAGGATTACTACTGCATTCCAACGTCTCGTTTTCACAGTTTACTCCTTCATACCCTGGCAAACAGACACAAGAAAAAGAATCCACAAGATCGATGCAAGTAGCACCATTTTGACAAGGATTACTACTGCATTCCAAAATATCATTTTCACAATTTACTCCTTCATACCCTGGTGAACAGACACAAGAATATGAGTCGACAAGATCGATGCATGTAGCACCATTTGGACAAGGATTACTACTGCATTCCAATGTCTCGTTTTCACAATTTACTCCTTCATACCCTGGTGAACAGACACAAGAATATGAGTCGACAAGATCGATGCAAGTAGCAGCATTTTGACAAGGATTACTGCTGCATTCCAAAGTCTCATTTTCACAATTTACGCCTTCATATCCTGCCGGACAGTCACAAGAATAGGAGTCGACAAGATCGATGCATGTAGCACCATTTTGACAAGGATTACTACTGCATTCCAAAGTCTCATTTTCACAATTTACTCCTTCGTACCCTGCCGGACAGTCACAAGAATATGAATCGATAAGATCAATGCAAGTAGCCCCATTTTGACAAGGATTACTACTGCATTCCAAAGTCTCGTTTTCACAATTTACTCCTTCATACCCTGGCATACACACACAAGAAAAAGAATCCACAAGATCGGTGCAAGTAGCCCCATTTTGACAAGGGTTACTACTGCATTCCAAAGTCTCGTTTTCACAATTTACTCCTTCGTACCCTGCCGGACAGACACAAGAATATGAATCGACAAGATCAATGCAAGTAGCCCCATTTTGACAAGGATTACTACTGCATTCCAAAGTCTCATTTTGACAATAAACTCCTTCAAATCCTGGTGAACAGACACAAAAATAGGAGTCGACAAGATCGATGCAAGTAGCCCCATTTTGACAAGGATTACTACTGCATTCCAAAGTCTCAATTTCACAATTTACTCCTTCGTACCCTGCCGGACAGACACAAGAATATGAATCGACAAGATCAATGCAAGTAGCCCCATTTTGACAAGGATTACTACTGCATTCCAAAGTCTCATTTTGACAATTAACTCCCTCAAATCCTGGTGAACAGACACAAAAATAGGAGTCGACAAGATCGATGCAAGTAGCCCCATTTTGACAAGGATTGCTACTGCATTCCAAAGTCTCATTTTCACAATTTACTCCTTCATACCCTGCCGGACAGACACAAGAATATGAATCGACAAGATCAATGCAAGTAGCCCCATTTTGACAAGGATTACTACTGCATTCCAAAGTCTCATTTTGACAATTAACTCCTTCAAATCCTGGTGAACAGACACAAAAATAGGAGTCGACAAGATCGATGCAAGTAGCCCCATTTTGACAAGGATTACTACTGCATTCCAAAGTCTCATTTTCACAATTTACTCCTTCGTACCCTGCCGGACAGACACAAGAATATGAATCGACAAGATCAATGCAAGTAGCCCCATTTTGACAAGGATTACTACTGCATTCCAAAGTCTCATTTTGACAATTAACTCCGTCAAATCCTGGTGAACAGACACAAGAATAGGAGTCGATAAGATCGAAGCAAGTAGCCCCATTTTGACAAGGATTGCTACTGCATTCCAAAGTCTCATTTTCACAATTTACTCCTTCGTACCCTGCCGGACAGTCACAAGAATATGAATCGACAAGGTCAATGCAAGTAGCCCCATTTTGACAAGGATTACTACTGCATTCCAAAGTCTCATTTTGACAATTAAGTCCTTCAAATCCTGGTGAACAGACACAAAAATAGGAGTCGACAAGATCGATGCAAGTAGCCCCATTTTGACAAGGATTACTACTGCATTCCAAAGTCTCATTTTCACAATTTACTCCTTCGTACCCTGCTGGACAGACACAAGAATATGAATCGACAAGATCAATGCAAGTAGCCCCATTTTGACAAGGATTACTACTGCATTCCAAAGTCTCATTTTGACAATAAACTCCTTCAAATCCTGGTGAACAGACACAAAAATAGGAGTCGACAAGATCGATGCAAGTAGCCCCATTTTGACAAGGATTACTACTGCATTCCAAAGTCTCATTTTCACAATTTACTCCTTCGTACCCTGCCGGACAGACACAAGAATATGAATCGACAAGATCAATGCAAGTAGCCCCATTTTGACAAGGATTACTACTGCATTCCAAAGTCTCATTTTGACAATTAACTCCCTCAAATCCTGGTGAACAGACACAAAAATAGGAGTCGACAAGATCGATGCAAGTAGCCCCATTTTGACAAGGATTACTACTGCATTCCAAAGTCTCATTTTCACAGTTTACTCCTTCGTAACCTGGCAAACACACACAAGAATATGAGTTAATCAGGTCAGTGCAAGTAGCCCCATTTCGACAGGGTGAACTCAAACATTCATCAATCTCTACTTCGCAGTAAGTTCCATTGTAGCCGTTACTGCAATTGCATAGAAAATCGTCGAAGAGGTCCTGACAGGCACCGCCATTTTGACACACCACGCCATCACAGTTATCTATTAGAATGTTACAGTCATTCCCTTCGTATTCTGGATAGCAGATCTTTTCGCCCGTAGTCTCGTTGCAGTAGTAATGTCCTGATTCATCGTCCCGTGGTTGACAGAAGACTAGACATTCGTCACCATAGAAATATTGGCTGCAGTACACCTTGTACGAAATGCTCAGGCTTGTTTCGACATGACGTGAAAAGGAAATAAAAACGATAATATGCACTGTTAATGCATCAAATCATGTGCACGCATCCATCAAATTATGTGTTATCAGAAACAGTTCCTCACATCCCCATTCAAGTCATCTTAACTAAACACCGTCCTCAGCACAGTAATCATCAACGATTTCTGCATTGACAACGCGAGCACAGGCCCCATCGCACTATCTAGAGTACAAGTATATATGCCTACCGTAAATTATTTCTTCTTCTTCTCTTTTTTTTTTTTGGGGGGGGGACGGAATTTGGCAAAGTCCAGATAATTATGGACTAACTCATGTATAATTATGTACTAAAGATGACTGTAATGACGAGGAAAGCTCGTTATTGACTCGATCTTTATTTGAATGCACGTCTTAGCTTCGGCACTTGTTCAAGGCATATGATGCGACGCATGACTAGGTACAAACGAAGCTAAAGCAAGCTAACAAAATAATATATGAGAGGCATGGACATGAAACACCCTCGTTGACAACTTAACGAACCTTCTGTAGCCAGAGGCGTATCTAGGGGGGGGGGGGGCAAGGGGGGGCACGTGCCCCGGGCGCCACTCCTATGGGGCGCAAAAAAAAAAACGAAAAAAAAAAAGAAGAAAAAAAAAGAAAGAAAAAGAAGAAGAAGAAGAAGAAGAAGAAGAAGGAAAAAAAAAAACTCGCCGGGGGGGGGGGGGGGGGGGGGCGCAGAAAACCAAATCAAACAAGATAAAAACAAAACATGAAGATGACGCGGACAAATAACAATGTTTATTGTGTTCACACAAGAATTCCCAATTCCATGTTTTGTAAGCTGAAATACAAAAATTTTCGGCTCGCTCGCTGCGCTCGCTCGCCAAAAAAAAAAAAAATAAAAAAATAAAATATGAAGATAAGAACAAAACGTGATGATGACGCAGAAATATACAAATTTCGGCTCATCACTCGCGCATACTATATAAGTATTTTTCAAGTCCTCAGTTTGTTGGTATGAATCGTTATCTATAAGGCCATCACTATATCTTGATTAGAATTGTAAGATTTAATAAGCAAAAAAGACAAGAATTCCATGTTTTGTAAGCTGAAATACAAAAATTTTGGGCTCTCTCGCTGCGCTCGCTCGCCAAAAATTAACAAAAAAAGAAGAAGATAAGAACGAAACGTGATGATGACGCAGAAATATACAAATTTCGGCTCATCACTCGCGCATACTTATTTAGAGTATTTTTCAAGTCCTCAGTTTGTTGGTATGAATCGCTATCTATAATGCCGTCACTATATCTTGATTAGAACTGTAAGATTTAATAAGCCGAAAAAGACAAGAATTTCATGTTTTGTGAGCTGAAATACAAAAATTTTCGGCTCGCTAGCCAAAATTTATCTTCAAAAAAGAAGATAAGAACGAAACGTGATGATGACGCAGAAATATACAAATTTCGGCTCACTCGCGCATATATACTAATTTAGAGTTATTTTTTCAAGTCCTTAGTTTGTTGGCATTAATCGTTATCTCTAAAGCCGTCATTATATCTTGATTAGAATTGTAAGATTTAATAAGCAAAAACGATAAGAATTCCATGTTTTGTAAGCTGAAATACAAGTTTTCGGCTCGCTCGCTGCGCTCGCTCGCCAAAATTTATCCAAAAAAGAAGAAGATAAGAAAAAACGTGATGATGACGAAGAAATATACAAATTTCGGCTCACTCGCGCATGTGATTATACTAATATAGAGTATTTTTTCAAGTCCTTAGTTTGTTGGTATATATCGTTATCTATAAGGCCATTACTATATCTAGATTAGAATTGTAAGATTTAATAAGAAAAAATGACATGAATTCCATGTTTTGTAAGCTGAAATACAAAAATTTTCGGCTTGCTCGCTACGCTCGCTCGCCAAAATTTGTCAAAATTTATTTCATTTAAATCACCCTCAAAAGACCCCTCTTAGGTGCTTCAAAAAGCATATCATGTGGACCTTTTTTAAGAGTCCCTACCGGGATGGGTTTGGGGTACGTTGAACACTTTTTCAGAAATTAGGGGCGCAATTTTCGCGCTTGCCCCGGGCGCCGTTTTCCCTAGATACGCCACTGTCTGTAGCTCTTCTTTTTTTTCAAACTTGTATCTATACTTCTGTTAAGAGCTAGATTATGTTTAACCAAACAAAGAGATAATGTGTAACTCACGTTGTGGGATTATTAGTCCTCGAGCCTTGCAGGTCTTCAGAGGTCTGGAAACTTGGCTTCTCGGATATCAAGTGACTATACGTATCTATTATCTCCACGTCCACACCGTCGATGTCCAAAACCTTGATGTCAAGTGTGATACCTGTTGTCTGCATCAGTGGAAGTATTATCAATACAACAATCTTCGTGTGAACGAGTAAGGAATGTTATTCCCAAATATGACATTGACAAATCATTTTTCAGTTAGCATCTTTCAATGGCAGTTTCATCTGCTTCAACACGAATACACGGCGCAACTATTCCAAATACTTACAACAAGATCGTTCTGTGTGCATATTGAACATAATGATAATGAAAACGATAGGAGAAAAGAACATGAATGAAACAGTTGGTTTTCAGTTGCTTTGGTTTGCTTTGCTTTCGTCGCGGTCACTTTGCCGTCCTCTTGTGCATTTCATTGTTGTTGATTACGAATGTTGGCATTGGAGACTGAATCTGAACGTTCACTTACAAAATGTAAAAAGCAGTTAGATCTCCGCTTTGACTTGCGTTAAGGCAGACTGAGTCAAATATTGTGTTATGCGAGCGTATTGTAATTACACCTGTATTATCATTATTATTATTACTATTACTACTACTACTACTACTACTGCTACTACTACTACTACTACTACTACTACTACTACTACTACTACTATCGTTATCACTATGGTTATTATTATTATCATTATCATTTGGTTTTATTTCCACATGGTAGTTTCATCAAGACCTGCAGGCCCTGCTCTTCCAGAGAGCCCTGCCCGTCATAAAAATGCATAGACCTAAATGTCATCGTACCTCAAAATAGCATTCCTACATAGTGGAACAGTAAAACATAAAATCTACATAATTAAATACTAACTTAAATACATACAATAAAAAAGTCAAATTAAATTGTTTGAATAGTAATTACCTTACATAAAATATGAGTAAAATGGCCCGTGCCCCTATCCATACGTCTGCAGACACTTTGGTGCACCAGCCCGAAAATCTAACCCTGTATTAAGATAGTATAGTATACACCAGTGCCGTATATATACGGCACTGGTGTACACTCACGCACGCACGTAGCTATAACGTTACGCACACACACACACACGCACACACACCTCAACACACATAACCTCACTCACACGTCTTCTCATACTTACTAGTACACATCCCCTTCCAAATGCAGAGCGAACTCACACATACAATACCTGTGTAGGGGATGCACGTCTACATACAAAAGTTTTTATTGTTAAGGTGGAAATTTCGCTGCAAATGTATACCCGAAATTAAGGTGTATAGTCTCATGGTCATTTTTGTCGGAAACGAACGGGTCCAGTCCACAATGAAGTTTTTTTTTTTTTTTTTTTTGGAGAAAAAAAAGGAATCACTCTCATCAACTACATCTAAAAAAAAAAAGCCTCCTTGAATTACTAGTAGCTTACATGTATATATACCTTGTACCTTGTACTACTATTATTATCACTATTTGAACCTAAGTCCATCTGAAATATGTCATTTTATTTGATATCACACTAACGAACGTCGTCCATAATAGATCTCTCAGCTGGTAATTCGTATTTCACACTTGAATCAGATTCAGTTTGAAATACGTAGGGACAAACAGTATAATCAACAATACTTGTGCAGTGTTTTATGCTGTAACCCAGTGTCATTTTATTACCAAGGCAGTCGTTGTAACCGGAAAATTGTCAATTATTTTCCCCCTGATAAATCATGTTCAACGACTTGCCTAAATTGCTGTGAAATAATGTAATATGTTTTTCTACACAATTTCACAGATTGTTCACCGGTATGTACGGGGATTAAGCGGCTTGACATGATTCCTGTTGCATTTAAAATTTAACTGTAGATTATATTAAACCCAACTTGATTGATTTTAATACATTACCTACAATTTTTATTGCTATTGGGTTTTTTTTTTCTCTCAACAACAACAACCAAAAAGTAATAACATGGGTACATTGTACCGCTAATTTGTGATCAGAATCTGTCTCATACTGATACTTCTTTTTCCTTGTTTACAATAGAAAAGGGTTGACCGAAGGAAAAAAGAAAATGTCATCTCTGCTCGTCATTCTGTTCACATGATTAGGGAGGAGTGGTGGCCACAAATTGTCTCTATTGGAATCGTTTAAAGAAATGTGTAATTCCGTTCTCGTGTTAATGGTATTCCTGCTTCTGTTCTCAAAGGTTGAGGCAGTTGCGTTTACGTTGTTTGATATAGAAAGTTTTGATCTATGCACATTATGTTCAACGTCATTTTTTCCTTCTGTTTTTTTTATGGACGGTGCAATTCTGTTGAAATGCCAAATGCAAGCTCCACAAAGATGTTTTATTTCTTTCATAAAGCTTATAATGATAGCACTAAGTGTATAAACACAATTCTTATTTGTGACCACGTGAACTTGATCCTTCTCTTTCTGGTATGCAGATATTCTAGTAGCCAAATTCAAACCCCCTGTCATTATTCCTCACCCAGTGAACACAAGCTGTTAACATGTGTCAAGTGTTTCTTATTTTCTGGTCGTAACCGTTCAACCGACATTTTTGCTGTCAATGTCCGTACGTACGTAGCTACTCAAATGTGTCACATTTCTTCAAAGGGAAAATTAGTCATTCCAATGTCTCTGCCTGCTTTTGATACAGTTCTCTCGCTGCTTGTACCCACAAACACAGGTATTTTTGTTGGTAAATCATTCCGTGAAAATTCTACCTCAAGACAAAAATTCTACTCGAACGTCAAGTTTGGTCTACGCATAATGCTTGATCATGTTTTGTGTACAGACATTCCTTTGCTAGGTATTCAATCATCTTACATAACTCAACCAGGTGAATGTCTTCTTCTCTCTAGACAGCAAGCAGCAAACAAGTTCAAAAGCAGAATTTTGTGTCAACAAGTTTATGTAATACCCACTGTTATGATACTTTTTCACAATGGCTAAGTCAAATAGTGTGAATGATATGAATAATGAAATTGTTGTTATGTCTGCTCACGCACCAGACAAAGAGGATGTACCTGTACATGCCACAAATAACGAAGAAGGTGATAACCCTGATATCATTAGTTTTTTGAACTCACAAGCTCACGAACTGATACTTGGCGTTGATGTAAACGACACCAGTCCTCAAATGCCACCCACAGAATACCACCTCGAAGACGATATAATTTCACTATCCCAGTCAAATCCAAACCAATTTTTTATTTCACACTTTAACATAAGGAGCATAAACAAAAACTTTGATCAATTCAATATGTTCGTGAATTAAGTTAAATTTGATAGTCAAGTTATCGGAATCAGTGAAACCTGGTTAAAGGAAATATCACCTTCTTCGCTATTTACCATTGATGGCTTCCTCTTTTGACTAACAACAGGGCAGGTAAAAAAGGCGGTGGAGTTGGGCTTTACGTCACTCAGAATTTGAATTATCAACTCTTAGACGAATTAAGTTTAATATCTGAAGTTATTGAGAGTATTTTTATTGAAATTAGGGTTCCAAATAGAAAAAGTATTGTTGTAGGTGAAATATACAGACCTCCAAATACAAACCCCACTGAATTTACTGAATCATTATCCGTACTTTTAGCTGATACATATTTTGTGAACAAAAATTGTTTTATCATGGGTGACTTTAATTTCAACCTTTTAGATTGTCATACCAACTCCACATGCCAAGATTTCCTCAATGTGATGCTATTCGAGTCTTTTTCACCTCTTATAAAGAAGCCCACTCGAATTTCTGATGTCACAGCAACTCTAATTGACAATATTTTTATTAATAGTCCCCTTTCTAATATCACGTTTGGTATAATAGTGTCTGATGTATCCGATCATTTTCCGATTTTCGCTGTTATGCCCAATTTTAACATAAGTAATGCTTCTTTTCATTCGCCCAGTTCTGGTTTTCGAGAAATGTCAGAAACTAATCTTAGTAGACTTAGGGAGAGACTAAGATCCGTTGATTGGTCAATTGTTAATAACCAAAGCGATGCAAACTTAGCTTTTGAACACTTTTCACAAATACTGTCATCTGCATATGATTCCAGTATACCCGTTAAGCCATTTACTCGTTCAAACCGTAAAAAAGTTCCCCAAAAACCTTGGATTACAAAATCTCTCCTTAGGTCTATTAACCGTAAAAATACCGTTTTCTATAAATACAGAAGTGATCCTAACAGTCGAACTCGGTCTCGGTATGTGCATTATCGCAACGTTCTTACATCATCCATACGTTTAGCCAAAAGAATGCATTTTTCAAAGCAATTTATCAAGTATAAACATGACATCAAGAGTACGTGGAAGGTGATAAATGAAGCGCTGAACACTAAAAAGAACATTGAACCCCCTAGGCATATTATCTATAATGATAAGTATATTGAAGATCAAGCTGATGTGGCAGAAGTATTCAATGAATACTTTGTAAGCATAGGACCTAATCTTGCCAGCAGTATTCCACACTCAAACACTGATTTTTATTACTTTTTAAAAGACCAGAATCAGCAGTCTCTTTTTTTCGAACCAGTCATTGAAGAAGAAATCAAAGATATCGTGCAAAATTTGAACAATAAGAAAAGCTCTGGATGTGACGGAATCACCAATTTCCTCCTTAAAAACATCATTAATGAAGTAGTTACACCATTAACACACATTTTCAATTTATCGTTATCTACTGGCATAGTTCCACAAAAAATGAAAATAGCTAAAGTTGTACCAATTTTTAAAAAAGGACAAAAAGAATCTGTGATAAATTATCGCCCTATTTCCTTGTTAACTTCATTTTCAAAACTTCTTGAAAGGTTGGTATATACACGCAAACACAAATTTCTCGAAAAGTGTGAAGCTTTTTGTAACTCCCAGTTTGGTTTTAGGAAAAACCACAGTACGACCCATGCCTTACTCACTTTTATCCATAAAGTTGCTCATGCTATAGATGATGTCTCCCACATTGGAGTTTTTCTTGATTTTTCAAAGGCCTTCGACACAATTGACCATGATATTCTGAGTTACAAGCTACGACATTATGGTATACGTGGGAAGGCTTTGGACTGGTTTCGAGATTATTTATCAAACAGAAAACAATTTGTGAGTATAAATGGTCGTGATTCTCAGTTAAAGTTACTTTCATGTGGTGTTCCACAGGGCTCCTTACTAGGCCCACTATTGTTTATTTTATACATTAACGATCTTCCTAGTTCCTCGCCAATTCTTTCCTTTATATGTTTTGCTGACGACTCCAATCTGTTTTTTACACACAGAGATCCTTATACTCTTGTTAACACAATGAATAAAGAACTTAAATCTGTGCAATCTTGGATATACGCCAATAAATTGTCACTTAATGTTGATAAAACTCATTGTATGCTTTTTAGCAACAGTCTTAAAACCCTTCCTTGTAACATTAAGTCTAATGAAACTGAATTAAATCAAGTTAGTAGTATAAAATTTTAGGGCTTTTTATTGACAGTGATTTGTCTTGGAAATCCCACGTCAGTTATTTAAGTAATATTCTTTCCAAAAATACGGGTGTTCTTAATAAACTGAAGAATGTTTTTCCAAGTCAAATCCTGCTTAATCTTTATTCTACATTGATTACTCCGTACCTTAATTATGGTATTCTTGTTTGGGGGAATGCACCTAGAAATCTTCTTGACATACTGTTCCGTGTTCAAAAACGCGCCATCAGAAATATCAACCATGTTGGATATTTGTCCCACACGAATGATTTATTTTTCAAAAATAAGATACTGAAAACATCAGATTTATTTAGTTACAACGTCGGCATATTTATGTATAAATTTTCTGCCAAGGAGTTACCGGATGTTTTCACTCGCATGTTCAGGAAAAACTATTTAATTCATAATTATCCTACCCGCCAAAGTGACGCATTTCACCTTCCACGTACTCGAACAATTTTCGCTAAAAAAACGATAATGTATACGGGCCCTAGATATTGGAATGACCTCTCCCCCGAAATAACAAGCTGCTTGTCTTTATATTCCTTTAAACGCAAATTAAAAGAGTCTTTATTGAGTGCATATCTTGCAGAAATGGAATAATTGTAATTTCTTATGTAATATTGTGGTATGTTATTGTCCGATCAAACATTCTTGTCAACACGCTGCAGATTCCATTTTAAGGTCTTGCTGTCAGGCTCTCTAAATTCATCATTATCAATTCCACATTCTACTTCGCTTCCCTCTCCTCCTCTTTCCCTCTTTCTCTCTCTAGCTTTCTGTACAGAGCTTGACGGCGGACACCAAATGGCTTGATAGCTGTACATGTTACTTCTTGTGTCTTACTCATATGGCGATAGCATTAATGCAACAACAGTTTATAGTGTACATTATGTATATACCTAAAATAGGCTTTATGATTATGCAAATCATGTTGTCCTCCTGAAACCAATGATATCTCGGTCACAGTAATAGTTCAAATTTTAGTTTTGTTTCTTTCTTTTTTTTTTCTTATTTGGCACTCTTACATCATCTGGTCTTATCTACTATCCGTTCTCCGTCTCTTTTTCACAAACACTGATTACTCGGGGCTTACAGCCAAACAAGCTTGCTTTCATGTAGGTCCCGCCATACTTTTCTTTGATCAACCCCATCTCGATTTCGAATTTGACCAGTTATTACATATAATTACTGTGTTATCACCATGTATATTGTTGTGTTTTGCACATTGTTTACAAGGTGAAAGAACTTGTTTGATTTCTGTTATAATGTCCACAAATGAGAAGTATGGAAATAAAATGAATTGAATTGAATTGAAACACTATCTCTTCATCTTACGACAATTATTAATGTCATGAGAATGATACATGTGAAGCATATTTGATAGTGTAGAGATATAGAAATCAGCACCAAAACTTTCCTTAAAGTATAGCAGAAAACATTCAAGTGTACTTACAGGCCATTGATCCAAAATTATGAGCATTGGGTTTTGCAATGAGCCCAATGTCCCTCCAAATGTTATCGCAGCCGTGTTTTCCTCTACTTGTCCAGTATAGTTGTTGAAATACTTACAAGATGAAGCGCTGTAAAACAGAAGGCAATTGTGTATATATCGTTTTTCAGTGACACATTAAACCTGTTTAAGAGAATGGGTCGTCAAAGGCAAACACTTGCCCTGTTCTTCCAAAAATTGCTATACAATTATCAGTATGATTGTCTACCTTGATTCTCCTATATACAACAACAACAACGGCGACCCCCCCCCCTAAATAAACAGATCACGGCGGCACCTTTTCATGTATGAAAACTATTATTAATATCCTATTAGTAATATGAAGTTCAGTTAATAGTATGTATTACAGTGTACCACAAATTGGCTCAAATGCACGGAGTAGACTGCATGTAGCATCATAACTGTAACTGTCACTTGCGTAAATTTGATTTCATGTCTGGATTCTTTTATGGGAGCGAACAGTCTGCTCTTGACAAGAAATTTACAAGTTAAAGAGTAAGAAGTAGGGATACGAGCGTTTATAGACAAGCAAACTGTCGACCGTACACTTATTTCGACGAAAATACTCAAAACGCAATAATGCGCCATGACGTCACCATATGAGTCATCGTTTTAAGTACTGTGAGACATAGTGACACTTTCACTGTTGAGAGTATTTGTAGAGGTAGTAGCAGTTATAAACTTGGCAAGAGACCAAATAGTGGTGATCACAATTTTCAAAGATGATAGCGATAATACATTCCATTTATATCGCTCTAAGTATGTACGCTTTTCCTCATTGCATTCAGGGCACTGCTCCTCAGTATAACATTGACTTACTTCATAATTACATCCCTGTTAGATCTTTACGCTCATCCAACTCCGGTTATCTGATAATTCCAAGATTCACTACAATATGGGGCACACGTGCCTTTGGCCATGCTGCTCCCACCTTATGGAATAACTTACCTTCAGCCGTAAAAAATTGTTCTTCATCAGACTCCTTTAAAAGCAGTCTAAAAACTCACTTGTTTAAAGCCTCAATTTGACTACTCATTACATGTACTTGATATTTGTATGTCCTTTATCTCCTTCACTTTCTCTTCCTTCCGCGCCTAGAGCACTCTGCAGAGTGGATTTGGCGCTATATAAATCATATCAATTATTATTATTATTATTATAAGTGCTAACAAAAGAAGAAGTAGAGGTGCAAGGCTTACCAACAGTGGTGGGAATTGTTGAAAGAGGAAGAATAAACCACCTAATTAGCAGTTACATGTTACTGAGCAAAAATAATTATTCGTGTAATGAATTGATTTGCTGTAAATTTTGATTAAAGTGTAAATATCTTATACCATTAGTATAAAAGAGTAAAATTGTCCCTTTAATCCGATCAATTACACTAATACAATGCTGTAAGAGCACAATTAGCGGAGCAAAGTATAGGGGACGTCCTCTAGCTGTAATCAATTAAATTACTTCAAAGAAAATTTAGGTTAGAAATGTCTCATAATGACATAACAAGACTTAAATAAGAATTGCAACGTGCAACTAAAGCAGGTGGCTGCTCACTCGTCGTCGACGCAGATGTCGAATCCGGGGTCGCAGCTATTACGAATCCTACAATTCCCAGACACCCGAAAATCGCAACAGTCTCCGTTCTCTTTTTGGGAGTCCCCGCTGTACGATACAAATTGAAGTTCAAAGACCGATGTTGCCAATGTGGGAGAAATTGGTGATGTCTGATAAGAAAAAAACAAACAACAAGTTATTTCCGTAAACAACGATTGGAGGTGAAATTCTTCACCACATTCAAGTTGTCTTTGATGACATAAGGTATACATCAAACAAACAGCACAAAAGAGGACATTTAGTTATGTGTACTGACTTTAAAAAAAAAAATCATCAGATTTCCTTCATCCAACAATGTTGTATTCCCGTTGTACAGAGATGTTTTCTCATTGGTCACTCGTTGAAAGCAAAGTTTTTGTTGCTTCGTGCCACCAATCGAAGTAGTTGTACCGAATCGCAGTCTGATGAATCCGACATGTGTTGTCGACTATCTGGTCAGTCTCAGACATGTCAGGCGGTGATTCGATGAGACAAGAGCGTCCGATGAGTATCACGCACAACATGTCTGATAGTCCACCAACACAGATCGGATTCATCAGACATGCGATCCGATATACTTCGATTGGTGGCCGGAATGGGGGTATAATCTTGTTGCACGTATAACCAGGGAGGTGACCTCCCTGGTATTACAAGCATTGTCAAGTAAGGTTTTAACTGCGGAGACAATTACTGACGGTCAAAAGAACAAAGTGGCACAAGAAAAATAGGCAAACTGGAGAAAGCAATCCTACCTCTATAAGTAATTCCTTACGATTGGACAACATCTGAATTAATTGCTTAAAGGAAGTAAAGAATTTACCTGTAAAAGACAAGGGTTTGTAAGAGATCATGTTTTAACGGATAAATCGGGGAGGGGAAAGGTAGGAGGGGTGATGTTCGTTGTTCTGATGGTCCGTTATTCCGAAACACATAATTTCCGCATACTTCGATGTTCATAAACCCGAAAATGAAATAGAGCTCGTTCATTCGAACATTCGTGGCAGTATGGCAAAGGTTATTCCGAAGGTTCTAATTAGTCGGAAAATTAAATAAGGTTCATTATACCGATGATTACTTTATCCGAAAACAAAATAAAGATCATTATTCTGAATGTTCATTAAGCCGAACACGAAAAAAAAAAAGGTGCGTATTAGTGAACCTTTTTACTAACTTTATGTCTTCGGATTAACGATCCTTCGGAATAACGAACCTTAGCTCTAACAAAATTTTGGAGTAACGAACTGTACCCATCACTATACCCTGTAGGGCTTACACCTGTTAATAAAATGGAATGTCCCTGACCGCATCACAAAATCGTTCCAAAGATACTAAAATAAAAAAAAAATAAAAAAATCAATTAAAAATTAGAAATGCAGTTTGGCAAAAAAAAAAAATGAATAGCTGTAGATATTCAGTATGAATTTCTCTACAAACTGCATTTTGGTTGGAAGATGAAAGCTTTTCTCATGAAATTTGAAGGGACTATATTTGATTGGGTGCATGTACAGAAAATATGTATTTTTTTGAGTGACAAGGACTCGTAGTCAGGCTTTGCGAACCCTTCGACAGAGTTTGAGCTGAAGAACCCCCTTGGAAATCTGATGGATGAAAGGATATATCTCACTTTTTCA
This sequence comes from Diadema setosum, assembly GCA_033980235.1. Taxonomy (NCBI): domain Eukaryota; kingdom Metazoa; phylum Echinodermata; class Echinoidea; order Diadematoida; family Diadematidae; genus Diadema; species Diadema setosum. Next base: position 7,177,542 of record CM067067.1, read on the forward strand.
GGTTAGGGAAGAAGAAACACCTCATTTCTCCCAGCTATTTTACTGATTTTTTTTTTTATTTTTTATTTAAAACACGTCTCTATGGGGAGTTATTTACTCGTGTGAGCGTCATAGTGAGACTACACCCAATCTTCAGTGCGTTATATCCTATTAATTGGAATTGCAATATCGTATTTTTTCACCAAATGATGTTTGCTTCATTTTCGCAGTTCGAACCATGTTTTCATTTTCCATTTAACGAACCTTTCTTTTTTTTCAATCTTCGGACTACAATAACAAACCTTATTTCGGGTTAACGAATTTTTCGAATAACAACTTTCGATCGCAATAACGAAATACAGACGTAGAAGTGTGCGACATCAAAAATTTCTTCACACGTTTGTTCGTTTGTTTTGGGATAATCATTAAAAGAGCAACAAGTCTGCAGAACTTTTTAGCCAGTACATCTAATAATTTTGTGTATATCAAACACTTGACCAATGCCGTTTTTGTTACCATTGCAAAGTGTGCACTGTTATCTCATTGAATACTTGTCAGGACGTACATTGCTTCTTGCACTTCATGGCTTGCACTGGATGCTGTATTACATTCTGTTTAATGGAAATAAAGTATAATTGATTTGAAAATTGAATTGAAATTGTGTACATCTCAATGGCTAAGTGAACAATTTAATTCAAAACAAAATTGAATTCTTGATGATAGATTTGATAGAACTTGTAGCAACGTGGAATTATATACGTATGATCCCCATGTTGGTATACTGGATTCTCGTTTTGTCATTTGAAACCTTGCTCCGGTACAGAGTGCGTCAATAAGTGCTTCGGAAAGTTATGATCGCCCACTAGGTCTGTCAATACATAACGGGCTAATGGCGCTGTAACAACAATACACCCAGGCGATAAGGAAAAAAAAGTGAAAGGATGAAGGTTATAAAAGATGATGAAAAAGTAAGAGTAGAAAAATGCTTACCGTAGTTATGACGAAGAAAACGAACACATGAAAGATGATCCAGCGATTTTTGTTCAACATGATGAAAAATTCTCTCGGTGATAAAGCCGCCACGCACACGATGAAAATATGTTTACGATACTATATTCTGAGGTAAAATGAAGGTTTTTTGTTGGAAGTATTGATCACATGGTAGCCTTCCCAAATTTTGATGTTTTCATCCTGTCGTTTTCAATATCACATCTGTTCTTGTGATGGTCCGACATTACATAACACCTCCCCGACGGGTTGTAAGCAATGCATAAATCTGTTTACCAGACACTGAACCCGAGTTTGCCCGAATAAACCATGGACCATGATTTGTCGTCCATATTTGCTCAAGGTCTCCAATCAGATCTTAGCTCATTATCGAAAAAGACGCCGATTTAATGCCAAATCTAAATCGTCAATGACATTGTGGGATGTTTGCGTAAATAAATGATATTGCTAACAATTCACATTATTTTCTCGTACAATAGACTATAAAGAGGGATACATCATACATGTACTTGGTTTATACCAAACCTTAACCATGGCTCGAACTTTTTTTGTTAGCTCGTCTTCAGTCATCTTTGCTTGCTTCTGCATGGCTTGATAATTATCTAGTGGTATCGTGTTTTCAATTCCTGTTTTTATGAAAACACCAGTAATGCGGTTTTAACCATCCTAAAGGGCAAATATTTATTCATTGAACAGGTGAGGGCGGACACCTTCTTCTAGCAGCAGACAGTGATTAGAATGTCACAGAAACTGGGGTAGCAATGACATCACCGCTTTGATGTCGGTAGTTTTCAATCCTCTAACTTCCCATTTTTAGAATGGTTGTCATGCAAAATGAGGGTTAATCGTGTATGACACGGAAATTATAATTGTTGGTTTGATTTTGTAGTTTTCTCTTATTTTGTAGATTTACATTTACATTTTTAGCACACCGTCACAGCGTTTAAGAGATACATTATCTCACATTTCTTTCTAAGGGCCAGGAGTTTTGTTTGTTTGTTTTTGTTTTTTTACTTATCTATACACACGTATTGTATCCAGCTAATGTAAAACATAATAGTAAGCTATTAAAAGAACATGTAATAACATTGAGTAAAGTAGGAGTAACAAAAAATGTTAATTTGTTGTAAAGTAAAAATTGCAGGTTTACTTCGCATAATCGCTTTAATCACAGATACAGAAAATCTGGGAAATCTTCAATACGTTCCGTATTCTCCGTACAGAGCTAGCAATAGAATGTTATTTTGTTCGCTGATGATTCTAATCTCTTCTCATCTCATTCAGGTCCTCGTCATTTAGATTAGATAACGAGTGATGAATTATTTAAATATTTAGCGACTCGGTTGTAAACAAATCAATTTTCTTTGTTTGTGCTTCTGATAACATTTACTTTGACAATTATCAAGTCATCCATCATGTGAACTCTCCCAAATTCCTAGAATTAATGCTAAGTTATCATAAAAAGAATGTATCGGTCGTATCAGTAAAATTGTATATAGAATTCTGGAGTCACAAGTAAATTAAAGGGTACTTTTCCTCCTTCCGTTTTTATTTAAACTGTATTTTATTGTGATTCTTACTCTTCCATTACTATTATGGACTTTCAGCTTTGGACAACTCAGGTAAACTCTTGGTTGATAGAATTTCTTTTTTACAAAAAGAAGTTGTTGTTTTTTTTTTCGTATTATTCGTGACACCAACTTTTATCCACACACCAATCATTTCTTTCACGAACATAATTTTATCAAAATGTATGATTTATATGATTTACAACCAGGACACCCCATGCATAAATTCAGTCATAATTATCTTCTAATGATATTCTCTGAAATGTTTATCAAAAATAGTCATGTTCATAAGTACCCAACACAGTCTAACTCACTGCATTTACCTTTGAACAGATATCTACTAACAAATTTTTTACCTACACCGGGCCTAAACTCTGGAATTCATTAGATACAAATTTAAAAGAAATAATATGCTTTGATTAATTTTTGAGGGACAACTTAGGAATGAAGTATTACAAATATATTCTATTCAAAGTCAGCAATCGTCCTGCTCGATATCCCCTCCTCTCTCCATTCCCCCCCCCCCCCCATCTCAGCTTGTCTCAACTCCTCTCATCCCATATCTATTTGTCATTATGTAGAACTTCAGTTTCAGTTATAGTTGTTGTAGTTCGTTATACCATTCTGGTAAATACTCTGTTGTTGTTATGTGTTCAATTCACCGTTTTATCATTATGTGATTTTTTATTTTTTTTGGGGGGGGGGGGATGACTAAGTAATACAAGCTGTGCTTTTCATTTATTCGGGCTCCCCCACTTTTGTTCTTACGAGACTTCCACTTATTTACCATTTGTTGCAAATGTTTGTGTTTTTTTTATAGAAAATGTGCTTCCATTGTTATTTCAAAAAGATTTTTTCAAAAAGACAAAATGCTATTGGATAATCATTGTAAATCAATTGTGTTTGTGCTTTGTTCTTGTGAACAAACAGTGGAAATAAATTCAATACAATCAATCAAAAAAAAATGTTAAGAGCGATTCTTCCCAGCCAAATGAATAAGATGGAAATGAAACATATTTTGTCGTTGGTATACTCCATGTTTAAAGTTTGTTTTAATGAATTAAATGAACCTATGGCAATTATAGACCCCTTAAGAAGGGCCATTTGCTCTAGACTCTGGTAAGTTGATTTCAGTTATATGATACCCACGTAGTAATACTCACGATGAAGTGGCTACAAAAGTTATATAACATGCAAATATATAATATAATCGCAGCTATCTATGTATTATATGGTTGCTTAATAAGAATACAAATGTTTTAATTGGCACGAGAGCAAAGTGTTGATGATGGAAACTATAAAGCGATTGACCCAATTCTAAAAAAGGTGATAAATGGTAAAAAGTTCAGGTATTAAGGTCATTGATGAAAGGTTGTTAGCGGGAAACCATTTAGCAAATGGGAAACCTATGACTTGACCATTGTGCATTGATGTCTTAAAGGGATAATATAGTTTTTAGTTGAGATGGAGCTTTAAGTGTCCAACTCTTTATGTGAGATAACGAGAAACCTCATTCCAATGGAATATGAAAGAGCAAATAATTCCTAAAGAAGTTCAAATTTTATTTGATGAAAATTGGTTTTAAAATGGCTGAGATATTCAAAACAGAGCGAAGCTAATAAAAGTTGGACCCACTTTTTATTAGGATCCCTTTGTTTTACTTTTTTCTTGGGTATCTAAGCCATTTCCAAACAAATTTTCATTAAAAAAAAAACAACCAAACAAACAAACTCTGAATTCCTCTTAGAATTGTATGCTCTTTAAAATTTCTTATATGGCTTCAAAATATCTCGCAAAAAGTTAAAAGCTGAATCCTCATCTCAACTAAAACTACATCATCTCTTTAACGTCAAAAGAAAATTCGTATTTGTGCTCAAGATGTTGCTTCTTTTGTGGGCGTCTCCCTGTTCGCCATTACCAGTTATATCGCTGTGGCCGTAATCAATAAGATAGCTGATGGTTTGGTTTTCCGCCGGAATTCATTCTTATCTCTTCTAATCTGATACCGTGGGCTGTAAGATGTGCAGGGTATTGACTCAGTGATAATCCTCTGATTCGAAAGATTAACTTCATTCCGGCGCCATTGTCACAAAAAGAAAGACTGTTGCGACGTTCAAGTTTTGCATACATACAGATTTTGATAATAGTAACTACAATTTTTTTAACAAGAGGAAAAGAGAAAGACAGGGGGAGAGAAAAACAAGAAATGTAGAAAAACTGGGGGAGAAAGAAGATGAATATGATATTGTGTGGATAAAGTGTGGACTATAGTGATAACCAAAGACAGCGATCTTGTGAACTTTATCCCACTGAACAAGGATACATACATCAACATGTGGTGCTCCTAATGCATTTTCCCTCACAGTTTATAGCAAAACTGATGAATATCTGACGTATCATTTCAGCAAGCTTGTGTCATACACGTATAGCTAGGTTGGTGTGAGGATGAGCTCCTTCATTGCGTTACCGTGAACAACTCTCTGTCGCTTAACTGAAGAAAGCTCGTGGCAAAATGATTATCAGCACATGTAGCAATTTGCCGACGATGTATCACTTTTCTAACGTGAGACTGGGTTTCTGTACGAATGACGGAAATGAAATTTCTTACTGTCTAGTTTGTATGACTGACGTTTTTGCATTTCTTCACGAGGACTGTTAATCCCTACATCCCGAAAGTATGCAGGAGTTTTCACGAACGTGGCAGCACTCCACGTAATAGAATGCAGGTGAATTATTTTACTTACTAACTTGTTTCTGGTTCGTCAAGGAAGAATACTCTTAGTTTTAACTCATCTTGATGTCTTCTTTCAGTCTACTGGCGCAAAGAGTTGCTCAGAAATGGCCATTTAAGGTGTGATTTCACGGAGCACGCGAACGATTTGCGAAGGACGCGGAATGACAAAATCCAACATTTTGAAAAGTTTTTCTCCGAATGTGTTCCGACAATGAAGCCGAAAACCATTCTTGCGCAATTTGTGCGAGGTTCTCACGACGTATGTGCGAATGTCGTCTGTATCATTGCTAAACTACAGCATGTTACGTACACGAAGAACAAGCGACGGAAATGCGAACAAAGTAAATTTTCCAATAATCACGGGAGAAAATGTATCCAAGGATAGGTGGGAGCTGTCTTGAGTTGAAGTTTTTTTTTTATTTATTTCCTATATTTCTCCTTTCTTTTTCTCTCATTTCTCTATTGCGGGTGTGCCTAGGTTTATTCTTAAGACCTATCTCCACTAGTAAAGCATTTGATTTTTTTTTCAGTTTCTCCAACACATAATCTCTAGTTTCAAATGTAATTTTGGCATACTTTAGATTCATTTTAAGTGTATTCTGCGATTTTTTTGTACATCAAACATTTCTTTTTCTCTGCTAGTCTTTAATTTCTTTTGTTACTATATAGCTGTTAATAATTGTTTGATGTTTAGATGTATGCTACGATTTTGATTTGTAAAAAACGTAGGTCACATACATCCCTCAAACATGCCCTAAACGTTCGTGAGAATGTCTCTAAAGGTACGCGAACAGTTTGCGGTTAAACGTAAAATGATCGGAAAAACTTCGCAGATTTCGTGAAACATACGCGCGACATTCTCCAAAGTTTCGGGGTCTGTTTGGGGTTTCACGAAATTTTTGCGAACATCGCGCGTGTCTTGAGAAGGTCCTGCGCATATTGCGAGGCTTTAAAGGCACTTTCGAGAACAAATCACGAGCAAATCACGACCAAATGTGCGGAAAAAATTTTCAAATTTTTTTGAAATTCTCGCCGAAGTAAAAACGACATTCGCGAACAATTGACGACGCTTCCGAACCCCCGCGTTGGTTTGGCGAGCTTTTGCAGACTAAAATACGAATGCTGGATTTTGCCATTCGCGTCATTCACAAATCGTTCGCGTGCTCCGTGAAATCACACCTTTATAAATGTGACTGCGTACATCCGTCATTCTGAACAAAAAACCCCAATTAGTCAGCTATATATACATTATGGATACATAGCGTGTGTTGTAATACACGCTTGGAGGTATCTATAAGCCTACGTATTAAAAATGGGAACACAAAGACGGAGATAAGGCTTTGCAGTATGTCGGTTTGGGATGTTGGAACATAGAAAAGTTTCAGACAAGTTTTCTTATTTTCGGTACAACGTATTTTTGCTATCTCTCATCCACGAATGTAAGCATGTGATGAAATTGAATGTGTGGAGAATATTGCTGAATTGCTCGAAAACCATTTTGCTATCTTAGCTTGTTTCACATACTCATACACTCACACATAAACCATCTCTATCTCAGAACACACACGCAATATAAAACAGGTAAATTAAAACGTACAAACACAAACACACATAAAGACATATGGCATTACGTGTGCACGCTGTTACGATACAGAAGAACATAAAGCGAGAACAAGGGTTAGATGATAAAAGTTTGTAACTACAAGCGTTCATTTTAATGTGCACAATTTTTCAGACTTATTTTATGCAAAGCACCCTGACACAAACCCTGCAATGGTTTGATTTGTGGATGGATGGATATCTTTTGGTGGTGTCCTTTAAATTCAAAACATCTTCATTTCGTTAGAATATGAGAACGCTAAAGAGCACCGTATAGGCCTATCTCTTTCAGAACGCAGGAGGAATGATATTACCCTTAAAGGCATCATTTATAATTTGCAGATGAAACAAAAAAAGCAGCTTTAGTGCTTCAAAATAGTTCTTAAATGTAAGTTAGAGATAGAAACAGCAAGTGTAAAAATTTGAACCAGTATAATCAGCGTTAAAGGGGATGGCTAGTAACTGATCAGTGGGAATTAGTGGGACTGCTGGGGGATGATTGTTCCAATCCTTGTGGGATTCATTTAAGAGTACATTATGTATCTATTGTTGTGTGAAAATTATTGGCTTCAGAATGGTCTCATATTCAAGTAATGTGCAGTTTAATGTTTCCAGGTTAGCATGCCTGTACAGTGACGGGGCCATAAACTGCACATTATTTGAATATGAGACCATTCTGAAGTAAATAATTTTCACACAACAATAGATATATAATGTACTCTGAAATGAATCCCACAAGGATTGGAACAATCATCCCCCAGCATTCCCACTGATTCCCACTGATCAGTTACTAGCCATCCCCTTTAAGTATTGTTAAATATACAAAATGTGAACAACACTTTAATAAAAATGTTTCCAGATTAAACCATATACAATTATGGTTTAATGTGAAAAATGGTGATATATCTCTTTATACTTTAGGCTTTATTGCAAAAATTTATATGGTGGGATGTTCTGTGATACAACTGACCTACACCTATGCATCAAAAGTGATATTTTGAACATTTTTAAGTTGATGGAATGTAGGCCTACTTTTTATTAAAAACACCACATTTGAGACAATCTCTTTGTATTTTCTTTATATTCTTCTCCTGCAGTGATGCACGAACGGTGGCAGTCCTTTCATCCAGCGAACATCGCAACATTTACCCAATCCACAGTAGCTAAAGTGAGTTTGCCGACACCTCTATGGACAGACTATACGTTACGACTAATGGACGATAACGTAATGCTATTACGCAATACCGATTTGAACAACTACCTTTAATGCGAGATTCACTTCGTTTCGTAATACATGTAATGAGGACGATGTCGCTGTTCTCAACTAGCTCGTTATGCCTTTTGGATGGTACGACTCTCTGTATACTTTAAGATATGAGTGAAAATAGCTACACTGCATTAGCATGGCGTTAGCATACATTGTGATATTGAATTAGGATAATGTGATTCAGCGATTCAAGTAATGCTATGGTAATAGACATTTACAGATTTTTACAACGTGAAAATAAGATTTTATACAAAGTAATATGTCCACACAAAATGCAAATATGCAAACAGAGCAAGGAACAAAGAGAAATGAAAACAAATAAAAACTGAAATAACGAATATCAGGAAGAGTGATGCATGTAGTCCCTCTTTTACCCTGACATTTCATACTAATTACGGAACAAAAAAACTTTGCCAACGTTTAAAGACAAAAGACATGATGTGGTCTAAAAATTGGAAATTTTACGAAAGAGAAAAGGCTCTCTTTGTTTTACTGATCAATATATAGGAAACCATTTGAATTGATTTTACACTTTCTTGATAATACATATTTACAACTGTAACACTCTTTTGGTTGACAACAGTAACTATCCGCGAATTTTCATTTCCGTTCGCATGAGGGCGTAGTTGTGCCCGTGTAAGTGGTACCAGACCGCTGAATTCGCCGAACCGCTGGTGTATCCTCCATTAACGTAATCGGCGTTCAAGTTGCTATGGTGACAGGAATTATGCCACCAGGCACCGCGGTAAGTGTAGGCACAGTTGCCACCCCATCCGTCGTGGTCGGCGTCGTAAGTACTGAACTGATAGCCATTATGGTACGACAGCGAGTCGCCAGCGGTGCCCGAATAACTCCAGAAATAGCCCCTGTAGCTGTTTCATTGATTTACATTTGTGTATGTGTGTGTGTGTGGGGGGGGGGGGGGGAACAGAGAAATTAATTACATTTTTATAGATTTTTAGGAGTTCATGAACGTAAGTAAATTATGCATTATTCGTCGTCTATGTAGTTTAAGAATAAATTTATGCATGGGCCATGACAGAAAACAAACATCCAACAACTTCAATAATCATTCGAAGACCGAAATGATTTCCCTTGTTGTTTGGATTTACTTTCGCCTTTTTGTTTCCTTATGCCTATTCAGGTCTGACACAGACTGCTAAAGGGTATCATTGGCAGATGGCTTGAATAGATTTAATCATCTTTGATTGTTGGATACAAGAATATATATATATATATATATATATATATATATATATATATATATGTTAAGAAGATGGTAACTTACTGGTCATTGCTGGCGTGTATGTAGAAGTAGTACTGAGCGTAGTACCAGTTGTAGTTCCAGTCCTGTAGATCTACCCGTAGGACCACAGTACTAGACGCCAGGCGATAGAGCTTCTCGAGTCCCAGCCAGTACTCGCCGCTTACAGTCCCGAAGCCATTCACGTAATCTGACCATCCCAAATAGAAATCTTGGGAACCGTCTTGCCGTTTCTGTATTTCAATGATTTTAATGATGATTTTTAATGATTTTTAAGAAACCTGCTTAACGATTTGATTTAATTCCCCACATTCTCCTCGAAATGACAAAACTTGTGAATGTTAGAGGTTGACGGGTCTGCTCTGACAGGCTGGCACACGTTGCATAATCACATGCGGCGAGGATACGGTACGATTATTGATTCCTCCCATGAGTACTATAGGAAATGAATTACTTCATGATTAAGCATCATCACAGCCTTACATTAATATGGTCCTTTTCTTTGATTTTTTTATCCTTTCAGTTCCTCTTAGCATGCGTATATAGGAAAAAAAAGTAGGCATAAGTCTCTCTTCTTTTACTTGAAAAAAAAAAACGCCAAAGACATACTCTCGACATGACATTGATTCTCCTTTAGAAGAGGGATTATCTCGATTTAAAGAAGGCAACATATTGTGTGAATCATGGAATGAGAAACGAAAATGAGTAGGAAAGTGGCATCCATAATTACACGTGCAACCGGCATATTTCGTCATCTTAAGGTATATCATCACGTCCTCGTTAATGTTTGATCATCGAATCTGAGGAATACAATGATGCAAACAAGAGAAGAACAAGGAATGTCGCTAAGGTTGTTGACAGTGAACTCGACCTGAAATATGGTCCAGCCGCCCCCGTCCGTGTCCATATCGCAGTAGACGTCGAACGCCCCTGAGCCGCCAGGGTTGATCTGCAGCACTCCGCTGGTGGTGTGTCCGGCGTTGTAGTAATCCTTGCAGTTTGAGGCGATGCCATCGTAATGGACGGCTGTTAGCCAGTGAAAATAGATGACAGTACATGTATTATCAACTATAAAAATAATAATCGATTACTCGAGTAGAGGTAAATAGGGACGTGGACGCGAATTCGAGCTAGCTTATGTTGTCAAACATTTTTGTTGTTTAACATTCTTCATCATGTCAACAAACAATGTCGCAGTAACGCCTATGGGCTGTCCCCTGGAATAAGCAGGAGAAACAGGCACAGACAAAAGAAAAGAAAATACATAATTACTTGTGTCACATTATCGTAAGAAGGTACTCCTAGATGGTGTTGGATGAAAATCACATTACAATTACAGAATAACAAGGTCTTCTTCATCCAGGGTATTGGCTCTTTAGTGTTGCCACTGCTCTACCAGAGGGCCCTGCCATTATTATTACCCTAGCATTGCCAGATGCAGGTACCCGTTTATACACCTTTGTCGAGAGGGACAAGGTGGGTAAAATCATCTGGTCCAGGACGTAAGCACTGGGTTGGAATCGAACTCGGGTCCTCTGATTATGATTAGGAATACATATAAGTTGGAATGAGATGATATTAATGAAAAGAGAGCCGCGTGTACAAGACGAGGTCTTGTCTCGTATCAAGTCTGTAGCGCCTGAATGCAGGACCCAACATTCATCCAATGCACATGGGACAGGGGGAAACAGGTGTCACCAAAAAAAATCTTCTATCACCACTCAAGGAATGTGTAAATCTCTGCACATGAATGTAATGCTGATAACTCCGAAAAAAGTAGTAAAAAAAATAATTCAATGACAATGATACTCGCACTATAATGTCTATTTTTATAACATGATTATAATCTTAAAACCATTTTCAGAATAATATATTTCAGAGTGATATAAAGGGAGTTGTTGGCGTTATATTACATGGAACTTTCAAAGAAGCGAGTATCTTAATTTTCCAAGACTTCCGTGCTGAGTCTGATACGTAAATACAGATGGATTTCTCTCAGGCATGTCAGGGTTTTTGTCTCGACCCCTGCAACCCCATCAAACATTCCCTGAATAGAAAATACAATCTGTATTTATTTATTTATTTCCGTTTTATTTCAACAGGGCAGCCCTTTCAGTTAACAAACTGCTCTACCAAGGGGCCCTGCACAATAAAAAGATACAAAAACATATATTCAAATGCACAACGTTACAATCAAACCAAACGTAAACATATCAACCACATATGATTTTGATTTTGAATATTCTGCGTTATGTTATAATATCACGATGTTAAAATGTTCCGTTCGAGTCATTATTATCGTGAATATGGATTATATTCTTTGTTATCTGATTTTGTTTATGGAAAGTTGCAGAAACCTATAAATGAAATGATAAAAAAATAATACTGAATTTTTTCCAAATGGAATAGTAACCATGAATAAAAATGTCTTAGCATTATCATACACACAGAGTGAGCTGAAATACAGCAGCTGTACAGGAAGTGTATTGAAATTTGCTTTAATATTTTTTCCCAAGAGCATCTGCTTCTATCTAAGATATACTTGAATAATGAAATGATGATGATCATACACACTAACATATGAAGGGTTTGTTTGCAAAAACCGATAAGTCCATTTTTGAAGATTTTGAAGTACGATATCTGTCATAAAGTACAAAATAATACCTTTTAAATGATATATTGCTCACTACCTATACAGGTATATTTTTTAAGTTATGGTCAAAAGAAGCAAAAATTTTCTTATTATTCTCTTTATTTTTCTTGACCTTTAAGCGCAAATATCTCCATTTGACAAATATGGACTTATCGGTTTTTGCAAACAAACTCTTCATATACATATCATACTATGCACATATTTTATTTATAGATCCTACATATCATATTACATACTGGTATATATATATATATATATATATATAATATGATCATATTACACTTTATACATACATTTCATCGATATAATGAAACTTTACTGAGATTTAGGTCACATTTACGTCATATTTTTTCCTTTTGTTTTGTTCATATGTTTGTTTGAGTTTGTTGTATGTGTTTTTCGCTGTTAGGTGCGTTAAATGATGTGGCCTAATAACACCTACGTTTATAATTCAATGTATTTCCAAGGAGGTTTAAGAGTTGGAGTTCCAACTGGCTGTAATTATTCAAACAGTTGTCAGATATCTGTGAACGAAAGAATTTCACAGGTGCATTTGTGCCTCTGATGATCGATGTTCGACGCCGCCGTCTTGCTGAGCAATCTGAAGATTCATTTTGAACGCTAGCATAATAGTGGCCATATTTTGCTTATTTATTCATTAAATGAAATGAAATTTCACTTAATGATAAAGCATGTAAAACAAAAGTCAATCCCGTGCAGAAATTTGTACAAAAGTGTAAATCAGAGCTGTATCGTGTGAAAATGTTTAAAACTGTACCATCCTGGAAAGCCGGTTTTATCACCTTTCCACTTAATTTCCACAAATAAAACTAACATGGAATAATCTTCAAGTATTATTCTTTATTGATAGATATATCAGATTAGTGTCCGGGTATGCCCAGTCGAGTAATTTTCATCTTTATTTCAGCATTCTTTTTTTTTTTGCGCAATTTCCATTCGCACATCCTCGTGTCTGTATACCACCTACTTTTATAAGAAGGGATAGCGAAAAGTAATTACCATCACAAAGACATATCTTCCTTAGAAAGTGGCTGGTGATTATGCAATGAGACGCGAGTCAGTTGTCTTCCTATCTACGTGGCAGATCCTGTTTGGTACATGCTTCAAATATTTTTGAGCGGCGGCATCGAATATCTAGCAAAGTAAATAAGACGGTTGTGACTCCATTCTCTTGAACCTCCTTGGTATTTCCGTACTTACAGAGGGTACACTGTTGGCCCGTGAAATCACTCGGGCAGTCGCAGCGGAACCACGGCGGGTGGCAGTACTCCGTGCAGGAAGCAGAGTTGTAGCACGACGAGTCGTCCGAGCAAGTCACCTCCGTATCCTGCATGCATTCAAATATGAATATATATATATATATATATATATATATATATATATATATATATATATATACATATATATATACATATATATATACATATATATATACATATAGATATCTGCATCCACATATCAAGCATATATTTATATATACATAATATATGTATACATACATAAACATACGTGACCTTGCACAGTATAGAAATAAAGATTGGACATATTGATGAGACAGCTATTTCATTTTAAGCTTCACAATGGTGGTATGATATTTGGAAGAAATAATGACATTGGTGTACACTTCTGAAATGTCATTGTTGCAAAAGTCTAGTTTTAGTTTGCATTTGTTGGTGTTGTTGTCTTGTGCTTCAAATTAGAATTGGCAAATACGTAAACCTAAACTTCTACGTTCTTTACCTTCTTTGCAACTTGTATATAAAAATGCCCCCCTCCCTCCACTTTCTCGGGAGACATTATGATGGCAAGCCTTTTCTTTTTTCAATTTGCCTATACACATAGAACGAAAACATCAACAAAAGCACAGAATTTAAGGCGCCATAATGTAATATATAAAAGAAGAAACAAACAAATATACGACGGAAATCGATCAGACTTATTTTATCATGTATTCCCGAAAGAAATAAAAGTTGTTATTCTGACCGAGACAGAGTCTTTAATTGAATATAATATGGGTGCAACGGGATTACGTTTATTGGTCTATTCATAACTCTTTCTCGACAATATTTAATTGCCACTTAAAGGTGCACAGCACAAAACAAGTTTTCATTTTTCCATAGCTATACTGGAAATATTACCAGCCAATGAGCCGATGATGAAGGACCGTAGTAGTTGAAATCGCTGTCGGACACGAAGTCGTTGGGATGATCCGATTTAGTGCCGTCGTTGACATGACAGACACGGAGACTTGAGGCGAAGTTGAAGGACTGACAGTTAGCACCCTGACGAAGACAAATCGCCAGGCACTCCCCGATCGACCGCACTCCGGTGACATTTCTTACGAGATGACCGGAAAGCATCTTACCTCGGTCCGAACTCGTACTGCTCTCCATGTAGGCATACGATGACTCGCACTCGCTTCCATCGACGAATTGGAGAGACAAGACGACAACGACGACTGCGAAGAGTGAGACCTTTCTAATATTGTATATGACGGCCATTTTGGAAGCATCGATGAAGAGGCGCTAGTGTAAAGTAAGTTTTAAAGACGTCATGCACAACACTTGCCACCTATTGATCAATACCGCCCTATAACTGTTTGCGGTGGATAGCAGTAAGTCGCTGTTAGCAGAAATCAATAAATGTTATTGTCGGCACCCCCGGGGTAACGACGAGAATAGTCCATGTCCTTTGTACTAACATGCACCTATCAATATCTCTCATCTTCCAGGCTTTCAATCTTCTTCCTAGTCTTTTCCCCCACCCACTCACTGTCTCCTAGGCCACCGCACCCTATACGACTTTCGGTCGCACGACTGACTGACTTTGGATCTGAAATAAATCGGAAAAGCCTCAGAATAAACAAGCCTGTTTGTTTCAGATCCAAACTCGGTCAGTCGTGCACTCGAAAGTCATGGTTTACGCCCTCACCTACATTCTATCTCTCCATCTCCTCCTCTTCCTCCTCTTAATCCTCCTCCCTGGCACCCCTCTTGTCTTTCTCCTCCTCGACCTCGTTTGCTCTCCCTTTCTAGTTATTTTGCATTTCCAATGCCGCGATTCTGCTCCTCAGTTAGCTTTGCACGCATTGAAAATGAAGATTGGCAGAGTTCGAGATGAAAGGAATTTTTCCGTCTTTCAGAATGTTAAACGTCGATACTTTCTCCTTCACGTATTGGTCCTAAACTTAAAATGAATATGTGTTCGTAATAACTATGTATGTTATAGACTTATGTAATTAAATCTTAATGTACATGAGAAACGTTTGATGTAAACGAGTCGAAAAATCAAATGATCATTCCGGTATTATTAAAGTTGTAATCTCCAAGTGTAATTGCTATCACACACACCCACACACACACGCGCGCGCGCGCGCCCGCGCGCGCATACACACATACGAACAAGTTATTTTCGCTTTACTTAGGATGAGTTAGTGGGGGAAATGGATGATTGCTCACATTGCTTTACACTCCAAGAAAACTTGCTTCTTGAGTCATTAATCGTGATTAGCTCGAAAAGACCATCAATCAAACATACATGACGCAGTCGTAAATATACCACATGAATTTATACAACTATACGCGTTTATTCATCCAACAAGACAACAAAATACAATTTAGACTGCACATTAAGTAACTTCATCATATAGAAGTATCATACTTGCATAGAATATGTACATGAAAAACAGAAATTATCTCTACAGCATTGAGTTGTTCTTTTAATGTCACAGAGTTCACGATCTTCTGACTATACTGGTATCATATAGATTTCTTTTCACTAAGTTGTGGATTGTATACACACACACACACACACACGCACACACACACACACACACACACATATATATATATATATATATATATATATATATATATATAGTACATTTTTCTTCCACGCCTACCGGAGTATATTCCCTCCATGTTTTATACTCATGTGACATGCACAAGGTACAAGTATAATGTAATGAGTCCCTTTTTGGAGGGGGTTGTGATATTTCTTTTTGATACCGCTATGTACTACATAATGAATCAAGGTTGTGTTAAAATAGAAAGAAAAAGCTGCGTCGGACTGGAATCTATATCATGAGTAATATCCTTTCATTTATTTCGTCTTTTTCATTCACGCATTTTGCACTTAACCTCTGCCATTTCTGAGTTCTTATAACAATACACCGTATTAGTGTTTTATACTTCTGGCTATAATTGTATACAAAGGTGATGGTGATACCCACATTATTACTGTTACAATAGTGAAAAGAAATGACTCACAACTTTGTATTGATAAATTGTATTTTGATATTTTACCGATATGTGCATCGGTTACGGGTCGGAGAAGTAGACCGACCGCCATGTTGTTTTAGAACCAGGCTTTGCTTGTGGGGGTTGCGAGTTTGGCGGCCTACCTGCGACTCCATGTATTGTGTGTGTAGGTCAGGAGCCTTTCGGGTGATTTAAGCAACGATTAACTGAAGGTTTAATAACTGCAAGTTATTAGCATTATGTATTCGTTGTCTGTTTTTGCTCCTCTTGGAAAGGAAAGTCTCCCATAATTTGCATGTTCAAGGCATGCATTTGTATAGTACATTTTTCTTCCACGGCTACCGGTGTATACTCCCTCCATGTTTTAAACTCATGTGACATGCACAAGGTATAATGTATCCACATGAGTCCCTCTTTTGGAGGGGGTTGTGATATTTCTTTTGATACCGCTATCTACTACATAATGAATCTTACCATAAACTGTGATAATTAGATTTTAATAATTTAATTTCATATAATAGATTAAGAGAGGAGGGTGGGTTGGCTGTCGATATCTTCGAAAGAAATGTGTAGTTTGATATTTTTTGTCACTCTACTATCATTAGTGATGTGCTCTAAGGTAGAGCTAGTGATGTACATGCTTATTTTTTCGTTTGTCTCTGCATTGATGTTTAAATGTTTCATCCTTGTATTCATTGGCAACGCCAAATGTGCACATTTGCTCTTAAGGAAGGTCACATGTTTACAATTTTTAATTGAACGTACCGAAGTGTCACCCGCACAGGTTGAACCTATGCATCCCTATGTTCTCATATTTACCTATGGAAAATTGTTTCATACATTATCCCACCTAGTGTCACATTCCATTCGCATTTGCAGTGCCCCAGTACTTCTTAATTGTTCACATGTTATTCGCATTTCCGAGTTCCATGCATTCACGCTGGTGTATTTTTCCTCCTTCTTGCATAAACATGTTTTTCCAATGTCGGCATCAACTGTCCAGGTGCATGTATGTCTCAAAGACAAACATGTTTACGTGTCTTCTACCATTTTGTGTCCAGGTCAACGGCAATATGGCTTGTCCAACATTGCTGTACATTCTGTTACATTTCCCAACGAAAATAGGATGAATTGCTTTGAGTGTTATCACAATGAATATGAGTAATGCTTTTGTAGATGTTCGGTCATTGGAAGGTGAAAGTTCTGTAACCATTACAAATAATGACAACGGTGATAATTCTGACTTAAAATTTTTTTCAACCACAGAAACCGATGAATTAAAACTTGATTTTGATCCTAATGATATTCCACCTCACATGTTTTCTACAAGTTACTGCTTAAGATGTCATTACATTATCCAATTCGGACCCAAATCAAATCTTTTTTTCTCATTTTAATATCAGGAGTTTAAACCAACATTTTGATCAACTTCGCTTATTCATTGATGAATTACGATTCACATTTGGTGTCATCGGCCTCAGTGAAACATGGTTACAGGAGGTGTCTCCTTCTTCGCTGTTTCATATTGATAGATTCAAACTGATTACAAATAATAGACCGTGCAAGAAAGGAGGTGGTGTTGGTTTTTATGTAACAGAAAATTTAAACCATCGGTTATTAGAAGAGTTCAGTTTTATGACAGAATTTTTTGAAAGTATTTTCATTGAGATAAAAGTACCAAATAAAGGAAATGTAATTGTTGGAGAAATTTATAGGCCACCAAACTCTAATGTTACTGAATTCGGTGAATTAATCCACGGTATTTTGTCGAATAACTATTTCAAGAATAAATTATGTTTTCTTATGGGTGATTTTAATTTAAATCTTTTAAATTGTGATAATCATAATTGCCAAGAGTTTCTTAATCAACTGTTGTCTAAGTCTTTTATTCCTCTCATAAGAAGACCTACAAGAATCACCGACCTCTCTTCTACTTTAATAGATAATATATTTGTTAACAAGTCATTTTCTGATATTTCATCTGGTATTGTTGTTACGGATATCTCTGATCATTTTCCTGTGTATGCACTTATTGGTAGTATCCACCCTCTTGCTGACAGTGTGCAAAAAAAATCCGGTTTTCGTGTTATGTCAGACTCGAACCTGAATAGTTTTAGAGAAAGGTTGAAACTCGTTGATTGGTCGATTGTATATAATCAAAATGACGTAAATCTATCTTTTGATATTTTTATAGATATTTTGATAACTCAGCTTAATATTGCTATCCCTTGTCGTAAATTCTTTAACTCAAATCATAAAAAAGTACCCCGGCAGCCATGGGTTACAAAATCACTTTTAAAATCAATCAATAAGAAAAATAAACTTTATCATAAATATCGCAAAGTACCCACAGTTACAAATAAGTCCAGATATACTCAGTATCGTAATATCCTCACTTCTGCATTACGGTCAGCCAAACGGATGTATTTTATGAATCAATTCGACAAATGCAAATTTGATGTGAAGGGTACGTGGAGGGTGATAAACCGAGCGTTGAAACGTAATACCGATAATAACGTGCCTAGTTATATCCAAGAGGATGATGTTCGTATTGATGACCCCATAGATATAGCTGAAGTGTTTAATGATTTTTTTGTAAACATTGGGCCAAATCTGGCTGATAGAATTCCTGAAGCACAGCGAGAATTTCACTCTTTCCTGGGTAGTAGGAATATGGAATCTTTATTTTTTGTCCCAATTGTCGAAGATGAAATAATAAAGATTGTTGATAAGTTGAATAATAAAAAAAGTTCGGGATATGATGGAATCACAAACTTCTTGGTAAAAAATGTGATTCATGAAATAATCTCGCCTCTTACTTATATTTTCAATCAATCTTTGTCTACTGGTAAAGTTCCTCAAAAAATGAAAGTAGCTAGAGTTGTTCCCATTTTTAAAAAAGGGCGAAAAGACCTTGTCAATAATTATCGCCCCATTTCTCTTTTAACTTCTTTTTCAAAGATACTCGAAAGACTTGTGTATAAACGCACCCTTAATTTTTTTCTTCAGGCAAAAATATTTACTGAATCTCAATTTGGATTTCGGAAAAAACATAGTACAACTCACGCATTACTCAAGTTTATTGATAAGATAGCTCATGCTATAGATGATGTTTCTCACACTGTCGGTGTTTTCCTTGACTTCTCCAAGGCGTTTGATACAATAGACCATGACATTTTACTTTATAAGTTAAATCATTACGGAATTCGGGGAAGGGCGCTAGAATGGTTCACTGATTATTTAACGAATAGAAAACAATTTGTAAGTATTCACGGTCACGATTCCCAACCAAAACTGATTTCTTGTGGTGTTCCACAGGGTTCCTTATTAGGCCCACTTCTCTTTATTTTATATATTAATGATATCCAGAACTCCTCTAAGATTCTCTCCTTCGTTTGCTTTGCAGATGATACAAATTTGTTCTTCTCTCATCAAAATCCTGATGCGCTTATAAACATAATAAATAAAGAACTTGTTTCTGTCCAATCTTGGATTTTTGCGAACAAATTATCCTTAAACATTGATAAAACTCAGTATATGTTATTCAGTAATTCGCTACCTGTGTTACCTCTCTCTGTCAAGATAAACAACATTGATCTGTCACAGGTCAACAATACAAAATTTTTGGGTCTTCATATCGATAGTGATTTATCTTGGAGAACCCATGTTAATTATGTAAGCAGAATTATTGCTAGAAATACCGGGGTTCTTAACAAACTTAGCTATTATTTTCCAAGTAATATTCTACAGAGCATATATTCAACTTTGATATCTCCCTATCTCAACTATGGGATTCTGGCGTGGGGAAATGCTTCTAAAAACCTTATCGATTCGTTATTTCTTGTACAAAAACGAGCTGTTAGAATTGTTAACCACACTGGATATTTATCCCACACGAACGAACTTTTTGTAAGTAATAAAATTTTGAAAATTCCCGAGTTATTTTATTACAACGTCGGCCTGTTTATGTTTCAATTTTCAACTGGCCAATTACCAGACGTATTTTCCCAAATGTTTACAAGAAATTATACAGTTCATGATTATCCAACTCGTCAACGTTACGCATATCACCTTCCACGTACCCGAACAATTTTCGCGAAAAAAACCATTATGTTCGCTGGGCCCAAATATTGGAACGAACTCCCTATGGAACTTGTAAGTTGTACCACTGTAACCTCATTCAAACGAAAACTGAAGCAATATCTTCTTAGCAGCTACATTGTACGGCATGCATAGTGTATAGTTCTTGTTGCTCTTTACATGTTACCCCTTGTCTATCCCACCTTAGTCCGGCGGGATCCTAACCATGAACACTATTTTTGAACAGTCTGCCTGTTGCGCTGTTCATGCACCTATTGTTCCACTCGGTTGTCGAAACTCTCGCGCGTGACAGCTGTCGGTTACTATGGTCACACGGAATGCTTGGTTTTAGGACCCATGCTGGAATGTTACTCCTGAGCTTTCGGTATTGTTTACATTCACGACAAATCTCATTATCCCACCTTCTTGATACTCATGTATTTATGACATACAGTTACGCCATTTTCTATACTCTGCAACATACCCCTTGAATCTCTGCAGTTGTTGTTCACTGCTGCAACATGTGACCTTTCTGCTTTCTGCTTCTGTTTTTCTGTATTTTTATTTAGTGACATATATTTAATTGGATTTTTTGTTTTGTTTGTATTAATCGGTTTCCCCAGATATAGTTGGTCTTAAAAAACATCCGTACTTTAAACTTCCCCTAATCTGATTACTCACGGGACCTGCGGCTGTACAAGCTAATGCTTTTACGCAGGCCCCATCATATTTTTTCGCATTATGACCACAGTGTAATTCGCATGCATACAGACCTCGTGTTTATACCAAATCAAACTTCTGTACATTCTGATGAAGTCTCATCTGAATTATGTTTTGTATAATTTTCGTATTTATATACTTTATTGTGATATATGTGAGAAATATGAAAATAAATTGAAATGAAATGAAATGAAAATATATATATATATACATATATATATAATATTGTCGGGATGTTTTAAGTGATCCTTCCTCTTTTTGACTATGTGATGTGATTTAAACATTAATATTGAGAATTCTTGCCCTCATTTAAAGTACTCTCCATCTCTGATCTTCCAAGTCTTGCACTTCCCTCCACTTAATCACGGTAGACTGAGACAGATCAAATAGTTGGAAAGGCCATTTTTATCGGCATTGTTGTGTTTTATGTTTAATAGATACTTTATTTTCTGCAAATCAATATACATAAGGCATATAATAATGAACATACAGAATAAATTCAAAACAGAGTCGTTTGACCTGCATAAACAAAGATATAAAAGGTAATTAATGGTACTATATACAGTATGCATGTATATGCAGCGGGGATTACAACAACAATTATAATTATGGAGCAATTATGCAGAGGGTCGCCATTGTAAGCAAAGCTTGAAAAGATGGCCGGCCGGAGGGAAAGGTAGGGACGTATACTAGTTTCGTAACAATACAATACAATACAACACAATACAATACAATACAATACAATACAATACAATACAATACAATACAATACAAATTCTGCTGCGAAGATAGCAGGGGAAAATAAACTCTGATGTGTGATGGTGGTGGATGTAAGTGCAAGTGCTAGAATGTGCGCAAGGGCAGATATGCTGGAATGTAGAATAATAAAATTGGTTTGCTCGAAGAGGGAACGATATGCGATGTTGCTATTTGGGAGACCAACATTAATCATATGAATTATTTGTTTCTAATTCGTATTTGAAGTATACTGTAATAAAATGTGCTTCTTTAAGTTTGTTTTGAATGAAAACAAGGAGCCACATTGTTTCAACTCCTCATGAAGAGTGTTCCATGTATCCGGACCGTGATGTCTGATCGACTTTTGAGCAAGTAGAAGCTTTGGATTACTTAAATGAAAATCATGGGAACGACGGGTTGGGCATGAGTGAATATGGTCATTGGTTACTAAGACATTATGAAAAAATGGTAATAAATTTCGAGTGTGTTTATACATAAATATGGCAGTTAGGTATATAGGTATATCGCGGGCCTTTAGAGTTTTTAGGCGATAAAATATGGGATCAGTGTGAGCCAAAAAATTTGAGTGTGCGCATATACGAACAGCCTTTTTCTGAAGAATAAAAATTGTGTTAGTCTGCACATTTTAGACTACACATTAAGTAATTTCATCATATAGAAGCATCATACTTGCATAGAATATGTACATGAAAAGCAGAATTTATCTCTACAGCATTGAGTTGTTCTTTTAATGTCACAGAGTTTCACGATCTTCTAACTATACTGGAATCATATAGAAGAAATGTAAGATTGGTGATACAAAAATAAAAAAAAAGTTTGCATGAAAACATTTCTTTTTATACATATATTTACTATATTTTACTATATTTACTATATCTTACTATATATATATATATATATATATATATGTATATATATTCTCTGGATGTTTTAAGTGATCCTTCCTCTTTTTTACTATGTGATGTGATTTAAACATTAATATTGAGAATTCTTGCCCTCATTTAAAGTACTCTCCATCTCTGATCTTCCAAGTCTTGCACTTCCCTCCAGTTAATCACGGTAGACTGAGACAGATCAAATAGTTGGAAAGGCCATCTTTATCGGCATTCATCTCGGATGGCAGCCGGAGAGTCTTCCATCTCTTCTCTTCTCTCACACGAGGGGATAGCTGGCTTTGGTGGCTATACCACACTGGTTGTTCTTGTTCCTTGACATCCAGACGTAGCCATTCATCCCCCAGCTTTTGCCCCAGCTGTGATGGAAAATAATGATACAGTCTTTATATCACCTGTAACATATCAGTGTTTCTACTGATTCACCAGAGGGCCTAATCATCATAATTACTCCCATTATAATTTCCAGAATTGCTATATACACATATCTATGTGCCTGTTTGAAGAAGGACACTTCCAATTAAGGAGAAGAAGAAGAAGAAGAAGAAGAAGAAGAAGAAGAAGAAGAATATTGTCCAAGAGTGACCTAATCGGGAGGTTTCGAAACTAGGATTTGCTATTTGGAGATTATAAGCTTTAATCACTTTACCACTGTGCTCCCAGATGATATGTAGTCGTATACGGAAGCTCAGCTGCAATTTCGATTTCATTTTGTATTCAATTTATTATTTCATAATTTATTCTAAAGTATACTATAAATATAGGAAAACAAACAAATGTAAATATTATGTTTGAAACAGTAAGAAGTGAGACTAACTTCAAGATGACAATTTGAAATAGAGAGATATGATGGAACCCGCAGGGAAGGAAACAAATTAAATAGCAAGGAGAAGGGATAAGTACTTGCTCCTGACGAAAGCAAATTATCCATTTTTCTCTTTGACTGATAGGATACACTGCATCTTTAACATCATAGTTATTTGTAATTTTCAAAACAGTGCTACTTTTCACAGAGAAAATTGGTTGCACACTAGGAAATCGGGACATTAATAATTCATCCTCAAAGGGGGACATCGATGCGTATGATGTCAAGAAGTGACGTCACCTGTTCTTGACGATCCAGTAGTCGTCGCCGTTGTCGGAGGAGTAGCCAACGGCGAGCACGCCGTGAGAGAGTATCTCCGAGTTGCAGTTGGGTTCGTTGTAAACTCCTGTCGTCATGAGGACAAAATCAGCTCTGTTATTCAATTTTTGTGCTTTGTTTTTGTTTTTTTTTTTCAAATGATTTGGCGGCAGGCAAGCAACGGGGCACGCAATCGTCACTGCCCACGTCACTGTCATTCTCTTTCACATTTCGGTAACGACCTATTTTCCCTACGATAGACCCTTTTCGCACCGGGGGGGGGGGGGGGGGTTATGAATTGGCTTTGTCTAGTGCAGTGCCGTACGGCACTGGTCTCGTGTCGTGCCATGCGCCACCAACGGTTATGGTATGACGAGGATCAGGCATTTCATTAGCACATCTCATAATAAAAGGTTCAATATACTCCATGTGCACAGTTTTGGTAAATTCAATTGTTCGAAGACGTCCGCCCATTGAATTCTCAGTGGATATATCAAATTCTGCAGACAGATGTCGTTCCTATATTCTTTCTAAAAAGAAAGAAATATTTGTATTTTGCTTCAGTATGGAGCAGCATAAGGATTAATTTGTAACTATCAATACAATTTACAAGTGTTTATAATTTTGATTGAATTGGGTTTGTTCTGTAAGATAATGTTTCTTTATCTTGCAAAGTTATAACTTTTTTTCATCACTGCCACCTCTCTCCTTACAAATTAATTTTACAATTCATTTAGAAGAGACGACTAAAAACTGAAATCACAAGGTTACGACCAATTGATGTCACGGAAGGGGGGGGGGGGAGAGGGAGTGGCACCAGAGGCTACCATACCTGACTCGTAGTGCTGGAAAGAGCTGTGAGTGGCATCAATGGCCAGTGAAATGGGTCCCACCGTAGCGACAGCTGTCTTCAGTGCGTTTTCGTTACCAGATTCGATGTCCGTGAAGCCAGTGCAGGTCGCCCCCACGTTCGACTTGCTGAAGTGGCATTGACCATCCTATTGTAAGGAGAACGTAGACGTGGGAAAAGCAAAACCCTTAATCCAATTGCAGAGTTTATTGTTTTGGGTATTAAACAAAAATGTTAATTAATATCCACTTCACGGACAATACTGAGAGTACGCAAAGTGACAAAAGACAGTTTCGATGATGACATAAGACAAAAAGTGAGGAAGTATTTTTTTGATAATTCTGCCCTATTATTGAGTGCAAATAAAGGTTAGATTGAATGGTACTCACCTTGGCCTTGTACGGATAACTCTCCTCGGTATCGATACCATTGTGATCTATTACGTATTGGAAGGCGTTGTCCATCAAACCGCCGATGCATCCACCGTTGCCCTCGGGTCCAGAACAGTCCACTAGGTTCTGCTCACTGAGACTGACCAACTTACCAGTCTTCTTGAAGTGCTGCCCCTCCAGGGAGCCGGTGGCGCTGAAAGCCCAGCAGGACCCGCAATCTTCCTGGAAGGAAATTTTAAAAAAGCGCCTTCTCATTATTGTAGATGTTTGTTTGTAGGAGAAACCATTAGAATTATTTTCATTTTCCTTTGGCAGTATCAATGGGAATATAAATATTCAAAAAAAAAAAATCCTCTGCTGAAAAGTGGCATCCGTTCCCAGAATGCAGCCCTTTGTTCTTCAGACCGCTGAATAATATCCATTTGGTCTATTTTTGGTCTAACACCAATTTATATCATCAAATACCGATTTGGTCTATTATGAGTTGGTCTAATTCCATTTTGTCTATTCATCAAATGGTCTAAAATAAAACCAAATTTGTCCAATATAAATTTGGTGTCCAGTTGGTCTAGCCTCTGTCTATCATCATTTAGTCTATACCCATTTAGTCTAATAACCATTGATCTTATTGTCATTTGGTCTAATAGCCAGCCTCCTGGTCTAATCAGGTACCATTTGGTCCAATCATGGTTTTGTCTATATGACCAACTGGGCTTTTTTTTTGGGGGGGGGGGAGCCCTTCTTATTTCATTTCAAAGAGGCTATCGTTTTTATCCAAATAAATATCGCCATTTAACCAAATGGCTATTATTAGACGAATTGACTGTAGACCAAATAGTAATCAAACCAAATAACAATTAGACCAAACAGTAATTGGACGAAATGATGACTAGACCAACTGGTTATTAGACCAACTGATATTAAACAGTCTATTAGACCAACTGGTTGTAGACCAAGTGGTAATAGAGTGTAAACTTATCCGGACGATAGCCTCTTTGAAATGGTTGTTTGAAGGTTAAATATACATTAAAAACTCGTCTTTTAATATTACATGAGAAAAAGTACCAACGCACCCTTTCGGCAAAACCGGGGGGCTTTGGACGAAGGGTGGGGTTCCAGTCAACGCGACGCGACCCAACGCTCCCAACGCACCCTTTCGGCAAAACAGGGGGGGAGGGGGGGTCTTTGGACGAAGGGTGGTGTTCCCTCGCGACGCGCCACCACCCAACCCACCCTTTTGGCACAAGCCGTTTTGGCTGGGGCGCCAAGTGTCGCATGGCCTATTTCGTAACGAAATGAACATGTCGTCGACGAAATGACTGATTTCGTGACGAAATAGGCCATGCGACACTTGGCGCCCCTTACAAAACTATGGTCTTTGTCCATGGTTTAAACTATGGACAAAGATTGTACCACCTTCGTGAATTCGGGTCTCTGTGACGGATTACATAACTATGGCGATTATGCTGTCCTGTGCATTCTTGCTGGAAGTATAGATTTGTTTACATGCCAGGTACCCTGTTTACCACGTGAATCTTTTTCTTTTCCTTTTTGTTGCTATAAATTATAGCAACATTTTATGGATTCTCAATAGGGCAAATTAGATTGCAGTGAGATATACACTCTCACCTCTAACCGAAGAGATTCTAAGCGAGCACTTGCAAGAATTGAGAGAAAGGGGGAGGGGAAGGGGCGGGGGAGGGGGAGGGAGAGAGAGAGAGAGAGAGAAGCAGACAGACATACAGAGACAACAAGAGACAATTCTCAGTCAAACAAAATTATTATTCCAATTTTATTTGACTATGAACATATACAAGAGGTATACGATATAGCTTTTTCATTGCAAGTAATGCTCTTTAAAAAAGCATGGCAACGCCATCATAACTGCCTTTTCCTTGGTCATTTGACGCTCCTTGCAGGTGAAGAAGGATATAATGTGCTGCATAAACATTTTATCTAGGGACATAGTACTAGTAATAGACACACTGTTCGCATCCAACAGATTAAGTTGAATGTGAATTCAGCCGAGACGCAAATAGATATTTACATCCACACATACAATAATGTCTAAAACTTACCTGGTTCTTCACGTTTGTGACGTATCCTTTGGTGCGCCAATCAACAGAGTCCGGAATTTGAACATTCTCGGGGGCCAGAAAAACGGAAGCAGATTTTGCCTTGCTGGTAATGTTGCGTCGGTATCCATTCATTAGTCCCACAAACTCTTGATTTTGCTGTCAAAATAGAAGCAAGTTTATCGTCAACAGCGTGCAAATACAAAATTGTTATATAATATGTAACATTATTCCACATTAACATGTAATATAATATTATTTTACATTCATTGTGTAAGGACAAGTAAATCAACTACTAAAAAATGGTTCGGCAAAAATGGATATCTTGGCCAAAACATTCGGTAAGATATCTGGTTTGGTTTGAGTAACCATGCAAGTAAAGCGGGCCCACAGCCTATACAAGTTTTCCTTTTTGGTGGGTCCGTCCATTTTTCGAAATTTGCCTATTGGTTACTTCCCTCCGATCACTTTAGTTTTCATGACATGACAAGGTTCCACAATTATTATACACTCTTTTCATTTCACATACTTTTACATACCGTATTTTCTGTTATCAAAGAAAGTGATGTCTATACGTTTTTGTCGAAAAATGAAATAAAAACATTGAATTGAAGCAATTAAGTGTCAGAGTGTAATCAATAATGAGTTTTATCTTGCTATTTGAAATCGTTAAATCTGATTTTGAATCCTTCCAGCAATATCAGTATATTGGCGTAAAGTGCACTTCAGCAAATTGATACACTGTATTTGGAGAATACATCACTGTCGTGTTCATGTATCATTCACTTCATATAAGAGAATGCAAAATAGAAATATCAACTTCAGTCGTGTTTTTTTTTTTCGAGAACATGTTTCAAAATAAAATATATATTTATAATCTTTCACAATAATAGTCTTCGTATAGGTCTCAATTTTTGATAACGATAGCCTTGTGTTAGTTCCTTTTGTTGAGCTAAATACAATACCTATCAGAAAGACACAACGAACTGAAGGAATACTGGTAGATTTTTAACGTGGATAATGTACGTGTTACAATTCATAGTGATCTGCACAACATAGAATTGCTGTACAACTTCGTACGTACTTCCTCCTCCTTTCTCACCAGGCGGGTCTCATGTCCCCTAATTACTTATGCATCAGTAACCTTGGTTATTTTTTTTTTCTTTAATGTTCACTTCTATACATTCCCATTGTAAAAAATCCCATGCTTATACATTTTATTTTATGGCGCAAAAATCTATTGAAGTCAATCACAGCTCACTGCGCAGAATTTCTGCCTTTTATTACTTTATTCAACAAAAGGTGCACTTACGTCAGCACACCAAAATAACTTCAACTAAACAATAAGCCTTACAGTCATATCGAGAGATATGATGTGAATTGTGCACAAAGGTCAAAGGGTTATCATGGAACAACAAAGTGGCGTCACATGATCGCTCCCAAAGAAATCACTGTTTGCATTGTCAAGATCGGCGTCCATGTTCAGCCTCGTGACTGTGGCGGCCAGGGAACTTTGTGCACACTTAATGTACAAACACGACACCCCATATGCCTTACGTCAGTAGGAAGAGATTTGTATTTTTGTGTATTGTAGTAACCTATCTGGCTATAGTAAGAGATGTATATTTGATAATATCTTATAGTTATCACAAAATTCTCTCCAAAGTGCTTTCAATGAAATAAAAACGTATTTCCAAAAAATCGAATCCTTTCACGACGTTATTCTACTAGACAAACCAATGGACTTCATCTTCATCTCCTTAGAACATTGTTAACCCAGAATATCTTTATTCACACTGATACTCGATTATATGAAACACATCTTGAGAAGGATATCAAATATACCCGTATACACTCAATTCTTTGAACAGCAAGCTCATGAGGAAAAGGTATCTTTTTCTTCTAATGGTGTGAGATATTGTTATTTTTATGAGTAGACCCCTGTATAAGCATTTGCATTCCATGCATGTACACGTACATTTCGCAAATACATTTTTCAGCATTTCAAAATTCTGCATGTTTCAGCTCCCTGTCTGATCCCTGACCTCAACTCGCCGACTATAGAGCATGATGTACACTGTACATAAAATGTAAAAATATAAAAATAATAAACGTTGCGATTCTGCCTCTCCTCTTTACCTGAAACTCTCACAGCTGTTCAGTGATAGAACATAGTTTTTATTTCGTGACTTAAAGTCTCCCTAAATCGATGACATGCTGACTTCTATACAACACCCATGCAAATAAGTCTACAGCTAGGAAATACATGGATTTTAATCAATCAAAATTCGTATATTGAATTCTATTTTTTTTTCTGTACCAACTAAGCTCCATAGCCTTTAAAAAAACAAAACTTGCTTTAGAAACAATGATAATGATAACAACAAAGAAATCTTGATGTCATCAACAATAAATCAATGCCTCACGTTATCCTCCTCTTTTCTTTTCTTTCTTTCCTATTTAGGATGAGAGTGTGATGAGGAATACAAACTATAAGGTATTAAACGACTCTGAAAAGACTAAAGAGCTCTTGCAAACAGCGAGGTGTGTATCATAATATCCACCCTGTCCTACCACCATGCAAAATACATTCAACTAAAGCGGGCATGAAAACCGATAGAGATTGGTTGTCAAACCAGAAGTCGAGGAAATTAGGAAGTTTTAATTGTCCCATGACTATAAACATATTTGAATGAATCAAAATTATTGACATTGAAATAGCATTCGAGCATTTGATGCAGGCATATTATAATAATCTGGCTTTTACACAAAATGTCCAATCAAAATTATTGACATTGAAATAACATTCGAGCATTTGATGCAGGCATATTATAATAATCTGGCTTTTACACAAAATGTCCAATCAAAATTCGGTCAAAAGAGACAGAAATCAATTCTGAATGGGTCGTCTCACCAAGTCGGCGTATTCGTTAATGCCAAGCTTGAAGGTGAATTCACCGAGGTCGTATCGGATGTTGTGCTTGGTGATGTACGCTAGGTTATCCTGCCAGATCGAAGATCTCTTCGACTCCTCGAAGTCGTCGGCGTAGGCCTTGCCATACTTCAGCTTCCAAGCCGCCCATTCCTCCTCAAAGGCTCCGAACACGCCCATGAGACAGGCGGACAGGATAAATGCACTCAGGTTTTTCATTGTGAGGGCCTTAATATCTGACAACAGAAATTATCTTTACCGACTTATTTCAATCATACATACATTGTTATGAGGACTCGATAACTAATTTCTTTTATGTGGTCTCCCGTTCGGGACACTAAAATCTTAAAATCTGAATTTTTGTTGGCCTAAGAACGAAAGATATTGACCCGATCGAGCCACCAAATGATAGACTTTATGAAAATTTGATAGCCCGACATCATTTTTAATGGCCCCCTGACTATTAATGTCGAACCCTGCATACATACACACATACAAATACCTTAACACACTTATGATACTGATACATACAAACACGTGCATACATTATACAATGCCATAAGAACAGAAATTCTTTGATATGGAGATAATAGCTATCAAAACGAAATGATTGTTACATAATCAAATTTATGCTGTAGCAAAGAATACATAGTATAGAAATCTCTTTCATAGAACTCTCCTTTCAGGTATTCTGCAGGAAGTACTTTTGACTCTTCGGGGAGGGAGTGCATGTCTATTGTTCATCCATAATTTTCCCCCCAAGTTTCCACAGTATAGACTATATACTCATTGTATCATGCTATAGACGTATTAGTTACGCGGAGAAAAGGGTGTAATAACTGCTACAATTCTGTTAAAGCAGAATGCACACAGGCAGAAATTGTTCGATTTAAACGTCACACTTCCTTATTATTTGGAATTGGTGGATATGATGCAGTTTCAACATCCTTACTATCAGACGAACCTTAAAAAACACGTCGGCTTTCACCTTTCTCGATTCATGCAGTCTAAATCACTGACTGATTATTTTCATTGAAGCTTGTTTAATGGGGTTTTATGACGGATGGCTAGCTGTTTGCAGATTCTGTTTAGTTGCGTTGATGGATAATTGAGTTTATGGCAACTACAATCATCAATCAAACATATCATAAATGTATAAAGCAGTTTTCTCAGTTCTGCTAAGCAAGGAAACTATAACATCTTGGCTTATTGGAAATGCACAGTTCAGCTAATGCACAATCAAGGAAGTGTAAACTTACCAAGACTCGTGTGTTGACAAGGGAGACTGCGTATCAAATGCCACCGGCGAGGTTCCCGACGCAGTTTTAAAGAAACTTGTCACAATGCAACTGCATTGTTTGGCTACACCACAGAACCCACATAAAGTGTGATCAAGTAGGCCTACTCATTTGTTTGAAATCACGCTATACATCAGCTTGCAACATTGTGATACCAGGGAGCCAAGATAATTATATCAGGTAATGAATTACAGAAACAAAAAAACTAATTGCGACCACGGGTTTTGATAGGTAAATATTGACCAATTCTTCCTACAAGGCTCTTTTTTTTTGGGGGGGGGGGGGGGGTCAAAATTTCAATGACTCATGTCTATTCCTTTGTACCAGGCCATGTTTACACCGAATGTTCCTTTATTATGAAATGTGGGTGTGGTACAAGTGTGCTCTTTTCTTTCCTTGCATTTTTTTTTTTTTTACATCTGAAAAGGTTCCTCAAACAACCAAAGTGAAAACACATAGACTGCAGCCTATATACTCTAAGGCAGTGTATGCACATAACGAAAAGTATTTCATTGGGTTACCAAATTCTATAGGAAAGACGATATTGGTTATTGAGAAATGATAGAAAGAAAGGAAGTGTATAAGGAAATGTTTAATCTGTAAAAGTATATAATTATATAAGGAAAAGTATCACGAATGGATTGAGAGAGAAGCCCGTTGAGGAAAGAATGCTTAGATTGCGGAGGTTCATTTTTATAATGACTAACCACATTTACTTGTGTTAAAGTGAAATGGTTCTCACATCAATTCCATGTACAACGATTACCTAACTGTATTATATAGTCCTCTTTGAAAGTCACAATATAGATATTCAAGACGTGTGTAATTTGTGATTTCATTAAACAAATAATGTCCTTTCGTTAGGTACTGAATGGGATAAACTATGTCACAGAGGGACATACTATATTGAAAGAAAGCTCTCTACACGTCAGCCTTTTCCACGTTTGCTTGAAGAAGGTTTGAAGAAGCAAGATGATGCCGTGGACAAGACAACGGACTCTTAAACGCGAGGTTTCTGGTTCGGGTGAGCTGTGGAGGTACAGATAGCGGATTGCAAGACAATTTATTCTCAAGGCCTTGTCCATCGGAGGGTACTGTAAGTCGTCCGTCCCGTGGAGATGTCTCAGAAGTATTTACAAACGGTGCTTCCTTTATTGGTGGCAGGTGGACTTTTTACAAACACACACACGCACACACGCACACACACACATACACACACAGACACAGACACAGACACACACACGCATACACAAAGTATCATTTCATTTAAACCATTATTTATTGGATAGTTCTCATCCATAGCAAAAGCATCACCAATAAGGTGAAAATAGTATCAGGCAAAATATTCTTTGTGTATTCCAAAGAAATGTAGTAAATTGATTCAAGTTTTGTTTTGTTGTTATTTTTTTAAGACAGAAGATCGCCCTCACTTTTTATAACTGTATTGTCGTGACCCAAAATCTTGTTACTGACTTTTCTCTAATCAATGCCATAACTTGATTCAATATCATAGATTCTAACATCAGCACACAATGTCATCATAGCAAAAAATAAGAAATAATACAAAATCTAAGATCGCTACGACATTCTTATACTGGTTCCGGCTCTTATTTGAGATGGATATCATGGAACCCATTTACTCATATCCTATACGGTAACATTATCATGTATATAGTAACAGGTAATAAACTACAGTGTACATGCTAGTTCACACTTGCCTTTCCGCCTTGGCAAGCTTTAACGAGTCACCCTATATCCTTTCCTATTTCTTGTCATCAACAAGACACCTAGAAAATGGCGTGTGAGTCACCCTTCTCCTTATTTGGTCCCAAATAATCCAAAATACTTGATACAGTATACAAAGCAGAAACGATTCTTTTTTTCTCTTTTTTATTGGCTTTTGCTTTTGCCTTTTTTTTCTACAATGATCCCCCTCTCTCTGTCTCTCTCTTAATAGATATCATGTATAGGTCTCTTTCGTTCGACGCAGAAGAACGAAAAATGGCTATCATTGTTGCTGTTTGCATCAGATTTGAATAATTTCTACCTTTCTCGAATACTTTCTGAGGGTACACTGTTGTGTTGGGGTATTCCCCCTAAATTTAGAGTGTTTCTAATTTTTTTATTAGTACATTGTATTCTTGTACAAGTCGTTTTGACGTAGTCTTTTCTGCGAGTGTACATCAAAGAAAATATTGACCGTTCCATTGCTGTTGCACACAACTTCACTTTTGGCAAGCTAGTGTTAATGTACGACAGCCTGTCACAGATTAATATTTATGACGAATTGATGCAACTTTTTTTCAAATTCATTTGAAGAAAAGATATGAAATGATATAAAACAAATTTGAATTGAGTCTAAAATCACTTTACCTTATGAGAATGACTCGATTCCAAACTTCTACATGAATTTCAATGGAAACGCTTGGAAATAATTCTATTAGGTTGTTGACCTTTGGTTCTAATATACAAAATTGTTGGTTCATTTTATTTTCATTGAAAGCGATGCATGGTGATTAATAGATGCACCCACCGGTTGATGCATGGCGTCTTAGGACTTCTACAGTCAGGAGTCCTCGAGTCCTCACACCAAGGGATAGCTGGCCATAGTAGCAATGCCGCACTGGTTGTTATTGTTTCTTGACATCCAAACGTAGCCATTTATTCCCCAGTTTGTGCCCCAGCTGTATAAAAAAGCAAAAGCAAAAACAGAACTTCGAAATATCAGAGTGTTAATGGTATCGTGATTTCAATGATAAATGACAATTTCTTTTTAGAAGTTTGCTGACATAAAATGAAAATACATTACAATGCTGACATAATACAGACATATGAGTTACGAAAGATACTTATGACAAGACACCATTATCCCAAAATCACACATTTGGCTGTTGTAAATGTACATACGTGTAATACATAATTTCATTTCATTT
The DNA here is from genome assembly GCA_033980235.1 of Diadema setosum. Taxonomy (NCBI): domain Eukaryota; kingdom Metazoa; phylum Echinodermata; class Echinoidea; order Diadematoida; family Diadematidae; genus Diadema; species Diadema setosum. Next base: position 7,211,949 of record CM067067.1, read on the forward strand.
CATTTCATTTCATTTCATTTATTTCATTCCTTCTTTCTTTTTCGTCAAACATAACACGAAATGTATCAGAAGATATAACATAACATAGGCATGTATTCGACTTTACATGGTAGATAATGGTTAACAAATACGAAATTATACATGCATACCGGCAAAATACAAAGTTATGTTTGGAGGAAAAAAAAGAGAAAGAACTGAGAGGTTCACTGAAAAGCATGCTTGTAAATTGTGAACCACTCAAAGGATTCTTGTGAATACATTAAACTTTTTTTTAAACAAAGACAGGAGAGAACAAGACAGTAGAAACACAAGGACATTACATGACTTTACAGTAGGGTATACCATGACAGTAATAAAACACAAAAGAATAATGGAAAGAAAGGAGAGAAAGAAAAAGGAAATGAAAGGAAAAGCCAACACGCTGAACATCGGGATCAGAAGAAGATGAAGATAAGAAGAAGAAGAAGATAATGATGTTTATGCTTTTATCAGAAAAAAAAAAACAAACATTGCCTGAAGCAGGTCCGGTGCTGAAATTAAATAAACTGAAATGAATTTGACACGTAACACCCGAAGCAGTGGAGGGGAACATCACGATTTTTTTCTGTTTTCACAAAAAAGAAGAAAAAATAAGCAAATTCACCGTGCTTCTGACGCTACGAAATAATCAGAATATGCTGATTGCATTGTAAAATACATGGACTGTAGCCATCAATCCATCTAAAAATTTATCATATCATAAAACAATTAGAATCTGTTCTTGTTGTAAAAACAAAAATGATTTTTAGTTCAAGTTCAAGTTCAATCATGGTTTATTTCCAATCAACGAAAATCAAAACGTAATACAAAGTATACATATCATAAAATGATATTGTCTACACTTTTACAAAAGGTTCATGTAATATACGAAATAAATTATATACATCAACATATGTACAATAATCAGAAGGAACGATGCGTATACATGTATACTTCGCGAGTTTTCAGAAAATAACTTCAATTTTGGAAAATAGCGATCCACAAAAAAGCTAAGCTTGTAGGACGTGGATCCCTAGATAATTGATGAGTAAGCAATATATTATTCAAGTTTGTTTTATTATTTTCTTACAGCATTTATATTGAATATAGATTACTTAAGTCGTTTGTAAAAATATAGCTATACGCTGGCTTCGACAATAATAGGAAATAAGTATCAATGCTAATGCCCAGACGGTGTTTTTGAACTGGTGTACCGGGAAAATATAAGAAGGACGACACACTCGTACAGACATTCAGTTACCCACACACATATACGACGCGAGACAGTACCGAGAAGAGAGAAGACGGTGACAATACAAGTCTACGAGGAACAAAAGACAGGAAGGAAGAGGAAAGAAGAATAAAGAGAGAAGAGAGGTCTGCATACAGAACACGCCAAGTGCTGCGACATCAGGACAGGTGAAACCTCAAGCATAAATTAAAACAATTAATTCAGATTATCTAGAATTATAAGTACATAACAAATGTTTTCTGAATTTGTATTTAAATGTGAGGAATGAGGGTAGGTCTTTTAAGCTATTATCTAGATTATTCCAAAGTCTGGGTCCGGTATACAGAAATGTATTTTGGGCATGTACGGTTCTCATGAATGGAAGATGGAATTCGTTGGATCGTCGCGTAGGATAGTTATGTACATGACTGTTTCGATGAAAAGAGTCGTGAAATATTTTGGGCAAAATGTTGCTGTTATAATTGAACATGAATTGACCAAGTTGAAACACTTACAAATCTTTTATTTTTAGTATTTTGTGGTAAAAAACAAAGGATCTGTATGTTCTCGCGTAGTTAGGTTAAAAACAGTTCTGAGCGCTTTCTTTTGGAACAAAAAAAAGTTTATCAAGTAATATCTGATATGTATTACCCCAATCAAGAATCCCGTAGTTTAGATACGGTAGTATCAAACTAGAGTAAAGAGTTAATAATGCATATGAAGGAAGATAATATTTTAATCTGTTCATTACGCCAATGTTTCGTGAAATAGTTTTACATATGCTATCAATATGATTCCTCCATGAAAGCTTGTTATCAACGCAAACACCAAGAAATTTAAAAGTAGAAACTTCTTCTAGGGGAGTAGTATCAAATGATATATTGCCCGGGAGGCTATCTAAAGAGTTACTAAAAAGCATAAATTTTGTTTTTTGAATATTAAGTGACAATTTATTTGCGTATATCCATTGTATAACATTTTTTAATTCTTCGTTTACTGTTCTTGCTAAGATATTTGGGTCGGGATGGGAAAAGAAAAGGTTAGAGTCATCCGCGAATAATATGAATGATAGTTTCTCCGAGGATCTATTAAAATCATTGATATAAATAATGAATAACAACGGGCCTAGTAAGCTCCCTTGTGGGACACCACATGTTATCGTTTTATTTTGAGAATCAAAGCCATTGACATGTACAAATTGGGATCTATTTGATAGGTAACTCGTGAACCACTCCAAGGCCTTTCCACGTATGCCATAATGGGATAATTTTGCGAGAAGTATTCCATGGTTAATCGTGTCAAAGGCCTTGGAGAAGTCCAAGAAAATACCTATCGTGTGTGAAAATGTGTCAAGTGCGTGTGTGACTTTGTCGATGAGGGCGAGTAATGCGTGTGTTGTGCTGTGGTTTTCCCTGAATCCAAATTGAAAATTTGTTAAAATATGTCACAGGTTTTAAGAAAACGTACTGTCCGGATGTAAACTATTTTTTCAAGAATCTTGGAGATAGAAGATAATAAAGATATAGGTCTATAATTGTTGACATCATCCTTCTCCCCTTTCTTGAAAATAGGAATTACTTTCGCAATTTTCATGCTATTTGGCACATAGCCAGTTGTAAGCGATGAATTGATAATATGTACTAAGGGATCCACTATTTGAGGAATTATGTTTTTTATCAGGTGGTTATCGATTCCGTCGTGGCCAGGACTTTTTCCTTCTTTCAAATTGGCAACAATCCTTTCTATTTCTTCTTTATATGTAGGGTCAAAAAATATAGTTTTGGAGTTAGGTGTATCTAAAAAATCAGTAAAAGTTTTACTAGAAAGAGGAATATTTTGAGAAAGATTTTGTCCAATTGAAGAGAAGAAGTCATTAAAAATTTCAGCCATGCCAGCGGGAGTGTTGCTGGAGGCATCGCCCCATCGAACTTCAGTAATATTGGATGAATTGTTAGGTGTATTCATAGCATCTTTTAATATTTTCCATGTGTTTTTAATATCATTTTAATATTTATTTATCTGATTTACATAAAAGTTTTTCTTCCGCGTACGTAATAATGTGGTGAGTGCGTTTTTATATGAAACATATTTTTTCTTATTTTTTTCAGTAGGATTGCATCTGTATTTATAAAATAAATTATTTTTTCTATTTATAGATCGTAATATGGACTGGGTTATCCACGGGAGTTTTGGAATTTGCTTATATCTATCTTTTATGTTCCGCTGCGGAATATGGTTATCGATTTCGGAGGTAATAGTAGATATGAAGTAGTCATAAGACAAATTGACATCGGTGGTGTTGTATACAAAGGACCAGTCGATTTCTTTGAGGCTGTTTTGGACACTTGTAAGCTTATCTGCAGTAATCTTACGTCGCTTGTGATAGTTACTTTGTTTAGTCAGTTTAATTGGAACCTGGGCAAATATAGGATAATGGTCAGTGGTGTCTGAGAGGACGATACCAGACTCAGGAAGTGGAAGAACGTTAGAAAAAATGTTGTCTATGAGGGTAGCCGATTGACTGGCGACACGGGTAGGCTTGGAAATTAATGGTAAAAACGAAGCAGACATTAATGTTTCCATAAATTCTTGTGGGTTGTTTCGGGAATTACATTTCATGAGATCAATATTAAAATCGCCCATTAAAAAATGTATCTTTGTTAAGTATAATGGGATTTTGTACTAAATCCTGCATATATGTCAGAAAATCATTCAAATTCGACCGAGGGGGTCTGTAAATTACGCCAATCACAATGTTTTTTTCCATGTGGATTTATCAATTCAATAAAAAGGGATTCGAGTTTATCGTTCATAACACTGATCTCCTCATGTATAATATATTAAATTTTTTTCGAGATGTACAAACCAACTCCACCACCGACTTTGTTGTTTCTATTTCTAAATACAAATTCTAATCCGGGTAAAGAAAACAAATGACTGATATTGGAGTTCAACCATGTTTCTGTTAGCCCTATGATGGAGCAAGATTTTTGATCTGGGTTTTCTAGGAGTAAACGCAACTTGTCAAAGTTTCTGTTGATACTGCGTATGTTAAAGTGAGTTAACAACAATGTTTCATTGACTGTATTCATAATACGATTCTTATATTGATTTTCAGTCAAATAAACACATGATGGACTCTGAACTGGATCATTTGAGTCGAAATTATATTCAAATTCTTGTGCTGAGGTATTGTATTTATTGGATATATAATCTTCATACAAACTGGAAGTAATATTTGCACATATTTTGCACAGCACATTCAATGCCACTAATTTTTGAAGTTCAATTCTTCCTAATCAATTCAAAATTGTGAAGTCAAAAGTCACAATCAACATGATAAATGACCAACGGTTCAATTCATTTATTGGTCAAGTACACATGAAAAGCTCCAATTCAGTAACTCATTGCCTTCACAGAATCGCTGTCAAGGTGAAACATACGAACTTATTACGTTCGAGTAATTTAACACACGACCTTTTTAAGTTTCATGTTCTGACAACACGTATGTTCTCCATTATTGAATAAATTACAATCAATCATTTTTTTTTGAGAGAGAGAGAAAGAGATAAAGGCTTTAACATCTGTCATCTAAAATGAGTGGAAAGGAGTATGACGTTCAGTTCAGTTATTTCTTTTCTTTTGATTTTCTCAATAATCACATAATCACCAACATAAACATAATCAATAACATAATATGCACAGTATACCTGAAAGTAAATTGATTAATTATTGCAACATCAGTAATCAATAAAGGGGAAGGTGGGGGGGGGGGGGGAGTACATTACACTTTAGAAGGGAATTATGCAAATAAACCATATAGTAATTGGTGCCCTGCATAGTCCTTGGGCTCCGTAGATGGCTATTCGTTCTGCACACCAAGGACAGAAAATGTTACAAACTGTGACATTTTACTCTGCACCTAGTAGTTACCCACCAGTTCCTGACAATGTAGTATTCCTCGCCCTGAGCGGTGCTATTGTAGCCCACAACCAGGACGGCATGATCCACAGAGGTAGAGCTACAGTTAGGCTCGTTGTAGACACCTGAAGACGAAAATTGACTATAATTATTTACATACATACACACACGCACGCGCGCACACACACACACATATATATATATATATATATATATATATATATATATATATATATATATATTTACGTGTATATGACATATGAGAAAGGAAATCGGTGCGTAGCTTTGACATCAATATTCCTCTTACTGTTCCTCCTTTTCGGAATATATGACATAATTCACTATATATACGTTTTAAACAATTTAACCAGGCAATATTACAATGTCACAACACCTACATATATATATATATATATATATATATATATATATATTCCATAATTTGATTTGACGTTATTTGATTTATTTCTGCATTTTTCACAAAGTATATACAGCATAACAAACAATTTTCCAATACTATACATCTTATCCAACACAAGATGAATAGAAATACAATCATAATGTACCAATAATGAAATATTGTATAGGTGAATTATAATCATACAAAAACAAATGGAAAATTATTGATTAATCAATCGAGTTAATACAGGCAAAATGCAGGAGACTGTCATCTTAAGCTAAGCTTGAATTTGATAGCTGCCTCTGGAAAACCATATGGCTTATATTTCTCTACAAATCATTTAATGCATATCAAAATGTGTAACCGAATAGGGTTTACTATAGCTACAAAATGCATCAATGCAATGGTGAGTTAGGGTGCAAGTGCGTATGTGAAGATTTGTTATTTTATGGGAAAAAATTCTGTGTAGATAAATTTTCATACAGAAAAAAATGATATACTTCAACCATCATAATTATGTGCGTATTATGTATGGACACGAATCATGTAATATATCTTTAAAATGTCGTTATATCAATTTGTCATTACATCAATTTGTCGTGTGACTAAGTTTTTCTTGAGATGTTGTTGTTGTTGTTGTTGTTGTTGTTGTTGTTGTTTTTGTTGTTGCTTTTATCGATCTATTCCTGTAATCGTCCGAACCGGGCGTCACCCCTGGCCCAGGGGTATTCTTCCATCAATGCGATCAGCACCGATTTTTGTCAAACCCACCGGGGAAAGGGAACACAAAGGGCTCGCCTGCGGCGTCTGTCCGTCCGTCGTCCGTCCGTAACGCTACAAAAACTTGAATAACTCTCTGCTGAGGACTTCAATTTCAATCAAACTTTGAGGGAAGAGTAGTTATACAGAGTTATACATTTTACCAGACATGAAAGGTCATCTCAAGGCAAAAGGTCACAGGCAGGGGTCAATGAACTTCAGGGCCTATAGTTCAAATTTCATGGTACGTTTCGATTATGGCTCATAACTTTTGATGTACAGTATACGTCCGTTTGTAATCAAACTTGGATGGTAGATGCCCTTGGGAGTTGAAGGTCATCGCAAGGTCAAAGGTCACAGACATGAGTCCACGAACTTTTAGGGCCCAATGATAAGTTTTTACAGCATGTTTCAATTATGGTTCATAACTTTTGCTGTACATTATATGTCCGTTTGTGATCAAACTTGGATGGTAGATGTCCATTGAAGATTTGAAGGTCATTACAAGGTCAAAGGTCACAGACATGGATCAACGAACTTTTGGGGCCCAATGCTAAGTTTTCACGGATATTTCGATTATGGCTCATAACTTTTCATCCCTATGTCCGTTTGTGATCAAACTTGGATGGTAAATGTCCCTTGGGAGTTGAAGGTCATCGCAATGTCAAAGGTCACAGACAGGAGTCAAAGAACTTTAAGGGCCCAAGGTTAATTTCTTTACAGCGCGTTTCGATTATGGCTCATAGCTTTTGATCTAACTTGGCTTGTAAATGGTCCTTGGGGAGTTGGAGGTCACCACAAGATCAAAGGTCATAGGAGGGGTCAATGAAATTCAGGGAGTTAAAAAACATTTCTTTCTTCTACCCAAAAGGGCGGGACACATTTTGGCACTTGCCTTGTTTCATTCGTTCTTACCGGATTCATAGAACTGCATAGAAGCCTGGCTGGCGTCGATAGCCACAGAAATAGGGCCAACGCCAGCGATGGCCTGCGTGAGCGCCTCCTCGTCCCCAGACGGGATGTCTTCGTAACCGGTGCACGTGGCGCCCACCGATGATGCTTGGAATCTGCAACTCTCATCCTGTGGGCGTGACGTCACAAAAGGAACTGTCTTCATGTTTGAGAGTGCACTTTTCATATAATGCCAGCCTGCACATCTTTTTTCCCACTCGAAATAGATCATTACATTAAATATTACAACAATCTGACTTTCACGTTTCGTTTCAATTTTGCCAGAGAGAGAAAAGACTGGAAAATGTATGTTTGAGATATGCTGTGTATTTCTATGTTGTTCTTTAATATAAAGACTACATATTGAATCGAATTGAATTACACTGAATTGAATTGAACTAAAGAGTATATATTATTATTTACCTCTTATGTAAATCAATTTGAAGAGAAGAGTTCATTTTGGTCTCGTTTTATTCTTACGACCATATGCATTTATAAAAGCAATCATTATATAACAAAGTACGATAAAAATATGCTTTTTTCATGAAACATATTTAGATGTTTATCTTTAGTGGATATTAACGTACAGTGACAGAGAAAAGCTCACTTTTGGACTTGTTTTATTTGAACGAGCGTATGCATTAAAAAAAAAAGGCAATCGATATATACGCACGCGATCAAAGATGTGTGATAGAGACTTAATGACATTTCATCAAAATGCATACTGGTCATGATGAAGAGCAGTGCCTATGTGAGAGCATGAGCTTACAAGAGATAATAAATTCCTTCAGTATGAAGAAAAACAGCTATAATGAGGAAGGTGAAAACCACTGTTTGCTGGCACCTGGCTGGGAGAAAAAATATAAAGAAAAGCGTATAGAATATAGAGAAGAAGAAGGAGGAGGATTAGGAGTTACACCCTCCAACCATAAGCACATGATCAGCCTGAAAAGGCTCAAAATGTGTCATTGGACTGCTGACCTTTGCAACGTACGGATAGCTGGCTTCTGTGTCGATACCGTGATTATCGATCACATACTGGAAGGCGGCGTCCATGAAACCACCACTGCACCCGTAATTTCCCTCTGCCTGCGAGCAGTCCAGTAGGTTCTGGGCGCTAAGACCGACAAGCTTGCCTGTCTTGGCGAAATGTTGTCCCTCCAGAGAACCCGTGGCGCTGAAAGCCCAACTGGCACCACATTGTAACTGAAAGGAACCAAAACACAAACAGAATTAATTGTAATATGTGCATCACATTTCTCAATATCCAACATGTAAAGTATTATATTAGACACACTGACAAATTCATCATCTGATAATTTCTGTACATCTCTCGAATCAGTGAGCAAATTACTTCATAGACCTTTGCCTATGGGAGCTTGGTGGATGTTGCAAGAAGTCTATTAAGATTCTAGAGCTCGGTGGGCGTAGAAATACCCTTCGTTTGTGCACTGAAATGCATTATTCACCTCGTTTTTCACCGCCGTTACGTAGCCCCGTTTACGCCAGTCGACAGACTTGGGCAAAGTCGCCTGACCTCTTGTGCGGGAGGTTGGTCCAGTCCCACTTCGATTGTAGGCGGTCTTAAGATTACCAAAGGATGCTGCAAACTCTTCACTAGTCTGTATCAGACATTTTAAGAGAAGAATACTGTGTGAAACTGGACCCTCAGCTCTTCCTCAAATGTCCAAATGTGAAAAGAAAATATGGGATGGAAGAAGGAGAATTATCATTTACAGGTGCATTACGGTTTTGAGGTATTAATATCCACCTCTCTGTTTTAAAGACACGTATAAAATATTATTATATGTGCATACAATACTTTTATAGTTATCATACATTCATGCAATTTTTAATCAAAATGAATTACCAATCTCCGAACTCGTTCATTCCAAGGCGATACGTGTGAAGGCCTCTCTGATGCTCGAGATTGTGTTTGACGATCATCTCGACGTTCTGTTGCCATGTCAACCGCTTCATTGTCTCCTCTTCAACACTGGCGTAGGTCTTACCGTAGAGGGTTTTCCACTGGTCGAACTCGAGGTCGAAGTCCTGAGCGAAGAGACTGACGGCCATGCTGCCAAACACGCACATGGCTAAAACGATGACCTGTAGCAACTTCATCTCGAAACAATACTGGAGTGACCTGACAGGTCACGGGTTCAAACGAAAATGACGATAAAATAAAGACCAGCAGAAGAGGAAACCCAAAAGAAAGCTATATAGAACAAGGTTATCAGAAAAGAAAAATAAAGAGTTACTGACAAAGACGTTCTCAAGTGTAATGTGTAATGCCCTTTGATTGCGAGCACAATGAACTCTGAGTTACCTAAACGTAGGTGCAGATCGATGAAACTACAAAAAAAAAAAGGTGTCATAAAATCACTGGTCGTTGGATTCACGCAGATCTGACAGGTGAACGTAGCGCCACTTTTACAAACGTGTTCTTGCCAAGCCAGTCAGTGCACAACGAAGCCGAACTAGAGAATATTACTTACTGGTCTTTGAGTATCATCATCTAATGCAAGGAATGAAGCTTCAAAGTTGCATACAATTGAAACACTTTTGTTGTTGTTGTTGTTGTTGTTGTTGTTGTTGTTTTTGTTTTTGTTTTTGTTAAGTTCAGGTAAAGAATTAAATTGCAGCGCATGAGTCTTTTCCATTTCATAAAATTCGCCCATGGATTTGACTAAAACTCGTGCACTGTCGGTAACATTCTACCACATGATCAGGGATGATAAAAGATGGCAGTCAACGTGACTACATAAAACTGTGCACAGCGCTAGATAACAGTCGGTCACCTGATCTTACCCCTGACAAATACTCGATATGGCAGAGTGGGATGGTTTCCTCCCCTTTTAGTTCCCCTCTATGCAAACATAGGAAAACTCATGTGACGGCTTTTCACTGAGTATCAGGTAGACGGCGTAAACGATTAGCTGTCTGCAGGTTGGTACTTTGCACTGCTAAGATTTGCTGAGTGCGCGATTGTAATGATGAAGCATGGCTCTTTAGTCACATGATTTGAGTGTATAGGAGAACGTGAACCTTTGAGCACACACATGTTCTGTGTGAGAAATTTGAATAGTGAAGGCTATAAATTTGAAAACGGGTAATCTAAATATTAATAATCACTCAGTGGTACACGATATACAGACTAGAGCAAAGTTTTAGAGAGATTTTTCTTTTTTTGAAGAAAAATTGGGAACAAAAAGAAACGCCTAGATTACCAAAGTCAACGTTGTGGTTAAGGCACAACACTCCCCCCCCCCCCAAAAAAAAAAAAAAAAAAAATAAATAAATAAATAAATAAATAAACCCACACAAAACAAAACAAAACAAAACAAAACAAAACACGAAATCATGGTAGATGTGGAATTTTCTGTATTTTTCCTTAGCCTTATTGGTTGTCGATAAAATTAGATTACCTCTAAATGGATGGACTTACGTTAACCCTTTACAGATGTACCAAAGAATATTTTCCCCGACGACATAAAAATTAAAGGTAAATTCTTTTCAATCAAGTTTCTAGATTTGATTCTTACTAATAAATCCACTTGGAATTGATAGAATTGATTCTACACATGTCGCACTGTCTTCAAAAATATTGGTGTATAAATAAATTAAATTTTGTCTTCCTTCATACTGTATCTTGTCTTACCTATATAAAGAATAATATTAAAGAAGAATGCTGTTTGTATTATGTGTAACAAGTCATATAGATGCCACACTGATGCTTTATCTTATGAAAATAACATGTTAAATATTAATGATTTGCATCTTTTGCATTTAGGACAAGCTATGTGCAAACTCGCCAACCACTCTATCCCTCCCCTTCGATTCCATGTTCGTTAAAAGCGAAACTGTTCATTCTTAACCTATTATGCACTCGTCAATCCGATGAATTTCACTTTCCGTTGACCAGGACAGGACTGTTTTTGACAAAAATTCTGCTTACTTTTTTTCTGGCCCTAGATTTTAGAATTCTCTTGATAACAGTATAAAAGAAGCCGTAATTTAGAAAAGTTTTCTTTAAAATCAGTCAATAATCTTTTTATGGAAATGAAGGCTAGACTGAATTATACTCTAATTAAACCCTAATTTCAAGCCCCCCTTTTTTATTATAATCATTTATCATTTTCATACAATCTCCTCCCTACAGCTCGGTGAGTGAGCATATTATCGGTTTTAACCCTTCATTTCCCCTTCCTTCTCCCTTTTCCCTGTCCATTTCAGTCCTGTTATTCCTTCAGCTCTCAACTCTTATCTCTTTTCTTTCTTTTTTTCGAGAGAGCTGCATCGTGTGTGTGTGTGTGTGTGTGTGTGTGTGTGCGTGTGTGTGTGTGTTGTGTGTTTGTGAATTTCTTTTTTTTTTCTCAGACATTTCACCAAGTTCTGGTAGCTTAGCAATTGTTTATTTATTTATTTTTTTTTTTGAGGAGACTGTAAACTGCAATCCATGCTTTATAGCAGTCCCTTTCATTTCTATCATTTATCACTTCACACTTATTCCTCTATCACACACAACGTGATACGTATGATTATGTCCACTCACGCAATGTCATTTATATATTAATTTTGAGGAAAGTTCAGCATCGAATTGACATAATTGCAAGAACATTGTGATGATAAGTGTTTTATCGTTTTTTCTGTGCTTTTTTCTGTGTATTTATTTACATTTCCTACAGGTAATCTGTGTTACTATGGACTTCTGGTCATTACACTAGATACACGCGCATACACACACACACACCCTCACACTCACGACAAGTAAAAGCGCACATCACATACACATGCACGGGCGCTTAACAAGTATACACGTAGATATTTTTGATAACTGCAGGGAACGAAACAGCCCTGTGATCATATGCTATGTATAGCATGTTTTTTTTTTCATAGGTAGCCTATAATTCCCGAGAGAAAGCCACGTTATAAAGACCCTTCGCACAGCAGCTACCTGTCTTACACCAGCTGTGTATCTTTGTGTATATTTTTACCCGTATAGACCTGTTGCTACCACAGATCAATACGGGGCCGCAGCAGAGCTGATAATTCAGTAAACACTTCAATAATACAGTGTTAACATATTATAGATACTAATTGTGACCCTGCATCACAAAACCAACAAGAAGTCACCAGACATTTATTTTTAGTTAAGGGCAGATACTATTAAGAGCAGATTCTATGCTTTGAAATGACGTATGACTCATTTCAAATGGAGTCTCCTAACCTATCTAAATATTGGAAAGAAAGTGTTCACTCACTTGAAAAGTGTGATCTAAGAAAAGATGCTCTGAAATGAAGGGTCTATTCAAGCCGTTAGTCTTTCAAAACCATGCTGGCTTTGCGATGAAGGAGACAACCCCCCCCCCCCAAAAAAAAAAAAAAAACAACAACAACAACAAACAAACAAACAAAACAAACAGGAAGTTTTCCAGACAGGTTTCTGGAAATTCAAGAAGTTACCGTATACGTTACGACCGTGATAATTTCACTTATAACGTGGGACCTACTTATTATGATGTCAAGTTTTCAGTAGACCATTCATTCAAAGCAACATTGTCTTCAAATGAAAATCAAATGAAGAGGGAGACGAATAAAGGTGCGATTTAATCGTTTATTCAATCCATAAGTGACATTTCTTTTCACAATAATGCAAATAACCTGTAAGGAAGCTGGTGCTAGAATACAGAACATTTGATATGTCATGTCTTATGACACTTACTCACCATGAAAACGGGTTATTGGAGGTAGGTAATGAGAAGAAAAATTACCGTTAGTTTTGACACCTCATAATTTAAATACTTGAAGAAAAATGCTCTAAAATAGTTTTGGATCCGAAAGATTTCTTATTGTTACGTTGCAAAGATATTGCAACGAAGTCAAGATTACATAGATGAATATTGCTTTTTTTTTGCTTTTATTTTCATTTCACAAGCTTAGGAACGAAATGTGCATAGTTTTCTTTCTTTTTAACACTCAAACCTCTTGTCAACTCATATAGCGTGAAACAGAACATAATTAGAAAACACTGGGAAAAATATGCTACGTTCCCTTGATCAAGTTATTGGTACAGTCTCACTCATATTTAGTATTCCAGCAAAACTGTCCAGTATTTCGACAGTAGCAGACGACATTGGTAACACAGAATTACATTGCACTGTCAAGATTTAGTACAAAATATACACAAGGAAGAAAAGATGTTTTTGAACAACAATTTTTAACACTTAATAGTACTGGTCGTTTTCAGTATTGATGTAAACGGAATGAGAGACTATCGCACCGATAATGTATCAGGGGCACCTACAGGATACATTAAACCGAGAGGTTCAGGGAGAGCCTGGGCGGGACTCGAAGATCGAGAATTACACCAGGGGATAGCTGGACATAGTAGCAATACCGCACTGGTTGTTCTTGTTCCTTGACATCCAGATGTAACCCTTCATTCCCCAGCTTGTGCCCCAGCTGATTGAGGACAAAAAGATGAGAAAACAAAGACACAACATAAGCTCACCATGACAACAATTAATTGTCACAAATACATTATCGATTTATGCACTAACTAATTTGCAAAAAGCGATAAAAAGTTAGGGTTAATAGATATTCAGGTTCAGGATCAGGTTCAATGACATTTATATTAACCAAATATAAATCACATCTCTATTCTCTCCTGTTCCAAATATGGAATACAAAATGCGTAGAAAGATGATACCTGAATATATGAAAACAGTATGATCTTATACTATTTTGGTGCGAATTCAAATTGTAAATAAAGTGGAAATAGTAAAGCGGCGGTGATATTACTACGTATATGTAGTTAGTTGTGACTCTCTTTAGTAAGTACTGTTGTCAAATAACACCTTAGATCATTAAATCAGTCTTTGGCATTCTGCGACGTCTTTTGGAACCCACCTGTTCTTCACGATGTAGTAATCCGCTCCGTCGGACGTGGAATCATAACCAACGGCCAAGACGCCGTGGTCCAGTAGGGAAGAACTGCAGGCGGGCTCATTGTATACACCTGGGAAAAAGACGGATCGCACGGTATTCATACAACTACTATCAGAGATATCAAAGTGTTGTTGTCGTTGGTCTTGTCTCTTGTTTCGTTTCGCTCACTTATTGGTGAGGAAAGGAAGGCATGATTACAAAGAACAAACAACACATTTAATTAGGAGGAAGTGAGATTCTTGTTAACGGAAGTGCTGATGAAGCTGATAAAGGTAATTAAGATGTGAATAGAGATAAAGATATAAATTAACCTATCATAGAAACAGACTCAGAAAATTCCTTATTTTGACTACTTTAAAAATGTGAATACTCTAAAAGTATGGGAGTAAATTGGGTCTCTACAAGTGTTGCAATAACCTTCAATACACCATTATTATTATTATTATTATTATTATTATTATTATTATTATTATTATTATTATTATCATCATCATCATCATTTTACCAGGAGAATGGATGTTATGTAATAGAGATGTTTATACGACAGAATGCAATGATATGCTTTTCCTGTATCAAACGGTTTTAATTTGCCTTTGTTCATTATTAAGAGACGGAATGGACCTTTTACAAGTTTCAACTCCTTGTTCTTTACTTTCGTTGTCATTTCTATTAGTTCTGAAAGAAATTTAGATGCCCTAGTAATGTTGTTAGTATTGCATGTGCATTACAGCTAAGAGTTAGCTCTATCATAATGCACAGTTCTTTTTTTTTTTGTTACACATTAATGCGGTGAACAGTATTTTTTTTTTTTTTTTTTCTGTTTACTGTTTTGTCATCCTAGAAGGAGATCGGTGACAGCAGAAAAAAAGCAACAAACTTTCAGACACTTTTTCAATCTGAGTCACAACTTCTTTTCCTTATCCTCCTCTTCAGAATGAAAGACATCTTTACTCATTTCATTGCTTTTTGTTTTTCTAGGTATTTCCCTTCGCGTACATTTAAAGTAGCTCGTTTTGACCACTTTTCGAATCATCGAGAATCTTACCGGATTCGTAGAACTGGAAGGAGGTGTGGCTTGCGTCGATAGCCACGGAGATTGGGCCTTGGCTGGCGATGGCCTGCGTGAGGGCCTCCTCGTCCCCAGACGGGATGTCTTTGTAACCTGTGCACGTGGCGCCCACTGACGATGCCTTGAACCGGCAACTCTCATCCTGTGGGCGTGACGTCACAAAAGAAAATCCATTCATTCATCTTATCTTTTATTCTATTATACACATGCAACATGAGAAATTATATTCTAATACAGTTGTATGCACATACTTTGCGTAGAATGATGAAAATCATTACCTCCTTCACAATGAGAACAAATTTACGATTAAACATGTCCTCAGGCTAATGTATTTTATATGCTTTCATTTAATTTCAGTGATGCCTTGTCAATTTTGGAAAACGTCAGTTATTTCTTTCTTTTTTTCTTTTTCTTTTTTTGATTTACTTACCCTGCCAACATACGGATAGCTCTCCTCGGTATCGATACCGTTGTTATCCATAATGTACTGGAAGGCCTGGTCCATCAAACCACCCTCGCAGCCATTGTTGCCCTCGGGTCCAGAGCAGTCCACTAGGTTCTGCTCACTGAGACTGACCAGCTTACCGGTCTTCTTGAAGTGCTGTCCCTCCAAGGAGCCGGTGGCGCTGAAGGCCCAGCAGGATCCACATTGTTCCTGCATAGAATAACGACGAGGTTATACTGCATTTCGCCATCTACGGCCGCAATCTTGTACAAACACAATCAAAGTTCTTTGCAGTTTATTGGCAAAGAGAGCCACCAATAATTACGTGCGCTTGTTCCAAGCAGGATCCACATTGCAGCTGACATAGAAATTTGTGGAGAAAAAAAAAGTTTTAAGAATGAGGCATGCTCTTACCATAAATAAAAATAGCGTCACTGTCATTCCATGGAAAGTACCCTCTTTGGAATACGTCATTGCACTTGTTCCTTTCTAAAAATGGATACTTTCGTAATCATCATAATCATAATAATCATGTTTCTGCGAGGTTGAAATTAGATCTATATATTTCCCTGTGTAATGATTGCTTCCTTGTTGTCATAAGTATGTTCGAATGCACACATCCCCGCATGTGTGATTGTGTGTGTATGCATGTGTGCGTGTGTGTGTATGTGTGTACGTGCCGGTGTTTGCTGATGTGTTTGATATGTTAAAACAATTATACCTGTATTTATAGATTTATAAATATTAGTAACTTTGAAAATTAAGATATAAAAAAGACTTTTATACATTTGGGCACGGAAGTTTTAGATTGAAAACCATATAGCAGCACACAACCGATCTTGAGATGAGTCACACTTGAATGCAATCATAAATCGAGGAAGAAGTGATATCAAGATCTCTAAACAGTACATGAACAAATCAAGGAAGGAAATAGATCGACAAACTAATAAATACAATGGAGTTTAAGTTACTATTCTCGATTACCAGCTGGGTGTATTTCTGAATAGATTTTGCGGTAAAAGGTAAAAATTAAAGGACAATTCCAGCTCCATATACATGTGGACTGAATGAATGCAGTAATATTAGTAGCACGCATCAGTGACAGTTTGGGGAAAAACAGATAATCCGTTCCAAAGTTATGAATTTTTAAAGTATCTGCGCAGTCACTTCTGGATGAGAAGAGTACTACAGTGTATGATGTCTAATGCGTAGAACGATATAAGGAAAATATAAAGAGAAATAAAAAAAAAAGTTCTCATTTCTTCGACTTGTCACTAACATAATTATGTTAAGGGTGATATTATTTCCCCTGCCTTCTGACAGAGGTAAGTCAAATGTTCTTTTATTATGCGAGAAAAGTGAAAATATTTTGAATTTTGTTTATATTTTCTTTATATCGTTCTATACTCATTGTGACAATACAAGCTGTAGTTGTCTTCTCATCCAGCAGTGGCTTAGCAAAAAAACTTCAAAAATTTATACATTTTGAACGAATCGTCCGATTTTCCTCAAACTCTCATTGATGTGTTCTTCTAATATTGCTGCATTCACTCAATCCCCGTGTCTATGAGGGTGGACTCGTCCTTTAAGCCTGAAGATCAAATCTACTCCAGAGCATTGCCGATCTAGACACATACCTGATTCTTGACGCCTGTGACGTAACCCTCCTTGCGCCAGTCCACTGATTTGGGCAAGACGAGGTTTGCTGGGGCAAGAAATGTTGATCCGCGTTCACTTTTGTCTGTCAGCTTCAGGCCATTGAAGAAGGCGACGAACTCGTCATGTGTCTGTCCGTGTAAAGTGATGAAAAAGAACTTTGATCACTGTTTTAGTCACCATATATTCATTTATTAATCTATTTACATTATTATCATTTTACAAAAAAAAATATCTTCACGTGCTGTAGTAAATGGTGCAGATTTGTCAACAAGGATAAGTTTTGGTGGCTACGAAAATGGCTAAATATACCTAAAGTGTATTGATGTAACAAGTAGAGGGATAAAGAGACATTAGGTGATACTGGTCACATGATAGTTGACGGATGGAAACTCATAGTCCGCTGATGGACGCCTCGTAAAAGAATAATTGGTATGTTTTTATGATGATGATGTCGAATAAAATATTTTCCTCGAAGGAACAGTTCTAGCACGATTTCGTCCTCGATAAAGCATCATCATGATGCATACCAACTACCTGTATGGTCCTCGTGTTATACTTCGACATCGACAAAGAAAGAATTAGCATCGACAAAGAAAGTATCTCCACCACGAATCATGTGACACGTCGAAGAGATCAGAAAATATCGGAGATTTGCAAGGAAACTGTGTCTGTACTTCCTGCACCGATCATGCCGATAAAGCAATACTTATGAAGCTATAGGGCCAGAATATGCATACACTATTTCAATTTTAATTTCTTTTTTTTTTAATTAAATTTCATTTTTTCGACAAGAACTACGAAAAAGAACTACGAGAACAAGAACTACGAGACTCAAACTACGAGGCTCAAACTGACCTGAATGAGGCAGTGCTGTCTAGTGATACCACTTATCTCGGCTTTTTAAACTATCACAGTTTACGTCGAATGAACAGGTATACTAAACTATAGGGGAGGTAAACATCTGGCTTATTGCTACTTTTTAGCAAAATTATTATCAGACAACACATTTGTGAAATCCATAATGGTGACACCTTTAAAGGGATGGTATAGTTTCGGTTGAGATGGAGCTTTAACACTTTTTGTGTGAGCTAATGAAAAATCTCATATGAAATAATAGAGCATGTAATTCTAAGAGGGATTCAAAGTTTATTTGATGAAAATTGGTTCTGAAATGGCTGAGATATCCAAAACAAAGGGATCCTAATAAGATGTGGGACCCACCCTTTATTAGGATGGCTTTGTTTTACTTTGTTTTTGGATGTCTCGAACATTTCAAACCCTATTTTCATCAAATAAACTTTGAATTCCTCTTAGAGTCACATGCTCCTTGACATTCCATCGAGTGGTTTTTAGGTACAATGTACATGTATCTAAAAAAAAAAAAACCAAGTTAAAATCTGAATCCTCACCTCAACCATCTATATAAGCCCTTTAAGCTACGTACGTCACAATTTCCGATCGTTATGAATGGCATACCATATCTCCGAACTCGTTCATTCCAAGGCGATACGTGTGAAGGCCTCTCTGATGCTCGAGATTGTGTTTGACGATCATCTCGAGGTTCCGTTGCCATGTCAACCGCTTCACTGCCTCCTCTTCAACACTGGTGTATTTCTTACCGTGGAGGGCCTTCCACTGGTCGAACTCGAGGTCGAAGTCCTGAGTGAAGAGGCTGACGGCCATGCTGCCAAACACGCACATGGCCAGAACGATGACCTGTAGTGACTTCATCTTGACACGCTGGTATGGTTGAGGACTAGATCTGTATAGTTTAGGAATCAAGAAGGTGTTATGGTTACATTGTGACCAGAACAGGTTGTTACACGCACATACTAGAGAAAACCAAAGGCGCTGTTGGTCAGCAAATACCTATAGAAATGCCGATTATTGATACTGTCATTACTACATGACAGAAAAATATAGTTATATAAATACCTTTCCTATTCTCTCTAGACCAGTTCTTTTGACTAAAGAACAAACAAAGAAATATACAAAAAAATCCTTTAAAAAAAATCACTCACATGATACAGGACCCAGATGTAGGAAAGCCACGACATTCAAGACTGATTGAGGGACTCCAGGAGAGGCCAATTTATAAGCTCACGTCGCAATCTTATCTTCGCTCCTCGTGATCACGAGGGTTCGTGTTTATTATGTGACGTCACATCAACGTCAAGTTACACAGAACTATACAAATTTGATAAGTAGTGTATCTATATGTCCTGAAGCAGCATAGGGGAAAATCATATGAAAGGAAAAAATAGGCATAGTTAGAAGGAGAAGAAAGGAATCAAGGCAGCCAAATCGTGCTGTTGTCACAACAAGGAAATGCAATGGGGAAATTATATGTATACCTAATTAATTTGTGTTGACTAAGTGTCAATTTTACTCTCGGTATCTTCATACGTATCTTTCCAACAAAGTTTACAATTACCTGTCTATAACAGTTTAATTTGTCATGTCTGTCTCTCTCCTCACTGATCGTTCTATATTTATTCCAATAACCGTCTCCTTATAAATATAACTAGTACGACATTACTATTACAAGTGGAGTAAATCTTGTGACTTGAAAGCCTTTATTCAAGGGCATATCAATTTAATGCCAAGAAAAAAAAATAGATAGTTATGTGACAAAGAAAACCATGGAGAACCAAAAGTAACAAAAACTGCATATTATGCAGTTTTTGTTACTTTTATTTTTTTTTTAATTTACATATTATATAAAAGAGGAAAATAGAACTATAAGGACTGAAATTTCTGTTCAAGGTTTATTTTCACTCTGGTGATATCATAGTATACTGGAAAATAATTATTGTTTTTATTATCATTAACGTCAGATCTCCCACCATAAAGTGTACTGTACATAAACAAAATGACCTGAGACAAAAGTGATTTCCAAATTTTGAGATGCAATCTAACAAGTTGACATTACGCGCTGCCGTTGCAGTCTTGCATACTGAGTGCGTGCTCTGCTTATCTTGTAATATTAAAGTTTCCATGCCAACAAAAAAATCAAGACGGATGAACAGACATGAATATTAAAACTGAATTCAATTTTAGGTCCAAATGCATTGAACATTAACTGTGACCACTTGGGAAAACGTTATATTAGCTAAAAGTGGGAATCACAATAGAGCCGCAGAGATAAATAACACGTTTTGATATGATGATCATTATTGGGGGCACTTTTTAAAAATCATCATTCACATGATTTTTTATGCGACGTTTGAACATCTTTTGACTTAGAATAGAGGATGGACTTTGAATAATTGATATTTATTCTGGAATGCAGTAGTTGTTTACTTACTTTGCCGTTGAATATATTGCGCTTTTAATGACATTATTACATGCAGTAAACCGTTGAAAGTACATACAATTACGTTTTATGAACCCTGCAGGGCGACGGTTATTAGCAAGTTAATTATCGGCTTTGCCGTCACATGTTCACTTCTTATCAATTAGAGTCTCGTGACAACTTAGAAAGCATCCCACCTATCTAATCACGCAGAAATTATGCTAACTCATAGCATATAATGCCTTTGTTCCTTTTGCTGTCTCTCAAAAGAAAACATATTTAAGAGTTTAAAACAGCATAATTTTGGCACATGACCTATAGTCTTAAGTGAGTGAAATTTCTTATACCACGAATTTATGTAAAAGTGACCACCTTCCAAAAAATCTACCATAATTCTATCAGGAGTGCTTTAGAGTGTGCTTAGCACACTATGCATGTGTAGACGACAGGGAATGATGCTGGTGTGAATCTACACATGAGTGTATGGCCTATTTTGTGTCTGGGTTGGGGAATCGCATTTTCATTTTACCCTGAGATGGTATATAGAAATATGAGTTGGACATCTTTGACAGAAAATCGTACCTGGATAACTCTTGCTACGCAAATGGTGTAATCATGACTTTGATAAATTTGCTTAACAAGAAACTGTTCTAGCCCACCGTCCCCCAACATAATTTGTATAAAGTACTTGCTTTGCTCTTGTTTGGCACGTGCATGGGTGGTCCCTAATCTATGTACGTCAATCAATAATATGCATCCATAAATCTAATATTAATTTCAAAGCACATGATCCCTGTACATGCGTCAGTCCGCGAGACTATAATCTTATGACAGATAAAGAGCTACTAATCAAATCCTCTTGACTTTTATCCTTATCAAGTTCGTTGAACTTCAACCAGTCGTAATAACAGTACCAACCTCGTGAGCTCTTAATAACTTTGTGTAAGTTTGCACTTGCCAGTGAGAAAGAAAAAATAGATATTAAATTTGTATATTTACTCAGAAATTCGAAGGCACCTGACGACATCACATGATTTTTTTTTTTTGATAATTCCTGTCAAGTCCTTCCATGGCCCTCAAGACAATTCCTTGAATAGGCTAGGCACTGTGTGCATGACGTGCAAGTTTTCCCACCCTTCACTTGATAATACTTTGAAGGTAAATGCTCTAAGAACTTAAAACATCTAGATCGATAAATAAGAACTTGAACATTTTCGGGAGATAAAAAGAAAAGGGTAGATTTCAATTGTCTATGATCACTAAAGGGTAACAATTTCAAAATGATATCTGTGGCCCTCTATCCGATAATGTTCTGCACACTAAATTTTCTGTGTTTCCTTATTCTCTTACAACTGAGATTATCTCCTCCTCAGAAGTAAAGCTATAGCAAGCCAATTATGATTATACATGATTTTCCTGAAATACCTTCTAAATAATTCTTGAAAGAAAGTAAATCAAGATGAAAAAAAGGTTTAATTTGCATTTTCTGAGTACAAAATGAATGAAATGTTCTCCATGATAACAGTGGATCACCATGTAATCATGATAACTTATCGCATAATAGATCGTCTTTGTTAATTTCTTGCTTTCTGACTTTCACCACCTCTTTTAAAATTATAAAACGATTTCATAAGAATGATTTGAAATGAAAGTTTTGTTTTCTAGGAAAATTTTTTCTACATTCTCCACTGAAATAGAATTGTTGAATAACTGTTGTCAACAGCAAAAGCATTAAAAAAAAAAAAAAAAAACTTTTTTATTACACAGGAATTCAGGTGTAAGTTTTTACCCGTCTTGGATATTACGACCATAATGTCCAATACACGATTTAGGAGAATTTCTAATGGGAAGATGTTCTTGCTTTTTTGATAAAAAGTGTCCAAATATTTCACCCGAAGTGTGCACCAGATATTGGAATTTCAATTCTGAAAATGCAAAATCTCCCTTGCTTGGAAGCGAGATACCCCCTTTCCACACCCTCCCCGTTTGGTCCCTTTCCATAGACGTAGTACACTTCTCAGATTGACAAATTTCCGAAGAGCGCTTGTTACATATTTGTCACTTCAATTAAAAGATGCACAATATCCTCATAACTGTGTACGAGAAAGACTCCCTCCATTCATAGATGGCTACACTTTGGGGATTAACAATTTTCCAAATATTCCACCTAAAGTACGCACCTCGTGTGTGCGTGTGTGTGGGGGGGGGGGGGGGAGGGTATATCTCCTCCAACAATCTTCCCCCGCTTGGTCTCCCTTTTTACTAAACTTCTCTGATTGACAAATTTCTAGACATTCCACCAAAAGTGTGCGCCAGATATTTGAATTTCAGTTATAAAAATGCAAAGCTCCATTCTTTCTTCTTTTTTCATTATCCAGGGTAGCCTCTTTAGAGTTGTCACTGCTCTGCCAGAGGGCCCAGCTACTAGCAATAATACCCCAGAGTTGCCAGGTACCCATTTATACACCTGGGTCGAGAGGGACATGGTGGGTAAAAACATCTTGTCCAAGGACGTATAGCACTGGGTCTGGATTGAACTTGCGGAGTCGGTATAGACTCGAATGGGACTGGGATACACAACTCTCCACTTGCTCGGTCCCCCTCAACAGACTTTGTACCCTTTAGGACTGATAATTTTCTTAATATGCTGTATTGCACAAAAAGTGTCCATCACATCGTTTCAGTTTTAAAAATGTAATAGCAGACTCGGAACAAGAGCTGGGAGATGCCGGGATTTAACCATGCACGTCTCATTTTTGTTTTACTATTTGCGTAGAAAAAAAAAATCAAATTTCTGGTCTGAACATGTAAAATCCCCTCGTGTATCCCCCCTTTCCGCTTAACACGCCCTGATCTGTCCACGAAAAACTGGTTAACATGTGGTCTTGGTGATATTGTTTTCAAAATTAATAGTCATTGGTTTAGAAAGAAAATCTCAAATAATCCGACTTAATATCATACTCTCGAATGTTGGTAGTTTTTATAATTTATCTAATTATTTGTTTTATGTTTAAAATTCTAATCAGTTTATGTGTACTCTCTTCTTTTCTTCTATATGTTCTGTATATTTTGACTGAATTGAAAGGAATTTAACTGATATTGATAAAATCAATTGGTATACAAAATTAAGATTACTATGGCCACAGCGTCAATCTTACAGTCTTAACACAATGAAGGTACTGAAAGTTAGTACGCGTAAATGTGATAAAATGAAAAAAAAAAGAAATACGACCAACTACGTGAATATGCTTGTTTCGCGGTTGTTTTTACTACGTTCACAAGTGGTACTTTTATTATATTGCTGTATGAACCATACACCAAATGCTGCAAGAGAATTAATTTCTAAAGAGAGAACCATCATTATGAAATTCTACCTATTCAAAAGTCATACGCTCTTTGACAGATAGATGTCCTCAAAATGAGTCTGTAATTCGTCTCATTGATAATGTCTAAAGTTCTCCAAACAGTTCACTAAATAACACCATCGGTTTTGTGGAAACTTACAAATTATATTTGAGTGGATTATTTCAGCTCTTCGAAATTATCATGATATCATGTTACATTTTTCTGTCAGAACGATACGAGCCCACATGTTTCTCAGGGTGCACGTCACGAGACCGACACCCACGAGTCATACAGCACATACAGCCCATGAGTTATACAGCTCACCAGTCATACAGCCCATTAGTTCGTCACTAAGCTAACAAGGCCCACGAGACCTACACATTAAGACCCGTGTGTATATATGTCGAAGTCGTGGGCTGTTTTTACTCTAATACCAGTGCTTAGTGTCGAACTCATTTTGCCTAGTGTCGAACTCATGGGCAGTATGACTCGTGAGCTGTATGACTCACGGACCTTTTTTTAAATGTCGAACTCGAGAGCTGTATGAATCGTGGGTGTCGGTCTAGTGGGATGACCCCGTTCCTCAGCAATGAAAACGTACTTCAGGCAGATCGTTCTGGGATGATGATGCTTGTGATGACACCACATTGTTTTAGAGGTTTCACGAATCAATCAATCATAAATTTTATCTTTTGTCGTAAATCTTCCCTGCTGTAACGATTGTTTTTAAACGCTTAAAGTGAGAGTGAAAAAGGCCGAATCACGCCGTCAAGTGATGGATGCACTTTCATCGTTTATTTTTGTCTCGTTGGACTCCTTCGTGGTAATGCAAACTTTCGGGTTACTTTCTATAGTCTTTCTCAGACTGATGTCACCTTTTTACATAATGTGTATTGCATGGGCGTATCTCGGGGGTGGGGTGGGGGATGCATCCCCCCCCCCCCCCAAAAAAAAAAAATGGAGGGGGGGGGGTGGCCTGTACAATCATCCCCCCCCCTGAAATTTGAAAAAAAAATGGAAGAAGCAGAAATGTAATTGTATTAATTTTGGCATATTGCATGACGTTCTTACGGCCGCCTTTAGAGACGTAAAGAGAGCTTACAGGGGATGGCTAGTTACTGATCAGTGGGAATCAGTGGGAATGCTGAGGGATAATTATTGTTCCAATCCTTGTGGGATTCATTTAAGAGTACATTATATATCTATTTTTGCGTGAAAATTATTTGCTTCAGAATGGTCTCATATTCAAGTTATGTGCAGTTTAAGGCCCCGTCACTGTACAGGCATGCTAACCTGGAAACATTAAACTGGACATGAGAGGGGGATAGGCCTTACCCCCTTCCATACCCTTCCCGTTCCGTCCTTTCTATTTAACACACTTTTAGATTGACAGATTTCCAAATGTTTAATCTAAAGTGTGCACAAGGTCTGTCACTTCGGTTAAAAAATAATGCAAAAGTTCCGTCGGGTGGATGGGAGAAGATAATAATTATCTAGATACTTTCAATTAATGGAGGGTTTCCCTCCATAGATTTAGTACACTTCTGGGATTGAAAATTTCCCAAATTCCAACATAAATATGTTTACGACTGTCACATAAGCAATCTTTTTTTCATTTACTCTGCTACTTTGACACGTAATCATTAAAGTCGAAACAAATCAGCCGGATAAGCTCGCCTGAACCTAACACAGTGATGTAATACGGCATAACTGAATCCAGTTAACTAGTTTTCTTATATGTATATTGTCTGGGGTATCCTAACAGAGACGTCATGCATTGACCTAACGAACTTTTATACAAAATCAATGGATATATAACTCAAATTCAAATTCAAATTCAAATTCAAACTTTATTTTCACTTTCTTCTTTCAACAGAATGTACAAGAAACATTATTATGAATTTGACATGCGAATCGTTGAAAATGTATAAAACCAAACAGGATTAACAACATGTTCATGTCTACATGATAAGTACCGCTGTACAATAAAGATACACAACACACACACACACACACACACACACACACGCATATATATATATATATATATATATATATGTATATAAATTATATATATATATATATATATATATATATATATATAAATTATATATATATATATATATATA
Organism: Diadema setosum; assembly: GCA_033980235.1. Classification (NCBI taxonomy): domain Eukaryota; kingdom Metazoa; phylum Echinodermata; class Echinoidea; order Diadematoida; family Diadematidae; genus Diadema; species Diadema setosum. Next base: position 7,238,122 of record CM067067.1, read on the forward strand.
TATATATATATAAATTATATATATATATATATATATATATATATATATATATATATATATATATATATAAAGACTCGAGCAAATATATTCCTTTCCTGACAACGAGATATCTTATTCTAAACATGCAAAAGCTTCCTCGTAGGCATGGGTGTCGATCCTGGAGGGCTATACAGGGGCAAACATGTCATTTTGTCCCCAATGATTCCTGAAATGAAGAAAATTGTCCTGCTTTTTTGATAGAAAACTGTCCAAATATTTCACCCATATTATGCACCAGATCCTTGAATTTGAATTCTGAAAATATAAAATTTTCCTTGCGTGTGAGGGGGATACTCCCTCCCATACCCTCTCCCGTTCGGTCCTTTTCCTAAAGACTTAGTACACATTTAGATTGACAGATTTTAAAATGTTTCATTTTAAATGTGCATCAGATCTATCACTTCAATTCTAATAAATTCAAAAGTTCCCCTCATCCTCTCTTAATTTACCTTTTCCCCGCTCGGCTCCATCCATTGATTTAGACTCTACACACTTTGGGAATGGACATATTCCTCAAAAGTGCGCATCAGATCGTTCTATGTCAATCCTAAAAATGCAAATGCTCCATCGTGTGGGAGGGGGCTACCCCCTCCCACACCCTCCCCTCCCCCTGACAATTTCCATGTATCATTCAGTAGGTCTACACAGTGATGTCGCACACGCGGAACAAGAGCTGAGATACCACGATTTAGTCATTCAATTATCTGTGAATATTTCTTTTTCTGACTTTTTGGTAGGAAATTTCACCAAAAGTGTGCACCAGATCGCTGAACTTCAGGTCTGAAAATGCGAAATCTTCCTCGTGTGGGAAGGGGATACCCCCCCCCCCCTTCCCCCGCTCGGTCGCTCCGCTCCTTCGCACAGATATTCCAACTCAAAGTCCCCTCCCCCCAATCGTGAAAACGGATCGACGCCCCTTCCCCTCCCATTCCCTTTCTTCTCTCGGTCGCTCCGCTCTCTCGCACATAATTTCCATGTTTTGCCCCATCCCCCATCATTAAAAAGGGACGATGCCTCTGGGGATGATTGCTTTATTGACGTAAATCAAGAAAATTGGGAAACGCAATAGCTAAAAGGAAATATCTACTACATATTACATAGAAAGAAATGGACGCAAACATTCGATCCTTGTTATCTTCTGCCAAAGCAAGTCCCCCCCCCCCCCCCCCCCCCCGTTGCACCAATCCGGTTATGGGCTTGTAATCATTAGGCGTTTTCACATCAGCCTGATAAAAATCCAAGCTCGAAATATTTTCCGCGACTGCGAATTAGAGCGCTATTTCATTTCTTATTCACATCAGCCCGAAGAGGGGGTAGCCCGAATAGTTAAAAATTTTAAAATAGCTAATTCGACAGCTGAGTATGTGCAAACAGCATCAGTAATGTGTGTGCCCTCTCAAAATTTCCTAATGATTTGTGTGCAGTTTGCCTCGATCGATCGGGTCACACACGCTAGGCATGATGGGATTCATCGCGCTAATTTCTTGAGTCGTTTTCACATTATCAAATAGCGCGCTACTATCCCGCTATTTCAGAAATTTCCCGAGTTGGAGTCGAGAAATTTTCTCGATCAGAGCGATACAATTAGCGCGCTAATTTGTGTTCACATTGTCAAATAGCGCGCTATTTCGCTATCGGGAAAATTTCCCAAGTCAGAAAATAGCGCGCTATTTCGAAACATCGGGCTGATGTGAAAACGCCTATGGTGCACGCAGACTGGATTATTTCAGTCACACACATGTAGACCAAAGAGTATAGAAGCGCACGCAGCACTGCGTGCGCTTTATAGTCTTTGCTGTAAACAGAGCCCAGCAATGTTATTTTCATACAATAAGAAAGTAGCTTGAAATACTGTAAAGGTATAGAGACCAGAAGTTAAATAAAGA